>JAJEJH010000096.1:196554-750173 GCA_026122585.1 Anacardium occidentale | reverse complement strand
CCTTTATTTCGGGCGGAGGAGGCCAGATTTGGTCGCCTCCTCCGAAACTGGAGGCGACCGATTTGGCCGTCTCCATCGAACGCAGAGGCCAGATCTGGCCTCCCTTGGAACCAGGTGGCCGAAATGGCCACCTCGTTCTATTATGGGCGGCGGTGGCTGCTGGGATTTTTTTATTTTCAAAATTTTTTTTTAATTTTTTTAATATTTTATATTTATATAAATTTTATTTTATTAATTTATAAAATTTTAATATTAAAAAGACAAAAATACCCCTAATTATTACTGTATATATATTATTTTTAATAAAAAATTAGGTGATGGGTGGAAAAACGGGCTTTTAAACTTAAGCGGGTGAGATTTTGTCCCTGCCTCAAACTATGGGTGGGAAGATGTCCTTTGGCCTAAACAAAAGCCTTCAGAAACTCATTTAAGTCGCTTTACCTTCACATGAAGGCGGTGCCGAAGCTACTTATATTTAAGGCTAACGTTTTCTTAAATGAGTCAACCCTATTCAAAAATATTTAAAAAAGTAAATATCCTTCTTAAATAATTTTTTTTTCTAAATTTATTAATATTTATAATAAAATAATTAAAATATATTTTACTACAAAATAAATAATATTAATATTAAAATAAAATTTTAATATAAAATAATATTAATATTATAATTAAAAAATAAAATTAATAAAATTAAAAATGGGTTTTAAAAATTTTTATTAAAAATTTAATATTATATTAATATTTTAATTAATTTTATTATTTTTATTTTAAAAAATTCAAAATTTTTAATTAATTTAATTTAATAATTAATTATTAAATTTAATCGTTAATATTAGTTATCGTGTGACTATTTAAATTTTAAAAAATTAATAAATAAGGTGTAGTCATCTACGGAAATCTGGGGTGGGAATAAGTCGCTTGGCCTATATTTAAGGGATAATAACAATTTAATCTCTAAGGTTTTGCTTATATTTTTTAGTCAAATTAAACTTGATAGTAGCGTTTTAATCCTTGTCAGTAGTATGTATTTATTAGTCTAAAAACCAATTCATATTGAATTATACAGTTTGGTTGTTGAAAAATGATATTTAAATATTGTAAACAATAATAACAGAAAAAATAAAATATCGACGGTTAATGTTAAAGAAAAATGATGTACACAGACTTGAAAAATATAAATCGTTTCCCTAAAAATAATATTTATTTCATCTCCTTTTAATATTACTATGAGATTAATTACAAATAGCTTTAATGAATATGATAATTCTTAAAAATGTATGCATTTAGCAAATAGTGAATAAATTCAATAAGGAATACCAAAACAAAGTATTTGATCTTTCAAAAATATAAAAATTTAAGGTTGAAATTTGTGTGTATGAAATACAAATTTTTGTGACATATATATAATAAATAAATATTGTAATTGTTGGTGAAAAATAAAATCTTTTCACGTGAAAAATTGTAATATGAAGAGTTGTAATGGTTAATTAAAAATTTTAATTTTGATTTAAAAAGTTACCATACGAAGGGTTGTGATAATTTTTTTTTAAACAAGCATAACTTGTGAAATTTTTTATTTTATAAAATTCATTTTGATTTAATTTATATTTGAACAATTCCAACAATTTTTCACTTGTTCAAACATTAATTAAAATCCTTTATACATAAGATGATATAGGATCCGCCGCCACGAGTACCCCTGCTGTTGAATAATACTGTTCTTTTATTTAAATAAATTGGAAATTGGATACCCGTGACGGGAATCCTACGAAATAAACTACTGCTATTGATTATATAAGCGGAAGCTGAAACTGAAACTGATTACAACTATACAATGAGCCTATAATGACCTTTCTCATATACATATATATATATATATATTTGTATTTGTACATCTGATTACATTTACATTAAAGTACAAGACCCATCAGGTCCAAAATTGAAAGTAAAATATATGCTGGAAAGTGTGTGTGGGGTCCTTTCTCGCAAGCCTCAGTCCACCCGCTCCTCGCCAGCATAAACAAAACCTGAAAAGGAAGGAAGAATGAAGGGATGAGTGATAAAGATCACCCAGTAAGCGTTCCTTACTTCCCTCAACCCAAACAAGCAACAAATAAACACACATACCTGGCCTCAGCCTTAATCATACATCTAATCGCTTGCTAACGCTGATATTGATTTATCTAAATGCTTACTGATTTATGTATTTCATTATTAATGCATGTCATGTTGTAATGTCATGTCATGCTAAACTGGAAATTGAATTGACTGATAATGCATGCATCTGAATCTATATGTACCCAAAGGTACCTGCTGTGCTAATCAGGCTAATGAACACAAGGATTCGGCATCCTGGCCAGGTGGGTTAAATATTCTAGCTATTGGCTAGAAAGCTGAAAACGAAATGCTGATGAGCAGTCTGACTAGTGTCAGAAAGCTGGATCCTACAGACGCCCCCTCGAGTTCATCCAAACTGTAACCTGTATATCGGGTTCTGAATGCTGAAACCTATTGATTTCGGATCCCTATATCCTCTTTTAGGCTACATGCTATGCTTTGGTATGCTTATGCATCATTTCTTATCTGAATTCTGGCTTATCTGGTGATTATTAGTCTTTAGACGCGTTACCAAACCTTCTTAATTCATTTTCTGCTTAATTCTGGAAAACCTGCTGAGCGCACAAGCATGTGGACTAAGCACACAGTCATGCAGCACACACATACGGTCGTGCATGGCAAGGGCACATGGGCGTGTGCCTAGACGCACGGGACCGTGCACTGGCCATGCAGCTGGTCGTGTGTGGTTCTGGAAAATCTGGCCAATTCACGCAAAGGAAAGACACACGACCGTGTCCCTTAGAACACACAGTCGTGTCCTTTACTTTCCAGGCCGTGTGTACTTCGTGCACATGGGCGTGCTTGTGCAGAAACACAGGCACACGGGCGTGCGTCTGCGGACACACGGGCGTGCACCTGGTTTTGCAGCGACAGACTCACCTAGAAGAAGCAGGAACCCATCTATTTCACATCCAAACTCAAATTAAACTTAAACACACATCCATGACACTTCTATAAGCACATATCTATCACCAATTTCATCATGCATCCATCAACATGCATTTCACCATAGAAATCCACCATTTCTCTCACTAACACACTCACAACCAAGGCAAGCATGCATTCAGGGTGGAAATCAACATACATTTATCAAATCATCATCATATAAGCACACAAACACAACACAACAAGCTGAAAACGAAAACACACGTTTCCAACCATATCAAACAAGCTGGGAATGCCAAGAGAGAGTAAGAAACACTTACCTCTCGCCATTGAAGCTGGAAATCTCTAACTCAAGCTATTCTTTCTGCTCTCTTGCTAGATTGGGAGTCGCTAGAAGCTGAATCTCACGTCTAGGGCTGGGAGCTGCTAAGAACGAAGAAGAGATTTGGCTGAAAATGATAAATGGCTGGGTGAGAAAGCATTAATCTCTTATCTCTCTCCTTTTCTACCCACCTGCACAAGCGTGTAGAGAAAGTGCACCAGGGAAAATAAATAGAATTCACTTCCCGCGCTTTGCATGATTGAAATCTCCCTAAAGGAATCATACGAAGGCGACACAACTCTGGAAAACTTACTAACTCACCCTTGAACTCTTCTAGACTCCTAATCTATCCCTGAATCTTATTTCTAACCCTAAACTCTACCCATAAGGGCTTTTCTAATCTGGGATGCTACAGATGATGTATCTTTTGATTTGAACATTATTTTACTCTAAGTGTCGCAGGATAAAATCAAAATCTCATATAGCATTTAAACATTGAGCATGTTATTCTTTGTGAAATTATCAATGTCACTATACACATAAATATATATTATTCGTGTATTATACTCAAACACTCGTTTAGCACTTTTAGAGCCATGTGCTATCCAAAATTCGTAAACTTTTACGAGAGAAACTCCAACTCTTGTTTGATGTAGCATCAGTATGATATTCATATATGTAAAGTTCTTTCAATGTTTTTATCACGTTTGAAACACTTATTCCCAAAACTAAACCTTATTAAGAGTATTAAAACACAACCTTCTTATACATGATAACAAATACTTTATTTCACATTTTAAATCCATTTTCAAGTACTTAAACATCCACATATTAATTATTTATTATTACCCTTTGAACCTAATACGTGTTAGGTAGGATTGCCATCATTGGTGAATTTAATTAAGGAGTTTTAGCTTAATTAAATTAGAAGTCATTTTCACTAAATCTCTTTAGAGAGGTTTAGTAAATGAATCTACTAAATTCCTATTTGATTTCACAAATATGAGAGAAATAATTCTATCCTTGATTAATTTTTTTCACATAATTATTTCAAGGACTTATGTGTCATGACTTCCCATTATATATATTACTATATGCTCAAACTAGAGTAGCTTGATTATTGTAGTGAATCAAAATTGAATTCACATTTTTTGAAGTAAATGGAATTTCTAAAAGAAAATCCCTTAACCACTTAGCTTTTTTACCTGTTTTTACTAATGCAACAAATTCTACCTCTATTGTTAAGTGAATAATGCAAGTTTGTTTTTAGGATTTCCAAAAAATTGCATCTCTTTCCAAGATAACACCTAAGCTATAGTGGATTTGTTATCTCCAAAACTTGATATCCAATTTGCGTCAGTATATCCCTTTAATATAGCTAAAAACTTTGAGTATTGAAAACTTAGATTTTTAGTCTTCTTAAGAAAACCAAGGACTCTACCAAAACCCTTCCAATGATCATTACTCGAATTATTAGTAAATCTACTTAATTTACTAATAACAAAAGTTATGTTTGGTCTTATACATTGTGTAACTTACATAAAACTTTCAATAGCACTTATGTACTCAAATTGAACCATAACTCTTCCATCATTCTTAATTAACTTGATGCTCAAATTAAATAGACCACTTGCCTCTTATATATTTAAATGGTTGAATTTATTCAATACTGTTTTAATATAATGAGATTGACTCAATACATATCCACTATTATTTCTTTTAATTTTAATAACTAATATTGTATCAATTTGTCCAAGATCTTTCATCTTGAATGTTGAAGATATACACTTATTTATTTCTATAATGTCATTCATATCATTGCTCACAATTAGCATGTTATCAACATATAAGCTAGCACAACATAATCATTACTATTTTTAGTATAAACACATTTATCTGTTATATTACAAACAAATCCATATGACATAACTGTTTTATCAAATTTTTCATGTCATCATTTAGGGGCTTGTTTTAGTTCATACAAGGACTTGATTAATTTACAAACTTTATGTTCATTTTCTGGTAGAACAAAACCTTTAGGTTGTTCCATATAGACCTTTTCATTGAGATCTTTATTTAGAAATGTCATTTTAACATTTGTTTAATGAACATGTAGATCATGAATTGATGCTAAAGCAAATATAATTTTGATTGAAGTAATTCTTGCTGCAGGTGCATATGTATCAAAATAATCTATACCTTTGTTTTATCAAAAACCTTTAACTACTAACTTAGCTTTATAAGTATGTAAGGTATCATCAGTGTGGTACTTTCATCAAAACACCCATTTACAACCTATAAGTTTAAAAATAGGAGGCAAATCAACAAGCTCTCAAGTGTGGTTCCAAAAAAAGAAAATTGCATCTCTAGGGCCCATAGCTTCTTTATAAGTTTAAGATCGACCTTCATTTGAAGAACAATATGAATTATTCTTATAACTTTGTCTCTATTACCTTCAACAAGGTAAAAAAAATAAATTTGTTGAGAGTTAATCTTATCTGATTCAAAAATTTTAGCTTTTCAAACTCTAGTGCTTCTTCTTTTTTCACTATGTTGCTCACTAATTTCTTGTGAACTAAGTTGCTCACTAACTTTTTTAGATGTCTCTTCTAGTGTTACCTCACTAGGTGAGAATTAAACTTTATTACCTGAGATTAATAAATGTTTAAAGAACTCCACATATCTGAATTTAATAATAACACTTGACTCTAAATTTCAAAGTCTATAAGTTTTGCTATTTGAGGCATAACCTACAAATGCATACTTGATCCCTTTAGGTCCTAACTGGGTCTTTTTTGAATGATTATTCTTCAATATGCTAGATACCTCCATTTTTTAAATATCCTATGTTAGGCTTCCTTCTTTTCCATAATTGATATGAAGAGATTTGATTTTTTTTTTTTTTTATAGGAATTCTATCTAGAATATGACAAGTAGCAAGAGGTGTTTCACGCCCTAAGTTGAATGGCAGTTCAACATGCAACTAAAAAGCATTAACCATTTGTAAATACATTATATCTTTTCTTTTAGCTAAACCATTTTGTTCAGGTGTATGTAGAGCTAAACATTCATGAACAATGCTATTTTCTTCAAAAAAATCATTAAATTCTTTAAGAAAATATTCTCCTTCTCTATCATTTCTCAAAATTTTAATTCTCTTACCTAATTGGTTTTCTACTTCAGCCTTATAAATCTTAAATCCATTAAAAGTCTCATCTTTGTGTTTCAACAAATACACATAAGTATATCTAGAACTATCATCAATAAATGTTATGAAATATTTATTATCTTCATTAGTTAATAAACTATTTAATTCACATATATCCAAATGAATTAAATCTAAAAGTCTGGTATTTTTTTTTTAATTTAAAAAGGTTTTTTAGTCATTTTTATTTAACACAGTTTATATTTTTTAAACTTACTTATATCACATGAAATCAAATCATATTTTATCACCCTTTTCATAGTCCTTGGACCAACATGTGTTAATCTACAATGCCAAAAAATAATAGAATCAAACGTATAAATAGAAATAATAGTTTTATTAGTAATAAAATTATCAATTACAATAAACAATTTGACCATGTCATTACTATAATAGCCTTTTCTAATAAAGTTACCATTTTAGGACAATATTAATTTTTTTGATTCAAATACAAATTTAATGTCTGGTTTGCCCAAAAGATCTCCGCTAATAAGGTTTCTATTCATGTCAAGAACATAAAATACATTAGTAAGAATCACCTTGTTGCTCAAAGTAAGAGTAAGTTCAATATTGCCCTTGCTTAACACTTGGACCTTTATTTCCTATTTGAATCTTTTGTCCATCATTAACTTCATTGTAAGTTTTGAAAAGAGTTTTGTCATAGCAAAAGTAAACAGTAGCGTATGTGTTGTACTACTAATAAGATACTTTGCCATGAATGACATTAACTTCACTTATAGTAGCAATAATCATGTTATTTTCCTCTAAGGAATTGACCTATAGTTTTTGAATTTTCTTAAATTTGTAATCCCTAGCATAATGGTCAGACTTTTCACACATAAAGTAGCTTTCTTTCTTTGGCTTATTGGATTTCTTTTGATCTTTTTGGCACCAAAAAAATTTCCTTAACTTTACTTCCCTTTGTTAGAATTATTTGAAGGTTGGTTATAGTATTGGCCTTAATATTGCCTTTATAAGAACTTTTATTTTTGTCTTTCACCCTCAATTCCTCTTCGATGCAAAGGTGCTTATGAATTTATTCTAAAGAAAATTCTTTAGAATCATAGAGAATTTTCTTTCTATAACCATTACAAGATGATGGCAGTTTTGTTATTATTGCACCAATTTGGACAAATTATGAAAGTTCAATCTCTACAGCCTTAAGTTGGTTTATTATAACTTGTAACTCATGTACTTGTACCAATATAGGCATGTTATTATTAAACTTATATTCAAAATATTTAGAGATAAAAAAATATTTAGTTCATTCTTCAACTTTGTATTTAAACTCTAAAGCTTTTTAAATTTCAATTATAGAATGTTCAATTGTGTAGAGAGTGTAAAGATGATAAAAAAGTGAAAAACCTTAATGGCTAAGGAAATAATCTTAGAGGGCGGGGTGAATAAGATTATTTAAAACTCTATAAAGTTTAAAATCTTTTTTCTTGAATGCAAGAAAGCTAAGCAATGAAACTCAATAAAACACATAATAAATATAATTCAAAGGAACACAAAATTAAGAGAAATGAGTTACAGAGTGCTCAATCAAATTTATAGAGGTTCGGAGCCCTGAAATTTCACTATTTTCCAATACCAAAGATACTATAGGTTTTTGCCAAGAGAATTTTGTAGGACACCTCAGAAGGGTATTACTATTCACTGCTTAATATAATTTAATAATAAATAAATAAATAAAATAAGGTCAATAATACCCAACCGAAATGCCTAAGTTGAACTGACATATCGCAGCGAATAAACCTGTGGTAATATTGTATACATAAACATATACATGCCCAAATAAAAACTGAGTTTATATTAAAATATTCGCGGAATGTGTGTAATAAAACATGTGCAGTTACATGCAAAGAAAAGCTGTACAAATATAAATACAAACTGATCCCAGACGGCAGCCAACTCCTCCTCCCAGCTCCCAACACTTACCTGCAAAAGAAAGGAAAATAGGGAGTGAGTGATAAAATCACCCAGTAAGCACTTCCTATCTCTGACCCTAAACCAATCCTTCTCGAAGGATCACCACATCTCAAACAGAACAGACTCAATCTGGCATTCTCATCTTCTCTGACTGGATACTACCTCATGCCAGATCGTAAAATACGTATATGAGTATACGTAAACAACCCGGAGTGAAGAGTAATCCGAGCGGTCGAACTCGACTCACTAATCTCTCTACTGATGAACATTTACTTTACTATTCTGATCTGATACTGTTTTTTGTACTTCACGTGTCATTACGTGGCTTTTCATATTCTGATATTCTGTTGTTCGTGTCTTTTACACGTTCCATATTCTGTTCATTTACTGGTTCTTACTGTCTTATCAATCTCTGAATGATATGCTGATCTGTCATATCATATGACATGCTATGCAATATACTGAAAACATAACTAGGCCTAGGCCTGTATACTGAAAATAGTTTTTTGAAAACTGTTCATTGAAAACTATGCTGTTGGATCTTGGGATCCCATATCTGAAAATCATATAAAGCTTTATCTGAAAGCTGTACTGAAAACTGTGTATCCTAGGGTACATGCTATGCTGAAAACTATGCTGCGCAGACTGATGAATACAGGGATTCGGCACTCTGGCCATGTGAGTTTCGTCGCAAACACGCGCCATAAACTGTATGGGACACGTGATGCCCTTAGGCCTGGGCTTGGAAACTGAACTAAATTGAGCGTCTCGCGCTCTACTGCATCTAATCCTGGGATCAGGAAACCTAAATCTGTTAGTTGAGCAACTCGGCACATGCCAATACATAGGGCTAGTAATGAGCATATAACTTCTGGTGCTACGAGTGCTCAAACTCATAAGTGCCCCCTCGTATTCACCCTTGGAATCTATGTTTTTCAACTGAAAATATGAATTCGGATCCTTGGATCCATTTCTGAAAACACTGTATGGCATGCCATGTTATGTTGTATGTATGATGCATCATGTATTCTTATTTGAGCTCATTTTACTGTTTTCTATCACTTGGATATGATTTACTGTGCACATTTCTCATTTTCATGCTTAATGTCTTATTTCTACCTGACATACGGGTGTACGTGTCTAGTGTACGGGTGTGCGTGAACATATACGGGACCGTGAGCAAGTCGTGCATGGGGTCGTGCGAGGTTCTAGAATTTCAAGCATTTATCTCATTTTCTCCTGGTGCACGGGCGTACATAAGCTATGCACGGGCATGACCTTTCAAATTAGTCATGTCCGACTACGTGAACACGGCCGTGACCATGCAGAAAAGGCATTACGTACGGGCGTACACAACAGGTGCACGGGCGTACGTCCTGCTCTGCACTTCCATGACCGCCGAGAATCAACTCAATTCCGGCCAAATCTCATACCAAACTCAAATAAAACATTTCTCACATGCAAAACACTTCATATAAGCATATTAACACTTTCAACAAACTTCAAATCTCATGCTCATCATCCAATCTAATCTCAAAACACATATAAACATATATTCTCACACATAACATGTGAATAAGCATAAATCATCAACATAATCAACTCAAATAATCATATATGCAATAAAGCATCATAAGCATGTTGGAATCGAACTCATCTCAACCAAAACATGCATCAAATATACACAAAACGTAAGGGAAAGAGGTGAGAAGCACCTACCTCTTGACATGCTTTCTCTCTCAAGGAATTCGAAGGCTCAAGCTGGATTGGATGGTCCTGGAAGCAGCTCTTCCCTCCTATGGTTGATCTACTTTGAAATTGAAAGGAAAACTTTGGGTGAAAATGGATTTGGAAACGGATAAGTGCGACTTAAAACCAAGACAGGTGGAACTTATCGCATGCACGGGTGTACACCTCTCATATACGATTGTGCATCTCGGGAAAATTACAAAAATGTCATTTTCCCGCGCTCGCATGCAAATCCTCCCAATCAGATCCATGCCCAAGCCACCAAACTCTACAAAAAGCTCTATTTCACCCCAAAACTTTCTCACAACTCTAAAATACCCAAAATTCTCAATCTAACCCCAGATTAGAAAGCTAAAAAGACCAAACTAACCCTGGGATGTTACAATCTCTCCCTCTTATAAAAATTCCATCCTCGGAATTACCTGAAAGCTCAAGAAACCGATTCATAATCTCAGACTCTACTTCCCACGTGGACTCTTCCTGTCTCTGTTTCCTCCACATAACTCTGACTACAGGAATCTATATTTCTCAGCACTTTAACTCTTCTGTCTATAATCTGAACTAGCATCTTTTGATAACTCAGATCTTCTGCCAATTCCAACTTTGGAAGCTCTAGCACATGCGAAGGATCTCTGATGTACTTTCTCAGTTGAGACACATGGAAGACATCATGAAATCTGTCTATACTGGCCGGTAAAACTAACCTGTAAGCAACTGGGCCAATTCTCTCCAAGATCTCATAAGGTCCAATGAACCTTGGGGCCAACTTGCCCTTCATACCAAATCTCAAAACATGACGGTAAGGAGCAACTTTTAGGAACACGTAGTCCCCAATCTCAAATTCCAACTCCTTATGCCTCACATCTACATAACTCTTTTGGCGATCCTAGGCCTGTTTCATTCGCTGCCTGATTACCCTGTTCTACTCGATCATCTGCTAAGTCATCTCTGGACCCACTACTGCTGATACTGAGTCTCTCTCTCTTATATCATCCCAATATAAGGAGATCTGCACTTTCTGCCATACAATGCCTCAAATGGAGCCATCTGAATAGTTGACTGATACCTATTATTATACGCGAACTCCATCAATGGCAACAAATCAACCCAACTTGTCTGGAAGTCTAAACAACAAGCTTGTAACATATCTTCCAGAATCTGATTCACCCTCTCTGTCTGACCATCTGACTGAGGATGATACGCTGAACTGAAGTGCAATCGAGTCCCAAGTGTCCTCTGTAAACTCTTCCAAAAAGCTGACAAAAATCTGGAGTCACGATCTGACACAATCACCCTAGGAACTTCGTGTAGTCTCACAATCTCCCTGACGTACAACCGACCCAATTGATCAGTTGACATGCCATCTCTGACTGGAAGAAAATGGACAGATTTGCTCAATCTGTTCACGATGACCCATATACCAGTATATCTCTCTCTGACTCTGGGTAACCCGAACATAAAATCTATGAAAATACTCTCCCATTTCCACTCAGGCACACTTAAAGGCTGTAACAACCCTAACGGTCTCTGATGCTCGGCCTTAGCCTACTGACATACCAGACATCGGGCCACGAAATCTGCTATGTCTTTTTCATTCCTGACCACCAAAAGTTTTTTTTCAGATCTTGGTACTGTCTGGATGCGCTGAATACACTGAACTGTAGGCTTCTAACAAGATTCTCTGTCTCAACTCTAAGTCCTCTGGAACATAAACTCGACCCCTGAATCTCAGAATCTCATCTTTGATCTCAAAATCTGGTACTGTGCCATCTGATACTCTTTGTACCATCATCTGTACCCACTGATCTGATCTCTATGCCTCTCTGATCTCATCAGACAAAGAAGAAACAATCTGAAGCCTCGAAAACTCAACTAAAACAATCTCTATCTACCCTCTGATGACCTCACTCTGAAGCTCACTCTGAACAGACAAACTAGATAAGGTAACTCTGCGACTCAAAGCATCTGCAACCACATTTGCTTTGCCCGAGTGGTATTTGATCTCACAGTCATAGTTCTTAACCAATTCTAACCACCGTCGCTGCCTCATATTCAATTCCTTCTAGGTGAAGAAGTACTTCAGACTCTTATGATCTGAGAAGATACAACATCTGACTCCATATAGTGCCTCCAAATCTTGAGAGCAAAAATAACTGCTGCAAGCTCTAAATCGTGAGTAGGGTATCTCATCTCATAGTCCTTTAATTGCCTGGAAGCGTAGGCAATTACCCTACCGGCTTGCATCAACACTACACCAATCCCTTGGTGAGACGCATCTGTATAAATCCCGTACTCCAATCCCTCATGAGGCAAAGCCAATACCAGCGCACTGGTTAATCTCTGTTTTAACTCCTAAAATCTGGCCTCACACAAGTCTGACCATACAAACAGATTCTCTTTCCTGGTCAAAGGTGTCAAAGGTCTTGCCAAGCTGGAAAACCCCTGAATAAACCGTCTGTAGCAACCCACCAATCCCAAGAAATTACGAACCTCCTTAACTGTCCTCGGCCTCGGCCAACTCAAAATCACCTCAACCTTAGCCGGATCAACTGACAAACCCTCAACTGATATACATGTCCTAGAAATACCACACTATCCAACCAAAATTCACACTTACTGAATTTGGCATACAACTGCCTATCTCTCAATCTCTGTATCACATATCTTAGTTGATCCCCATGCTCCTCTACACTCTTCGAATAAACCAGAATGTCATCAATAAGCACAACCATAAATCTATCGAGACAATCATGGAATACTCGGTTCATCAAATCCATGAAAACCACTAGAGTATGCGTCAACCCAAATGGCATCACTACAAACTCATAGTGGTCATATCTAGTCCTGAAAGTAGTCTTTGGTACATCATTGTCAACAACTCTGACCTGGTGGTATCTTGACCTCAAATCAATCTTCGAAAAGACTAATGCCCCACTGAGCTGATCAAACAAATCATCAATCCTTGGCAATGGATACGTATTCTTCACTGTAGCCTTATTCAATTCTCTATAGTCGATACACATTCTCATGGAGCCGTCTTTCTTTTTCACAAACAAGATGGGAGCACCCCACGGTGAACAACTCGGTCGGATGAATCTCTTCTCTATTAGCTCTTACAACTGTTTCTTCAACTCTTGAAGTTTTGTTGGAGCCATTTTGTAAGGAGCTTTGAAAATCAGAGCTGTTCTTGAGAGCAACTCAATATTGAACTCTAGCTCTCTCTCTAGCGGTAACCCCGATAATTTCTCTGAAAACACGTCAGAAAACTCATTGACAACCGCCACCTGGTCAACACTGGGCCCACTCACATCTCGACTCACCACATTAGCTAAGTAGTCGATACAGCCCTTACTTAGCATCCCCTGGCCTGAACACACGAGATCAACATGGTCTCCACTCTACCCTCTCCAAAGACAAACTAATCAGGGCCTAAGTGAAGTCTAACCTTTTTCCTCTAACAATCGATCTCCGCTCTGTACCTCGCCAGGAAATCCATACCTAAGATCATGTCAAAATCAACTAGCTCTAACATGATTAGATCTATCATCAAAGATCTACCCATGATCACTATCTCCTGATCAAACAACAACTGGTCATTATACATCACACCCCCATCAGGCATCTCTATACACACATAGCTCTCAGCCACACTAGGGGGTCAACTCTAATCTCTCAACTACCTCTCTAGAAATGAAACTATGGGTGACACCACAGTCAATCAAAACAAATAAGGGAGTATCAAAGAAGAACAACTGACCAGTAACTGCATGTGGAGTAGCCTCTGCCTGCTCCTGCCTCATGACATACACTTTGGCCTGACCTCCACCTGATGGCCCTCCACCTCCTCCTGGTGCATTAGCTCCACCATCTCGATGACGATGATCAGCTCCTCTAGCTGAACTGCCTCCACCTCTGAAGAAACCTCCTTTATCTCTGCCTGAACCAGGTCTACTAAAACCTGCTCCTCTTGCTCCACCTGATCCACCTCGAGTTGGACACTCTGAGATCTTATGCCCCGGTTGATGACATCCGAAGCATACCAGCTGACCAATCAGGCACTCTCTATTGTGCCTCCTGCCATACCTAGGACAAGCTGGTGGCTGACCTCTAGTCCTTTGTCTCTGAGTACTCTTGTCTGATCTCCTCTGCTGCATAGGCCTCTTGCCTCTGTCTCTATCACTGCCTCTCTCAAGCTGAACTGAAAACATACCCATCCTCTATAGACACATCTCTGATCTGGTAGCCCTCTCTAGAGCGTCATTGAATCTCTACGGGGGATGGTCTCTTGCCAGAACATCTCTGGCTATGGCTGGATGTAACCCATGAATAAACTTCTGTACCTGACCAGCCTCTGTACTTGTTAAACTCGATTTAAATTTGGCCAATGCATTGAACCGGATAGCATACTCTCTGACTGAACTCGAGCCCTACTATAACTCAATAAACTCTTGAGCTTTAGCATACATAATCCTTGGGCTCCTGAATTCACTCTCAAACATGGTTCTAAACTTTTCCCAAGACAGGGATTCCTTTTCCACTAAATACGTTGCGAGAATCCACCACGACCTCGTATCACCTCTGAACATAAAGACTACATATCTGATCTTCTCTCGATCAGACATGGTGAATAGGCCGATCACACTCTCAATCGCCTCAATTCACTCATCGGCTGCTACCGGATCTCTACTACCCATAAACTTGAGAGCCTGATGAATAACCGGGTAAGTTGTAGGTCGGATATACTCTCTCTGAACTATTGGTGCTCACTGTATCAGACCCAGAACTCTGTCCTTGATACTGTTGATATTGACCCATATCTGGCCACTGACCACCCATCTACTCAGGATAGTCATGTCTTTGAAACTCAGGTTCCCTTCTTCTTAGCCTCTGATAAGCATCCTCTCTAGCTAGCATCTCTCTGCCATACATCTGCTCATCGCCTCTAACTGGCTGTTGAGGCCTTTCTCTCATCATTTCTCTGAATATCTGTCTGACATCCTCTGCCCTAAGGGCACCACGGGTGGCCTACGATCCCCTCCTACCACTTCCACTTCCACTTCCACTTCCACTAGATTGCCCAACTGAGGTACTGTTGAACCCTTGATGTTTTGATGATGAAAAAATATGATTAAGATGCTAATTAATGATTAACAATGTGTTTAAAGTGCTAATCAATCCCTTGCATGAAGTAATTCATGACAAAGAAGGGAAGAAAAGATTTATTTTTGCAGGTTTTAGGTCTCGCACGACCGTACTTGACCAAACGGGTCCTCGTGTGTCCAAAACACGGGACCGTGCGCCTGACCGTGCAAGGGTCTGTGATTTTCTGGAAGAAAAGTCTCAGACCCGCACGGGCGTGCGTCATTGTGCACGACCGTGTGCATGCTCAACACGATCAATACACTACCACCACAACCGTGTGAAATCAAAGGATTCAAAAAGCCATTGGAAGCACGACCGTGCGCATAACCTATGAAGAACACGGGAGATTAAGTCGTGCAAAGGAAACCGTGCAACAAGTCAAAGAAAAGGAGTTAACGCACGATCGTGCTCACTCAACACGTATGACCGTGCGTGATGGCAAATGAGAAGCACTACCAAAGAGCACTTCCAGGATGTCGTGCAAGGCTGATCGTGCAAAGGCTTTCAGGCATTCATCTCACGCACGACCATGCAGAATTGGCACACGACCGTGCCCTAGCATAAACTCACCCGTGTGTTGCTCGTGCGATCATCGTGCAGCCAACCTGTGCAAGCTTCTGGAATTTTTGGACAAAACTTTGAAGTATCAACGCACGACCATGCAGAATTGGCACACGACCGTGCCCTAGCATAAACTCACCCGTGTGCTGCTCGTGCGATCATCGTGCAGCCAACTCGTGCAAGCTTCTGGAATTTTTAGACAAAACTTTGAAGTATCAATGCACGACCATGCATCTAAGAAGCACGACCATGAAAGGATGAAGCACGACCGTGCGTCAAGGACACACGACCGTGCATCATTGGCGCTAAGCTTTTAAGTCGACCGTTGGGAGTCAGAATGAAGCAATAAATGCAACATGCACGACCGTGCACTCGAGGAGCATGACCGTGCTCCTAGAAAATTTATTGCAGAGCTTACTTTTTCCAACTACTTCAACGGATACAAAGTTAGCAAAACGGCTCCTTGCTATTCTAGGCAATGAATCAAGTATAAAAGGAGAGTCATTTGAAGTAGAGGAGGTTACTAAAACGATTTGCAAAAAGCTTTAGCCATCTTCCTCAATCTTTGAATACACTTTCTCTCTCTAAGCTTATTCATTCATATTATTGAGGACTCTGTACTTTCCATTTGATTTTCAGCCTATTAAGATGCAGTTTCAATCAATCTTTTATCAACATTACATCTGTAAAAATGGCGAAATTCCCTTGTGGCAAAACTATTGTATCTTCGGGTATTGAAGATAGTGGAAACTTCAATCGGGTTTGATTGAAGAAGAGGACGTAGGAGGCTTGTGTTCAAAGCTCCGAACCTCTCTAAACTTGGCTGAGCTACTTCTGAACTCTCTCTCTTTATTGTTTTTATTGTGCATTGTGTGTATTATAATGTTAATTGTGATTATTGCTTTAGAAATTTTAAATAATCCTATTCACCCCCCCTCTAGTATTATTTCTCTATCACTTAAGGGTTTTTCAATTGGTATCAGAGCAGGGCTCTAGGAATTTAAAGAAATCTAACGATTTTTAGAGTTAAAGATCTTTTTAGAGAAATGGCTAGCACTTCCGCTCCTATTTTTAGTGAAGACCAATGCACTACTAGGCCACCACTGTTTTGTGGTGTTAACTATACACAATGGAAGATTAGGATGAGACTTCATATAAGATCAATAGACTATAAGCTGTGGAAAATAATTGAACAAGGAGATTTTGTTCCTCTAGATCCTAGAACTGGCTTACCTAAGGATGAAAATGATTACAATGATGAGGATGAAAAACTATTGAGTTTAAATGCCAAAGCTATTAACATTTTATTTTGTGCTTTGGATTCTACAGAATTCAATAGAGTATCGTCATGTGAATCGGCCAAGGAGGTGTGGACTATCCTTCAAACTACTCATGAAGGAACAAGTCAAGTCAAGGAATCAAAAATTGAACTTCTTTTTAGAGAATATGAGTTATTCGAGATGAAGGGGAACGAGAATATCACGGATATGTATAAAAGGTTCTCTAACCTTGTCAATGATCTTAGAGGACTCGAGAAGAAGTTCAAAAAAGTGGAATTGGTAAAAAAGATTTTGAGGTCCTTGCCAGAGTCTTGGACCATGAAAGTAACCGCGATTGAGGAGTCCAAGGATTTAACAAAATTAGGAATGGATGAGTTAATCAGAAGTTTGCTCACATTTGAAATGAAAAGAAAGCCAAGGGAGGATGAGAGCAAAAATTCTAAGAGCATTGCTCTTAAGGTTGTAGAAGAGGAAGAAGAAGAATCCTCCATGGATGAGGAGGATGTCAGTCTGCTAGCAAGGAAGTTTGGTAAATTCCTGTCAAGGAACAGGAAGATGAAAGGGAGGAGCAATTTCAAATCCAGAGGGAAAGAAAAAGATGACAATGACAAAGAGGTGATTTGCTTCAAGTGCAAGAAGCTCGGACACATCAGACAAGATTGTCCACTGCTGAAGAAAAAGAAAAAGGAAAGTACTGAGAAAAGGTTCAAGAAGAAAGCCTTAGCTGCCACTTGGAGTGGTAGTGATGACTCAAGCGATGACAGTGAGGAAGAGGAAAGGGCCAACTTGTGTTTCATGGCCAAAAGTGACTCAGAGGATGATGAGGTATGCGAATCTAATTCATTCTCATTCAATGAATTGCAAGATGCTTTTGATTCATTATTACTAGAATTCAAGAATGTTAGCTCTAGGAACAAAGTGTTGAAAAAAGAAATGAATTGTGTAAAATTAAGTTTAGAAAAAGCTGAGAATGAAAGTAAAAAGGTTTTAGAGGAGAAAACAAATATTGAAAATGACTTGAATTTACTTAAGAAAGAAAATGAAGAGTTAAAAGCTAATCTGAACAAATCAAATGAAATCCTGGAAAAATTCAAAATAGGAACTAAAAGATTAGATGAGATGCTTGCATCTCAAAGAAGTGGGCTAAATAAAGAAGGATTAGGTTATAATGGAAGTAATCCATTTGTAAACAACCATAAGATTCTAAAAAGGCCTAAATCAATTGAATTAAAGTGTAAATATTGCTCTTTCCATGGACATACTATTAGGAAATGTCCAATTAGGAATGACAAACCTTATAGAATAAAAAAGGTTTGGGTTCCTAAAGGGACAATCAAGACTAACCTCCCTGGACCCAAAACCATTTGGGTACCAAAAAAGACTTAAATGTATGTCTTGTGTAGGTGTGCTTGGAGGTGAAGAGAAAGAAATCAAGCAAGTGGTACTTGGACAGTGGATGTTCAAGACACATGATCGGAAACAAGGATCTCTTCATATCATTGAAAGAAAATGATGGAGGCAATGTCAACTTTGGAGACAATTCAAAGGGAAAAGTTGTTGGAATTGGCTCCATAGGTAACTCTTCACTGTGTATTAATGATGTTTTGTATGTTGAAGGCCTCAAACATAATTTACTAAGCATTAGTCAATTATATGATAAGGGCTTCAAAGTTTGCTTTCATGCCTTGTGTTGTGAAATTATTGACATAAGCACTAATAGTATTGCATTCATAGGACATAGCCATTCAAATGTGTATGTTATTGACTTGCATAGCATTGCATCTAATGATTTATGTCTCATGTCAACCAAGGAGGAAGACATGTGGCTATGGCATAGGAGATTAGGACATGCAAGCATTGATGTTTTGGAAAAATTGTCTAAAAAGGATTTAGTCAAAGGTTTACCAAAACTTGTTTTTAAAAAGGATGGAATTTGTGATGCATGTGCTTTAGGAAAACAAACAAGAACATCTTTTAAAAGCAAAAATGTTGTTTCCACATCTAGACCTCTTCAACTATTGCATATGGATTTAAGTGGACCTTCTAGAACCTTGAGTTTAGGGGGAAAGCGGTATTGTTTTGTAATAGTTGATGACTTTTCAAGATTTACATGGGTTTTGTTACTTGCTCATAAAGATGAAGCTTTTAAAATGTTTGTGTCATTCATTAGAAAATTGCAAAACCAAGTAGGTTATGCAATTACTTGCATTAGAAGTGATCATGGAAAAGAATTTGAAAATTCAGATTTTGAAGCATATTGTGATGAGCATGGCATTGAACATAATTTTTCAGCCCCTAGGACACCTCAACAAAATGGAGTTGTTGAGAGAAGAAATAGAACCTTAGTTGAAATGGCTAGGACCATGTTGTGTGAACATGATTTACCAAAATCTTTTTGGGGTGAAGCCATAAACACTTCATGTTATATCATCAATAGAGTCATGATTAGGCCAATCCTTAAGAAAACTCCTTATGAGTTATTCAAAGGGAAAAAGCCTAATATTTCATATTTCCATCCATTTGGTTGCAAATGCTTTGTACTTAACAATGAAAAGATAACTTAGGAAAATTTGATGCTAAGTCGGATGAAGCAATTTTCCTAGGATATTCTTCCACCTCCAAAGCGTATAGAGTCTTCAACAAAAGGACACTTGTTGTTGAAGAATCTATACATGTATTATTTGATGAATCTTCTTCTAAGTGTGTAGATAGATCAAAAGATGATGAAGTGGTGGAGCTCATGGAAGACCTCAAACTAAATGATGGCCCCACTCCTAAAGAAGAAGAAAATCAAATTGTGGAAGCACCCCAAGATGACATGCTTGTGCAGCCACAAGAAGTGCAAAAAGAGACCTCCTTCCCAAGGGTAAAAGATGAGGTTAAAGAAGGAAGGATCATTGATGACCCAACCCAAGGAGTAAGGACAAGAGCTTCAATTAAGAACACTTGCGAATTTGTGGCATTCTTGTCACAAATGGAGCCCAAGAAGGTAGATGAAGCCTTAAAGGATGAGAGTTGGGTGTTGGCCATGCAAGAGGAGTTAAACCAATTTGAGAGGAACCATGTATGGGAGCTAGTTCCTAGGCCAATGGATCATCCCACCATCGGCACAAAATGGGTATACCGAAACAAGGTGGATGAATCCGAAATTGTTACAAGAAACAAGGCAAGACTAGTTGCCCAAGGCTACTCTCAAGAGGAAGGTATTGATTTTGATGAAACCTATGCCCCCGTAGCTAGATTAGAAGCAATTAGGATATTGATTGCTTATGCTTGCCATTTAAATGTTAAACTTTTTCAAATGGATGTAAAAAGTGCTTTTCTAAATGGTTTTATTCAAGAGGAGGTGTATGTAGAACAACCTCCTGGTTTTGAAAATCCAAGTTTTCCAAACCATGTTTTTAAACTTAGAAAAGCTATTTATGGTTTGAAACAAGCTCCAAGAACTTGGTATGAAAGGTTGAGCACTTTTTTGATTGAAAATGGTTTTTGTAAAGGAAAGGTGGATACCACCTTGTTTATAAAGAAACATAAGCATGATATATTAATTGCACAAATCTATGTAGATGATATCATCTTCGGTGCTACTAATGAATCTCTATGTAGAGATTTTTCTAAGATGATGCAGGGGGAATTTGAGATGAGCATGATGGGAGAGCTAAGCTACTTCCTTGGGCTGCAAATCAAACAAATGAAGGAAGGAACATTGCTCACTCAATCGAAATATACTCAAGACCTCATCAAAAGGTTCAACATGCATGAGGCCAAGGAGCAACCAACACCAATGAGCACCTCAACAAAGATTGATAAAGATGAGGGAGGTAAAAGTGTTGATACAAAGTCATATAGAAGCATGATAGGTGCATTATTGTATTTGACTGCATCTAGGCTGGATATATTGTTTAGTGTATGCATGTGTGCACGTTTTCAAGCAAATCCTAAGGAATCACATTTGAATGCAGTGAAACGAATCTTGAGATATCTTAAGGGGACACCGAATGTTGGTTTATGGTACCCTAAGAACTCAACATTCGAATTACGTGTATTTTCGGATGCTGATTTCGGAGGCTACAAAATTGATCGGAAAAGCACTAGTGGAACATGTCAATTCTTAGGAAACATGTTAGTTTCATGGTTTTCGAAAAAGCAAAATTCGGTTGCAACTTCTACTACGGAAGTCGAATATGTTTCCGCGGCTAGTTGTTGTGCCCAAATTCTTTGGATGAAACAACAACTTTCTGATTTTGGTTTCAAAATAATGAAAACTCCTATATTTTGTGATAATACTAGTGCTATTCAACTTTCGAAAAATCCCATCTTGCATTATAGGACAAAGCACATAGATATTAGACATCATTTCTTGCGTGACCATGTTAGCAAAAGAGATATTGTGCTTGAATTTATTGACACTAACCACCAATTAGCTGATATCTTTACCAAGCCTCTAGACAAGGAGAAATTTGCATACATAAGGAGGGAGCTTGGAATGATTGATGCAAATCAAGTAAGTGTCTAAAAATTCAATTCTTTTGCTTGCTTACATGATGATTTGATTGAATGCTTGATGTTTTGAATTGGATGTCTGAATATACATGAATGCCATTAGATGTATGTTTAATGATTGGATATATGCAAATTTTTGAATGAAAATGTTTGATATATATGCTTAAATGAGTTTAGTTTGCATGCAAATTCGAGTCGAATTGATGCAACTCTATAGTTGACATCAATCGGCAACTGAATTCAAATAATAAAACCTCATTGAATCAAAATATCCAAGTTTTTCATGGCTTGAGGTGTTTTGAAGTTTATTTTGAAATTCTGCAGATTTCTGGAAACTTATGCAGGTCTGTGTGATTTTAGTCACACACGACCGTGTGTTCCAAGCACGCACAGGCGTGCTTCTACGTGAACACACGACCGTGTGTTCCAATATACACGACCGTGTGTTTTGAATAAAATAC
Source organism: Anacardium occidentale (assembly GCA_026122585.1). Classification (NCBI taxonomy): domain Eukaryota; kingdom Viridiplantae; phylum Streptophyta; class Magnoliopsida; order Sapindales; family Anacardiaceae; genus Anacardium; species Anacardium occidentale. The sequence continues at coordinate 728,015 of JAJEJH010000096.1, read as the reverse complement.
GTGCTTAATCTACACGCGCACGCACAAGAAACAACACGGGCATGCATTTTAAAGTTTAATATTTTTTCAAAATTTTTGCAAACACACGACCGTGCGACTATCGCGTGCACGATCATGCGGATTTGGGAAAACACGATCGTGCGTCAAGAAACACGGTCGTGCGCTCGCATCTATTTAAGCAAATTCGTTCATTTTCTTCATTTTTAACAAAACACATAAACCCTAGCCGCGATTTCTCTCATTTCTCTCTCAATTTTTCGTCCAAATCTCTCATTTTTCTTGCTTCCATTTGCTTTCAAACTTGTTTTTACAAGTTTCTCTTCACTTTTCTCATCATTTGAGATTATTTTGCATCCAAAACTCAACCCAAATCTCCATTTTCAATTATTTCCATTACCAAAATCTAAAATGCCTCCACGAATGAAATTGCCAACACGTTTCGGGCCTTCCAGCAGTACTTCGAGAGCAGAAAATCCATTTGGAATCGTGTGTTCCAATCGGCAGCAAAATGTACTCTTATCGAAACTCATGAAAAAGGCTATTTATATTGGACGTTGTTTGGATAGGAGGATTTTGCGGGAAATTGGTATATTATATGAGATTATGGGATTAGTCAATTCTTCTAGGCTAACTGGATTATTTTTCATGCGAACGGATACCTATGAAAATTTGGTTTATGAGTTTTATAGTTCCCTATCAGTTCCGAAGGATGTACGGGGAAATATTACGGATTTTACTATGAAATTTCGGTTGGCCAATTCGGATTGGACGATACCGACCGAACAGTTGGGTGATTGGTTGGGCTGTAATTCAGAGGGCATTTTGGACTTTTTGCATGAGTTGAGCACTCAGGCGGTATGGCAATCCCTCGGCAGTTTCGGATTCTATGAAGCGCAGAAGGCGAAGGCCTCATATTTGGACAATCCAGCCATGCGAATCTTCCATCGGATGGTCACCTATACTTTAAACGCTCGCACGAACACTAATGGTAATGTCAGTGTTCGTGACATGGCAGTAATGGAAGCTGCCATGACTGGTCGTCAACTAGATTCGACGAGATGGTTGATCAGCAAATTGAGTGACATCCAGACTCTCAGCGATAAGGAAAAGGTCCCTATTGACTTTGGTATGCTAATTACTTTCATCGCTGAAAAATTGGGCATTTCTGTTGAGGGCTACGGTGAATTTCGGATTGGTTTCGAGGAGTCTCATATGCTTAATGTCGATGCTCTCTTTCGGATGAGGGTGATTGAGAAAGATGGCAATGATGGATGGAGATTGCCTACAGCTGTTAGAGATCATGAGCCATCTGTCGAACCGTCTGCCATGCCTTCAGTGGCTGAAACCAGTGTCCGGAGAGGAAGACGAGCTCGCCCCGAAGCTGGTCCTGAGGTTCAGTCAACTTCCGAGCTTCAGATTTTGATTGAGTTGACCAAACAGATTGATACGAAGGTAGATCAGCTTGATGCGCGTGTGACTCGACTTGATGAGCGTATGGCGCAGGTTGATGCCAATATGGTCCAGCTTACCTCTGAGTTTCGTGGCTTTCGGGATACTGTGGGATCTCGCTTTACTAGTCTTGAGTCCCGAGTTACTGCCCTGGATGACCACGCAGATCTTTCACCTCAGCAGCCACCCCAACCTTGAACCATTATTTACATTTGCATTTGCATGATTTTGTTACCAAACTTTTTTATTGAGGAACATTATGCTATTATTTTTTTTTTATGAATTGCCTTACATTAATAGTTTGTTTGCATTTTATTGATGTTTTGAAAGTATATTTATATTTTGGATATTGTTAGTGGTTGATTGTCTGAAGAAGTTGGATGGTGAATTGCTTGCCTATATTGGGAGTGTATCTGTTTTTGCTGCCTTGTTTTGGGAAATCTTATTAAAACAAAGGAAACCATGTCAAGTTTTTTTTGATTTATGGCAAAAAAGGGGGAGAAAGAATGAAATGATTAGCAACAAGTTAAAATTGATATTAATTTGTGTTGGTAATTAAGGCTAAAACTAAGGGGGAGTGCTTAAAGTGAGGGGGAGCATTTTTTTTATCCTTAGTTTAAAACTCAATTTTAACTTTTTCAACATATTTTTGTCATCAATCAAAAAGGGGGAGATTGTTGAACCTTTGATGTTTTGATGATGAAAAAATATGATTAAGATGCTAATTAATGATTAACAATGTGTTTAAAGTGCTAATCAATCCCTTGCATGAAGTAATTCATGACAAAGAAGGGAAGAAAAGATTTATTTTTGCAGGTTTTAGGTCTCGCACGACCGTGTGCTTTAGTAGCACGATCGTGCTTGACCAAACGGGTCCTCGTGTGTCCAAAACATGGGACCGTGCGTCTAACCGTGCAAGGCTCTGTGATTTTCTGGAAGAAAAGTCTCAGACCCGCACGGGCGTGCGTCATTGTGCACGACCGTGTGCATGCTCAACACGATCAATGCACTACCACCACAACCGTGCTGTCTGACCGTGTGAAATCAAAGGATTCAAAAAGCCATTGGAAGCACGACCGTGTGCCGTGGAAGCACGACCGTGCGCATAACCTATGAAGAACACGGGAGATTAAGCCGTGCAAAGGAAACCGTGCAGCAAGTCAAAGAAAAGGAGTCAACGCACGACCATGCTCACTCAACACGCATGACTGTGCGTGATGGCAAATGAGAAGCACTACCAAAGAGCACTTCCAGGATGTCGTGCAAGGCTGATCGTGCAAAGGCTTTCAGGCATTCATCTCACGCACGACCATGCAGAATTGGCACACGACCGTGCCTTAGCATAAACTCACCCGTGTGCTGCTCGTGCGATCATCGTGCAGCCAACCCGTGCAAGCTTCTGGAATTTTTGGACAAAACTTTGAAGTATCAACACACGACCATGCAAAATTGGCACACGACCGTGCCCTAGCATAAACTCACCCGTGTGCTGCTCATGCGATCATCGTGCAGCCAACCCGTGCAAGCTTCTGGAATTTTTGGACAAAACTTTGAAGTATCAATGCACGACCATACATCTAAGAAGCACGACCATGAAGGGATGAAGCACGACCGTGCGTCAAGGACACACGACCGTGCATCATTGGCGCTAAGCTTTTAAGTCGACCGTTGGGAGTCAGAATGAAGCAATAAATGCAACATACACGACCGTGCACTCGAGGAGCATGACCGTGCACCTGGAAAATTTATTGCAGAGCTTACTTTTTCCAACTACTTCAACGGATACAAAGTTAGCAAAACGGCTCCTTGCTATTCTAGGCAATGAATCAAGTATAAAAGGAGAGCCATTTGAAGTGGAGGAGGTTACTAAAACGATTTGCAAAAAGCTTTAGCCATCTTCCTCAATCTTTGAATACACTTTCTCTCTCTAAGCTTATTCATTCATATTATTGAGAGCTCTGTACTTTCCATTTGATTTTCAGCCTATTAAGAGGCAGTTTCAATCAATCTTTTATCAACATTATATCTGTAAAAAGGGCGAAATTCCCTTGTGGCAAAACTATTGTATCTTCGGGTATTGAAGATAGTGGAAACTTCAATCGGGTTTGATTGAAGAAGAGGACGTAGGAGGCTTGTGTTCAAAGCTCCGAACCTCTCTAAACTTGGCTGAGCTACTTCTGAACTCTCTCTCTTTATTGCTTTTATTGTGCATTGTGTGTATTATAGTGTTAATTGTGATTATTGCTTTAGAAATTTTAAATAATCCTATTCACCCCCCTCTAGTATTATTTCTCTATCACTTAAGGGTTTTTCAGGTACTATCCTCATCCTTAGAAGATCTAGGAACACAGGTTCTCATATCTCTCTTATCTGAAGATTCATAGAACATTAGGGTCAACTAAGCAGAACACATACTACTATACTTACACTGAGAGGAAAATAGGCTCCGGCTGCTGGGATACACTGAAATACACTCATATGCACGTCGAAAACAAAGCAATTCACACACATGCACACAGTTTTCGCTTTGATATTGCTCTGATACCAAAATGTAGGACACCTCAGAGGGGTATTACTGTTCACTGCTTAATATAATTTAATAATAAATAAAGAAAGAAAATAAAGTCAATAATACCCAACCGAAATGCCTAAGTTGAACTGACATATCGCAGCGGATAAACCTGTGGTAATAATGTATACATAAACATATACATGCCCAAATAAAAACTTAGTTTATATTAAAATATTCGCGAAACGTGTGTAATAAAACGTGTGCAGTTACATGCAAAGAAAAGCTGTACAAATATATATGCAAACTGATCACAGACGGCAGCCAACTCCTCCTCCTCCCAGCTCCCAACACTTACCTGCAAAAGAAAGGAAAGTAGGGAGTGAGTGATAAAATCACCCAGTAAGCACTTTCTATCTCTGACCCTAAACCAATCCTTCTCGAAAGATCACCACATCTCAAACAAAACAGACTCAATCTGTCATTCTCATCTTCTTTGATCGGATACTACCTCAAGCTAGGTCGTAAAATACGTAGATGAGTATATGTAAACAACCTGGAGTGAAGAGTAATTCGAGCAGTCGAACTCGACTCACTAATCTCTCTACTGATGAACATTTACTTTACTGTTCTGATCTGATACTGTGTTTTGTACTTCACGTGTTATTACATGGTTTTTCATGTTCTGATATTTTACTGTTCGTGTCTTTTACACGTTCCATATTCTGTTCATTTACTGGTTCTTACTGTCTTATCAATCTCTAAATGATATGCTGATCTGTCATATCATATGACATGCTATGCAATATGCTGAAAACATAACTAGGCTTGGGCCTGTATACTGAAAATAGTTTTCTGAAAACTGTTCATTGAAAACTATGCTGTTGGATCTTGGGATCCCATATCTGAAAATCATATAAAACTTTATCTGAAAGCTGTACTGAAAACTGTGTACCCTGGGGTACATGTTATGCTGAAAACTATGCTACGCAGACTGATGAATACAGGGATTCGGCACTCTGGCCATGTGAGTTTCCTCACAAACACGCGCCATAAACTGTATGGGACATGTGATGCCCTCAGGCCTAGGCTTGGAAACTGAACTGAACTGAGCCTCTCGTGCTATACTGCATCTGATCTTGGGATCAAGAAACCTAAATCTGCTAGCTGAGCAACCCGGCACATGCCAATACATAGGGCTAGTAATGAGCATATAGCTCCTGGTGCTATAGGTGTTGAAACTCACAAGTGCCCCCTTGTATTCACCCTTGGAATCTATGTTTTTTAATTGAAAACATGAATTCAGATCCTTGGATCCATTTCTGAAAATACTGTATGGTATGTCATGTTATGCTGTATGTATGATGTATGATGTATTCTTATTTGAGCTCATTTTACTGTTTTCTATCGCTTGGATAGGATTTACTGTGCACATTTCTCATTTTCATGCTTAATGTCTCATTTCTGCCTGACGTACGGGCGTACGTGTCTAGTGTATGGGTGCGAGTAAACGTGCACGGGACCATGAGTAAGTTGTGCATGGGGTCGTGTAAGGTTCTGGAATTTCAAGCATTTATCTTATTTTCTCCTGGTGCACGGGTGTACATAAGCTATGCATGGGCGTGACCCTTCAAATTAGGTCATGTACGGCTTCATGAACACTGTCGTGACCATGCAGAAAAGGCATTACGTATGGGCGTAAACAACATGTGCATGGGCGTAAACAACAGGTGCATGGGCATACGTCCTGCTCTGCACTTCCATGACCGTCGGGAATCAACTCGATTCCAGCCAAATCTCATACCAAACTCAAATAAAACATTTCTCACATACAAAACACTTCATATAAGCATATTAACACTTTCAACAAACTTCAAATCTCATGCTCATCATCCAATCCAATCTCAAAACACATATAAACATATATTCTCACACATAACATGTGAATAAGCATAAATCATCAACATAATTATCTCAAATCATCATATATGCAATAAAGCATCATAAGCATGCTGAAATCGAACTCATCTAAACCAAAATATGCATAAAATATACACAAAACGTAAGGGAAAGAGGTGGGAAGCACCTACCTCTTGACATGCTTTCTCTCTCAAGGAATTCGACGACTCAAGCTGGATTGGATGGTCCTAGAAGCAGCTCTTCCCTCCTAGGGTTGATCTCCTCTAAAATTATAAGGAAAACTTTGGGTGAAAATGGATTTGGAACCGATAAGCGGGACTTAAAACCAAGACAGCTGGAACTTATCGCATGCACGGGGGTACACCTCTCATGTACGGTCGTGCATCCCGGGAAAATTACAAAAATACCATTTTTCTACGCTCGCATGCAAATCCTCCTAATCGGATCTATGCCCAAGCTACCAAACTCTACAAAAAGCTCTATTTCACCCCAAAACTTTCTTACAACCCTAAAATACCCAAAATTCTCAATCTAACCCCATATTAGAAAGCTGAAAAGACCAAACTAACCCTGGGATGTTACAAATTTTACCCTTTTTACAAGTGATTTATCAATACAAGAAGCATGTGAAATGCCTTAAAATAGGCTAAAACACTCAATGAAGTTCAGTTCTCTCAAATGAGTACAATTGTGAGCTTGGGAAAGATTACTTAGTGAGTAAACTGTAAAGAAGAAAAGGCTTGGGTGTGCAATACGTTTTTCTCACCCTCTTTTCTTCAAAATGATCTCTATTTATACTTGATTTGTTGCTTGAAATGGTATGGATCCATTTCCATAAATTTCTATCTATTGAGTTGGTTGAAAAAGATGGTTCTGTAATGAAGTTCAGTTCTCTCAAATGAGTACAATCGTGCTTACTATATTTATGGTCTTGAACAAGCTCTTAATGATCGAATTTAAGATACGCGCCAATGATGCACGATCGTGTGCATAAGACGCACGATCGTGCTTCATATCTTTATGACTAACGCTTAAAATTCTCGAAGCTCACATGACTTCTCAACACTACCAACACACGGTCTTCACACGAGAACTATTTTGCTTGCATACGGTCATATGTTGATTATGCATAGTCATGTGTGGGTTGTATGACTTAAAATTTCTCTACACAATTATCCCTAAACGACCCATATGGTAGTGAGCTTTATATTTCATAACACACGGTCATGTTGGTATTTTTTATATGGTAGTGCGTTGATTGTGGTCCTTGACTATATGCACGACTATACTGCATGATTGAGCGTCTCGTGCTCTTCCTAAAGTGCATGCGCATGGTCGTGTGACCAGAATAAGCACAGTCATGTGTTTGACCATCTTTCTTTGACTTAGCACACTTACCACAATATGACTAGAGTACCCGTGTTTCTTCATGAAATCCAATAGCACAATCTTATGTCAAATTGTGACACAATCATGTGTTTGACTTGAGCATTTTGATCCAACACAGTCACCTTGTATGGTTATGTTGGTAGTGTTGCTTTTGTATTATGCACACACATGGTTGTACAAAATATAAGCATGATTGTGTTAAACCTAAAAATTTTTTAGAAAAATTATAGGCCCTAGCATGGTCTTGTGTTTTGGCCACAAGAGTTGTTAAATAGTCACACACGGTTGCACTAGAAAGGCACGTGGTTGTGTGAAACTTGAAACCTATAAAAATAGAACTATTTCCCTTTTTTTGTCATGAAATCATTCATGCAAGAGATTAATTAGCTATTTTAACATATATTTATCATAATCAAAACATAAAGGATTTAACAAAAAAAACATTGAGAATATGACCTCTACACGTGATTTCATCTTCCTCTCTCTTTTTCTTTTGTGCCTTGAGTTAATCAAAATCACTATTTATTGGTGGAGAATTGGAGGAAGGTTTGAATCAAACACATAAAAAGTTTTTGAGGTAGTAAGCATAAATTTCAATTTATCTTTTCATTTGGTGAAATTTGTGCTATCAAAATGATCCAATTGTACAAAATCTTGATTCATTATCTTGATTGTTGTAGTCTCCATGATATCACATATTGCTTTTAGATTGTTGATGATACTTGGAAATTGCAAACAATATTAAAAAAGAAAATAAAATATTGAAGGTTAATGATAAAGAAAAATAGTGTACGCGGGTTGGAAACACGTAAATCACTTTTCAAAAAGTAATATTGCTCTCTCTTCTTTTAAGATTGCTATGAGATTAACTACAAAAAGTTTTAATAAATATGACAAGCCTTAAGAATTTCTGTACTTAACAAACAGTGAAGAAATTTAACAAGAAATACAAAAAACAAAGTGTTTGATCTTATAGAGACATAAGAATTTAAAGTTGAAAATCGCATGTATGAAAAACAAATTCTTATGACATATATATAAAAAAAAAAGTTGTAATTATTAGTGAAAAAATTACAAATTTTCATATAAAAAATTATCATATGAAAACTTGTAATAGTTAATAAAAAATTATAACTTTGGATTTAAAAAAATTGTCATATGAAAAATTGTAACAATTTTTTTTTAAACAAACACAACTTTTCAATTTTTTTATTTTATAAAATCTAATTTAATTTAATTTATATTCGAACAATTTTAACATTGTTACAAGGTTTTTAACATTTTGAAGGTTTTTTTTAAGTTTAGGGATTATTTAAAATATTGAAAAAATTAACTTATGCTAATGCTCAATTCAAATAAGCAAAGAGTCAAAAACCTTGTCTTACTGTACAAATTTACTTTTGAGACGCTTTCAAGGCTTGTGTATCCTAAAGGATGAAAATATTATTCAAACTGCTACCGGATCAAGAGAATTTAAGCGAAACTTCAGAAATGACTTCGTGAAGCTTCCGATGCCATCCCGTCCTATCTCTCCTCTCAAAATTCTCCTCAACTATCTTCAAAAATCTACATTTTTCACGCTAATTTTCTTAATAAAAAATACCACATTTCAACGACACATTTATACATTCATCAAGACGACTAAAAACTATATGATAAAACACTACCAAAGGACTTGTTCCCGCCCATAGTTTGGTCCAAAGACAAATTTTCACCCTCTAATATTTAAAAACCCAAACACCCATCCTTCACCCAATTTTCATCAAATTTCATTAATATTTGTTACGAAATGACAAAAATATCCTTATTAAAAAAAATTTATAATAAAATTATAAATAATATTTAATTTTATTTAACGGAGATGACCATATCTGGTCTTTTGATTTGACAGAGATGACCAAATCTAGTCGTCTCCTGTTTTAACGGAGGTGGCCAGATCTGACCACCTTTATCAGAGAAAGGGGTCGAAAACGGTAGAAATGACTAGCTTAAACCCTAATGGCTATTTTCAACCATGGTTTCTGGCTGTCTTCGTCAAATCAAGATGATAGATCTGACCTTCTTTGGAACCAGGTGACTGAAACGACATCTGGTTCTATTAGCGGTGATAGCTGGTTTATTTTTTAAAATTTGAATATTTTTTTCAAAATTTTATTAAATATTTTTAAAATTTTTATATATTTATACATTATTTTATAAATTTTAACTTTAAAATACAAAATTGCCCCATAACTATTAAAATTTTGCTGTTGACTATAAGATTTAACAGTTAAGGGTGGAATTTTGGCTTTTTAAACTTTAGGGGGGGGGGGGAATCTCTTGGGACCAAACTATGGGTGGGAACAGTCTTTTGGCCGATAAAAAACAAAAAAAATAAAATTAGAGAAGTTTGGGAAAATGATACTGGTAAGTTGTTACTGCAGTAAAAATGAGCTTAATGATGAAGCTAAGGCAAACTAAGTATGGCCCACTCATGGTTTAATAAAATTATAATGTCCCACCCTTTAAATAAAAAAACAAAATTTTACTCATTTTTCAAAATCCATTAGTTTTAACATTTTAAAGGATTTATGTTATCATATCCCTATATAATAAGAGTAGAATTAACCTAATTTTGCCTCAAAATTTTAAAATATTATAATAACATTCCTAGATTGAATAATGCTATCAATGGCAAAACATTAAACGGTTTGATTAGCAAACTCTATATACAAAAAGACTTTAGTCTAATCAATGACAACTCTGTGGTCTGATGTATAAATATTTTTAATTTATTTGATTTGTAGTTACAAATTTTAATGGTCACGTAACTTTGTGTTTATCTCATGTAATCAGTTTGAATTGATTAAATGGAATAAATATAAGTTATCCGAGTTAATAAAACACTCTTATTTATATTTATATTTTTTAATTTATTATTATTTTTAATTAAAATTAATATAAATTAAGATACAAAATTTATTTGTTAAACTTTGGGAGTAAAAATTATTTAGTTTGAAAATTTAGTTGTTTTTATAAACGGTTCAATAGATATTTTTAACAACGGGGGTGAGTAAACACCTTTTCAAACTTGGAAGTGCAGGATTCTTTCATCGAACCTTGGCTGGCAAGTGCTTAGTTGGCCTAAAGCTAATTATAAAAGGAAAAAAAGCAGGACAGGCTAAAAAAAGGCTCTGCCTACAATAGCTACTACTTTTACTCTTATTTCGATTTCACCCTCTCATTGCGTTACAATACTCAAATGCTGAAGCTATTTAGGGTTTATCAATTCTTTCTTAAATTTCTTGACGTCGTTTCCATGTTCCTCACTGTTCTCACTGGTACGTCGTCGTTTTTCTTCTTTTTCTTTTTCTGCGTATTTTTTATTCTTCGTGTGATCTTTTGATCTATTAATTTGCTGTGTTTGTTCTTTGAGATCTTTATGTTAAGTTTTCTCTTAACAGTTTGAGATCTGGAAGTGCTAGAATTTTATGCTTGAAAGGTGTTCTGGTTTTGAAGAGTAGTTTGAGCTTTGTTTGGTTGACGAGAAAATAAGCTACAACGTGAGGGTAAATTAATGAAGTTGTCATTTTTTTTTAAATTTAAAATGTTTCGATTTGCAGTACTGAAGTTCATTTGTATGTAAAAACTTCTATAAGTAACACAAAGCTTTCATTTCTTACTACTTTGTATTGACGACAGTAAATTGTATGATGAGAAAACAGATTGTTTCATGCCAAGAATTTTGGTTTTCTTTTTTTTTTTAATTAGAGAATAATAACTTTGATTGTTTCATTGGAAAATGTGGTGTATTTACTTCGCCACAATTGAGCGAAATTCGTTGTAATGCTGTACTATATTTTCATTTGAGCATGTGTTTGTAAGTGTGCGAATTAGAGTTGCATTTTGAAGTCTTGTTGAAATATGTTTAACTGGGTATCTATTGGTGTTGGTAGTATTATTGCATTTTGGTATGGTATGGATGTATGATGTGAGACTGAATTGTTCAACATTCACTGTGAAGTTAGTATGCAAGTTCTAAATGTTTCTCGATGTGGTACGACTGCTGTGTAGGCCCTAAAATTGTCTCAACAAACTTTGCATATGTATCATTTTTCCAGTCATTATTGTGTCTCTATATATTAATTTCCAGGCACTTTGGTTTTTGTTGTTTGTTTGATCTTCTAATTTTTTTAGCTATATATTTAATTAAAAGTTAATGATGCACAAATAGGTTTTTAGTTAACCTGAGATTTTTTTGTTTTGCAGAGTAGCAAATGATGCAGTATCAAGTTCTTCGAAGTTGTTACGAACACCACAATTTCTTTTAGTTTTTCTCTTCTGTTGATTAGATGTATGTTTAATTTATATCAAAATGTAGAAACATGTGCTGATGTAGTGCTTATATTTCCATTTGTTCACCTGATTATCCCTGGTTTTGTTTCTGCCAGCTTTATTTGTTTCATATGATCTGGTGAATTGATGTATTTTGTTTGGGAAATTAAATTTATGATTCTGAAAATATAAAATACTTCTGTAAGAAGACAATGTTAGAGGAAGTTTACCTCCAATATGTACTTTTTCTATTTCAAGCTTGTATGAAGTTCAATTTCTGTTTCATATTATGGATTCTGTCTAAAAAAATTCCAGAATTTTGTTGCATGCTTCCATTTCTTATGATCCATAAGTGTTTTCACATTAAATTACATAATTAATCCATGATACTTGTACTTGCTGTGCATGTTGTATTGCTTTGATTTTTTAAGTGACCCTGCAGTTTTTATGAGATATTGTGATGATTGTATTGACTTGTGAGTGATTCCCTACAACTGTGACAATTTCTTCTGGAAATTCAAAGATTGATTGCTCCTTTATATTGTAATCAATATTTGAAGGTTTTTGGTGGTCTTTTTTAGGAATATTTGATTTTCACACTAAATTATGAATGGTGTTGCTCAATGTGAGATTAGATTCTCAAAAGAATATTATTTGTTTCTCTTATTATGTTAAATATTTGTTTAAAAACCACTGAACCTAAAGGCTTATAGTATGCTCCTTGTGTGCACTTTCATGTGGAACTCATAATAACAAAAAACAAATGCTAATATAACTGCTAAAATGTTTTATTGTAATTTTATTAATAAAATAGAGGGATTAGAACATGAGGCCAGTTAATTAACTTGGTTATGGTACCTTCTTAAGAATTTGCTTTAACTCAAAAGCCTAAGGTGGCAGGTTGGGGCTCAACTATGGGACTTAAGCTCAAATAATGAGATTACTATACATGGGAGTAGTTGCAACAGCAATCTATTTTTTATTAGGATTCCAGAGGCATGGATGAGGCAAACTTGATACACAAATTATATATGATCAATAAAATCAAAATGATGATTTCATTGCATGTTATGGAAGCTTCGATTATGAGGTTTTTCATGCTTATCTGAGCTGCTTTAATAATAGCTAAGACATTTTGGCCAATTAATTTGTTATCAATCTTTCTTCTTTCCCAAATCTTTAGCTTTCACCTGAAATTGTTACCCATCTTTGTTTGTTTTGTAATTGTGCTTGACTCATTAACATTATGCTCTTACTTTTCTGCTTGATTTTTATCTTCAGTTGCAAACAAAAGATGGCAAGTGAGCTTGTTAATTCTGCAACCAGTGAGAAACTTTCGGAAGTGAATTGGGCAAAAGATATTGAAATTTGTGAACTGGTTGCTCGTGACCACAGGTATAACTTCTGAGACTTTCTCACTTTTTGATCAGAAATGAATACAGCTGCTTTTTATATATGGTTTTGGTTTGTTTTCAGTTTTTTCTTATTTATTTTCAACAGTTTTGTCAATGAAATAGATTTTCTTACAAGCACTCAGGCTGATTTTGTTTGGCTTCAGCTTGTAATCTGTTTCCTAGCTTGGTTTTTTAAACTTCTGAATATCATGCAAATAATTTTGTTATAAAAATGTCTAAAGAAAAGAATTTTCATCATTATGTTGTGCAGTTTGTGGTTATGGATGCTTGCTCTAGTTTTGGATGACCAAATTTCCTATTTATGTTGTTGAATTTTTAGTTTAATTTCCTGCCGCTTTTTTGATTTCTCACAATGCAGGCAAGCTAAAGATGTGGTCAAAGCCATCAAAAAACGCTTGGGATGCAAAAACTCAAACACTCAACTATATGCAGTTATGGTGAGCTCTTGCTTCTTCCTTTTGGTCAATTGCTTCTGAAGCCTTGATGTTTTCATTCCTTTATTTAGGAAGTAACATTATGACACTGCAATGGCTGCATGTTTTTCAACCTAAAATCTTGTTATCAAAACTTCAGAATACACCTTGTTGAATTTTGTTCTTTAATGGCTTATTAAAACCTCTTTCATTTATTATTTGATTTTGCAGTTGTTAGAGATGTTGATGAACAACATTGGAGAACATATTCATAAACAGGTGATTGATGCAGGAATTCTCCCTATTCTTGTGAAGATAGTGAAGAAAAAGGTGCAAACTTGTCCCTCATGTGCAACTGTTGACCTCTGACTATTTCTCATTGTTATTATTTAATTTTCTTTTCTTTCATTGGTTACAGTCTGATATGCCTGTACGAGAGAGAATATTCCTTCTTCTAGATGCCACACAGACCTCCCTTGGTGGTGCTTCTGGAAAGTTCCCCCAATACTATAATGCTTATTATGAATTGGTGGTAGGTACAGACTTGAAACTTGTGTAAACCTGTGTTCTTACTGTACATGAAAAGGAAGATGTGTCCACCTGTAGATTTCTCTTTTTAATATATGTCTAGTTCAAATATGGTGAGGGTAATTGTTAGAATATTCTACAAGCTTGAAAGCATAGCAGTAGTGATACATAATTTTAAGAAGAAGCTGAAATAGATATTTATGTGACATAATCAATCATGAATTTTTTTTTAACATTCCAACTTATGTGGCTTAGTAAAAAAATCCAATTCAAAGAATTTCTATCTGGTATATAACTAAAAATCTTCATGCATGACTGTTTGGAAATAAATATTTAGTTGTCTAGAATCAATTGTATTACTAACTCACTGGTTGCCCTAATGTTTCTAGGGCAAAAGGGTGTGTCTGTTTTCTTTTTTTTTTGAAATTGTCTAAAAAATAAATTTGAACGATGAAAGGGATTTCTATTTCAAGAATTGAGCCGTTTGGTAGATTTTTCTTTTATAGTCACTATGACCTTTATGAAATAATATTCTTTAACATGTTATTTCAAGGTGTCATATTCAGAAGGTTTTAAGTTTCAACATCATTGTGGCTTTTATTCTTTGTTGAATATTGAATATTATAGTAGATTATACTAGCTAGGAAAGAATCATGTTATATTAGGAAAGGTAGAATTCAATTCCTTCTTAGGATTAAACTTGTATCCTATATATTGTTGTACCCTTATTGATGAATATAAAAATTATACACTTCATAAAATTACATGGTATCAGAGCCCTAAGGTCAAAAACCGTAATTTTTTCCAAAAGTCCTAATTTCTTTTCCTGTCAGAAACCTTGACATTTTCGACGAAGTCAAGTGTGCTTCTCCACGCGTTCAATTAGAGAGTCGCTTGCACCAACTTGTTTGTCTCTCTCTCACCGACGAAACCCCTAAGGTCTCTTCATTGTCCGTCGACGCATGTGTTGTCACATGCTGATCGTCTCTTCGACTGTGTATCACTTTAATCTCCCTCTCTTGAGCACGTGAAGTCACATCGCCACAACCTTTCAACTTAGACTGTGTTGATCTACCCTTTTCTAGCAGGTGCATTTCTTTTCGACATCAAACAACACTTTTCGATCATTGAAAAACTCAAGGTCTGTCAAAAATTCGTTTATAGTGTTGTCTTGTCTCTGGTTGCTTCTTGTGTGCTTTTTTGCTTGTGTTCGAGAGTGGTAATTGTTTGTCTATTACTGTTGATTTAGAATATTGCTTCAATTATTACCAGTGAAAAGTTGGTAGATAGTCTGAATTATACATCAGGGGCCGTTTTAGTTGAACTTTGGCTTTTAGAATAAGGCCTTGAAAACCATTTGACTACCAAAATCAACAATATACAGTCTAATAAATCTATATGGATTCGATCCGATGCCCTCTTATGTAGTATGTTATGGCAAACTATTATCCAACCTTTCGCCTTATTTTCAAAGCATATCGTATGTGTGTTAAGATATGAAACTAGGTCAAACTCTTACATACCAACGACATTCAGAGGTTGTACTTGGTGGTATCTAGCCTGGTAAACCTAAAGCAAAAAGGATTAAGTATGTCTGGCTTCATCAGTAGGGTGGCCTTTTTCAAGTCTGAATTTAGTTCTTTGTTCCCTATTGGTAAGACTGTAGCAAAAGACCTAGCACAACATGACCAATTCTTTATGGTACTTACTCTCATTGCGATTGGACCTGAACTTGTATGGGATAAGATTCTTGTGAGCCCATCAGTGCTATCTCTCAATGATGTGTTCTCCCGACTTTTGAGTTTCTTCTCCAAGTATGATTTTGGGATCACCTACTCTTGACTCGTTAGTTTTGGTCTTTTAGTCATAGTAGTCCTTTAAAAATGAACATAAAAATTGGGGGATACCTAAATGTAATTATTGCAACAAGTGGGGGCACACAAGGGATAAGTGCTACAAATTACATGGATGATCGTCTTGGGTTGCCAACATAGTTCATGCTAATCCTTCCGAGACTTGTTCATAATCTTCTACAAAGCACCATCGGCCATTTGTAACTCTAACTAATGCTGATTTTGAGGACTATCTTAGTTTTCAAGCGGCTAAGCAAGTTTCCTCAACCATAACTTTCGTTGCACATACGAGTAATTCTATTGCTTGCTTTAGCCTGTCTTCTTCTGTTGGACCATAGGTTCTTGATTTTGGTGCATCTAACCACATCTCTAGTAATTTTAACTTGCTTTCTTAG
Organism: Anacardium occidentale; assembly: GCA_026122585.1. Lineage (NCBI taxonomy): Eukaryota > Viridiplantae > Streptophyta > Magnoliopsida > Sapindales > Anacardiaceae > Anacardium > Anacardium occidentale. Next base: position 711,830 of record JAJEJH010000096.1, on the reverse strand, counting down.
TATTCTAGTTTTTTTATATTGCCATCTGCCTGAACACTTCTATTACATCATCGTGTTCTAATGCATTTTTGGGTAGATGCGGTTTTCACCGTTTGTTATTTAATCAATCGGATGCTATCTTTTGTTCTTCAACTCTAAGTACCTCATTCTATTTTATTCCCTGCTAGCCTTTATATAATTTACCATCATTTGCTTTTGAGTGTACTTATTTTGTCCACAACCTATCACCTTGCCAAGGCAAATTCTCGGCCCAGTCTACCAAGTGCATCTTTATTGGTTATTCTTGTTTTTAGAAAAGATACGAATGTTATTTCCCGGATACACTTCAATACTTTGTATTTGTCGACATCACATTTTTTTAGGACTTTTCTTACTTTTTTCCATCCAAGTTAGACTCTTCTCAACTTAATGAGATTCTTTTATTGTCCTATATTGAACTCTCATTTGTGGATTCCCTTGTTCCTCTTACTCTAGGTGCAGATTCTGTTGTCTATTCTTTAGATGTTGTCGCCTTAGATACCACTCTCCTTCCTCCAAAAAATGACACTAAGAATGATGTCCAGCTTGACTCATTACCTATGCCAGCTTCTCCTCGTTTCGAGGTCCTGTCTTTTACTAATCAATTTTCAATTGCAATTCGTAAAGGTATGCGGACTACTTATAATCCATATCCTATTTACAATTTTCTAAGTTATCGTCGATTATTTTCACCCTTTTATGTTTTTGTTTTTACTCGTCTTCTGTGTCTATCCCTTCCACTCTTTATGAGGCTTTGTCTCATCCTAGGTGGTAGCAAGCTATGATTGAGGAAATAGAAGCTTTACATGTCAATGGTACTTGGAAACTTGTTCCATTGCCATTGGGGCACTCCACAGTTGGTTGTTGCTAGATTTACATAGTCAAAATTGGCCTTGATAGTCATGTTGACCGATTCAAAGCTCGCTTGGTTACAAAAGGATATACTCAGATATATGGCCAGGATTCTAGTGACATATTCTCTCCCGTGGCAAAGATGTCTTTTGTTTGGTTATTTTTGTTTATAGCCGCTATATGACGGTTGTCTCTCTATCAATTGGACATTAAAAATACTTTTCTCCATAACGATTTTGACGAAGAGATATATGTTGAGCAACAGTTTGGTTTCGTTGCTCAAGGGGAGTCTCGATTGGTGTGTAAGCATCGTCACTCATTATATGGATTGAAACAATTTTTTCGTGCTTGGTTTGGTTGCTTTGGCACTATCACTAAGGAATTTGGAATGGTTCGAAGTGAATTTGATCATTCAGTATTTTATAGACGTACTCCACAGGGACAGTGCATCTATCTAATGGTTTATGTTAATGATTTTGTCCTCATGGGGAGTGATCAGAATTGTATTGAACAACTCAAGAAACGCTTGTTTAAGAATTTTCAGATTAAGGATCTAGGGTTACTTTGATATTTTTTGGGAATAAAAGTTGCTTAATTTAACAATGGTATTACTATTTCTCGGAGAAAATATGCTTTAGATATCTGTGAAGAAATAAGAATTACAGATTGTAAACCTGTAAATTCACTTATGAATCCCTAATACCAAGCTGCTACATGGACAGGGGGAGCCTCGTACTGATCCTGGAAGATACTGAAGACTTGTTGGTAAACTCAGTTATCTCACAATCACTCGGTTTGATATTTCATTTTTAGTAAGTGTGGTTAGTCAATTTTTACAGTCCCTATGTGATAGTTATTGGAATGCTGTTTTACGAATTCTAAGATATATCAAGGGAGTTCTAGGAAGAGGATTGTTAAATGAGGATAAGTGTCACACATAAATCATTGGATACTCAGATGCTAATTGGATAGGTTCTTCATCTGATAGACTCTTTACATCAGGTTATTGTGTCCTTATTAGAGGGAATCTCATCTCATGGAAAAGTAAAAAGCAAGAGGTTGTTGCCACATCAAGTGCAGAGGCAGAATATCATGCTATGACCCTTACAACTTATGAACTTATATGATTAAAGCAATTAATCCAAGAATTAAAGTTTGCAAAAGTCCTACAAATGAAATTATTATGTGATAATCAAACAACTCTTCACATTGCCTCCAATTCAGTGTTCCATGAAATAACTAAACGTATTGAAGTAGATTGTCATTTTATTTGAGAAAAGATTATCTCCTATTGTATTTCTACTAGCTATATTCATTTAAATAAATAACTGGTTGATATCTTCACAAAATCTCTTAAGGAGTCTCAGATTGAGTTTATTTGTAACAAGCTTGATACATATGATTTATATGCATTAGCTTGAGGGGGACTGTCGAATATTGAGTATTAGTGTAGATTATACTAGTTAGGAAAGAATCAGGTTATATTAGGAAAGGTAGAATTCAGTTCCTTCTTAGGATTAAACTTTTATCATATATGTTGTTGTACCTTTACTGGTGGAAAATATATTAAAATTATACACTTCATAAAATTACATTCTTGAGCATTACTTTTTAAAGTTCAGCATTTAATGTGAGAGTTCAAGTTGGCTGTGATTATTTGAACTTTTCATCCTTTATAATATAGGTGATTTCTATTTTCCTTTCTTTTTCATTTAACATTATTTCTGTTTCTGTTTTTTTTTTCTGCTTTTCTAACTATATTTGTCAGAAAGATTTGATAAACAAAATTTTTTTCCTTGTTCCCATATGTTTTTTTATTTCACAATTTCTAAGTTGTTCAATTCCTCATTATTGACATGTCTTTATGTGCATAGATGGTTTTGTTTCTTGGGTGTCTTTTCAGTTGTAGTTACTTTTCTCTCCAGTAATGTTGTTGTCTTTTGATATGCATTCCTGATGAGAACCATTAACTATACATTAGTGTTTATTTTTTATATGTCCAGATAGTATACTTTATTAGCATATAAATTTCAACTTAGAAGTGTTATGCAACTGAATTTCTTCTTTTCATTTTCTTTCTTCTTATTTTCCAGAGTGCAGGTGTACAGTTTCCACAAAGACCTAATACTGTACCACCACATCCTTCTTCACATCTAAAGGAGAGTAGTACACTTAATAGAGAGCTCGCCACCTCTAGACATGAAGGAGGTGCACTCGCTTCACAGTCAGAGAATGTTCCAGAATCTAGGTAACTTTACGAGAAGTTTGAGAACATTTTTTATTATATTTTTGTCAATTGATGTTCTTGAATTTTATATTAGAAATTCAATTTGAACACATAACTATATTTATAAGTGAGATTGACATGTGCAGCTCTCTTACAGTTTTTATCTTTTCTTTAAGATGTGTTTTAACAAGGTATGAAGTATTAGCTTCATTTTTTTGTTTTGATAAGGCATGAACTTACTTGACTTAAAGTGGTCTACCTGCATCTGTTTCTTCTTCTGCTTCTTTTTCTTGAGGTAGCTTGGTTTTCATGCCTCCTAGTTATGAATTTAATGTATACAGCTTTGCTTGTATTTTAATGTTTAGTTTTGTGGACTTGTGAGCCTTGATCCACCTCAATATGGAAGTGGGGCAAAAGAACTTAAGGATTCTATTTTTGTTTACCTGTTGCTAGGGCTTATTGGATATCCACGTTGACAGTCAATAATGTCCAAAAAGAGCTATCCATCTAAACCGCCAAATTCACCCCTGCTCCCACCCATCCACTATCCTTAATAGTAACAAATTTTCACGCATCCAACAGGAAAAAAATGAAAATTATGGCCCAATGGCACTGCTGGCACTTGTTGCTGTTTGATGTTTAACAAATGTGCATTACTATATGCAACAGATACGATAGAGAACTAATAAAGCAACTGTCATCACTGATTCTACTATAGGCTTGGAGGATCTGTGAAAATATTAATTTTAGTTTATAATGCGTATCCAACAACTACATGTTTGATGTTGTGGCTGAAGCTGCTTTTTTTCTGTTTATTAAGTTGGACAGTTGTATAAGTTGTTCAACACTGTAAGCAAATACATCTTTAAGAGATAATAAATTTCAAATTTTGATTCATTAATTACAAAGAAAATGTGCCTCTTTGTGTGTGTGTGTGAGGTTGATGTTTATACTTTAGTCTTCTTGCTTTGCATTGGTGAGTGGTTCGCATGGGTCTTCTAAATTCATGAATAAAATGCTTGAGGAAACAGATATTTATGGCAGTGTAATTAGAATTATTAGGAATTCCTTATAAAAAATATCATCATAAGATGAAGTATTTTAGAGTTAGGTACTATTTGATAAAATATAGTTTGAGTTAGGTAATTTGTTAAGCTCTTTCCTATGAACTCGAGCTTTTGGGATTAATGGTGTCTCAACATTGTATTAGAGCTAGGTTAGTCAAAGAGGCCTCCTCAAGTCTGATTTCTTCTATTTTTTTTAGCCATCTGTTGGGATCCATGTGACAAATCTATTTTATAAAATCTGACCATGACAAAATGAGGAAATGTGATAGACTAAATTTTTTTATTAATCAAAATCTAATCTTAAAAGCTTGAGTTTTGGGATCAGCAGTGACCCAACAAGGACATACTTATCTGACTAGGTGTTGATGGTACCAACAAGCTAGCTGCTTCTCAAAGAGTCTTGAGGTCTTATGTAAATAAATATTAGTTTTTTTTTGTCACTGGATGTTTTATTTTGTAATCCTATTGAAATTTGATAGGCATAATTAATATCTTGAGATATGAGACCACCAATATATCTGGGGCAAAAATTGGAAGTACACAGCTTCCTGGGATTCTGTGTGCTGCATCTAGAAGCTAAGTGCTAGGTTGCCTGAGTCTTAAGCGCAGTTGTGATTTTATGAAGTTGGATTTGTATGTGGCATTGTTTCTTTAGAATCTGTAACAAAGTGTCATTGTGACTAATTCCCATGCCTATTTTCTGTTTCTCAAAATAATTAAAAAATTAATAAAATTATAAAAGCATTTTTTTTTCCTGTATTAGAAATTTACTTCCATGCATCTTTGTACCTGGTAAATTAGTAAGTAATTTTTTTTAACTTCTCAAAATATATACTTCTATCATTATCACATTGTGCCAAAAATGATTTTTCAGTTTGTACCTTTTAAATACAGTGTTATTCAGAAGGCTAGTAATGCGTTGGAGGTTTTGAAAGAGGTCCTTGATGCAGTTGATTCTCACAATCTGGAAGTATGTTGATGACCTTGATTACATTTATGAATGAAAGTCACTGCTTGATATTTTGTTGTTTTGAAGTGCGTCTATGAATTGTAAATGATTTATCATGACTTTGGTGTTGTTCTAGGGAGCAAAGGATGAGTTTACACTTGATCTTGTGGAACAGTGTTCTTTCCAAAAGCAGCGAGTTATGCATCTTGTAATAACTTCTCGGTAAGTAGGGTTCCTCGATTCCTCAAGGGCTCTAATATTGGATAATGAATTTGCTTTTTACCTGGTGTTGTTGCTACTTCATGCATGCAAGGTAATTATCTTTTTGATGATGTTTTATGAACTCATGAGTGTGTCTGCAAGCATGTATGATTTGAGGAATAAGGTTGCCCATTATCTTTGTGTGCCATTTCATGTTGATGTGTTCGCGAGTGTGATTGGGAGGGCAAAAAAGGGGAATCCTTGTTTTTGTGTGTACAGTTCTTTCTGTCCTAATTTACGTTGTCATCTGTGGATATTTTTATTCCTGAATGAAATGCCAGTACAAGAGAGAGGAAGCAAATTAGTCATATGCCTTTACGGCAAGATCGTTTTTCCCTGAATGATTCCTAAGAATGTAATTCTAGGATCATTGATACATGTTCTTAAGAGCATTAATCCCTCTAGAAGGGAACCCAATAAGAAAAAGGTGCTTTTGTGGCAATTTGCATGATGCAAACACCTACTGAATACTGGTATCTGGTGGCAACAGCATGCAGTAGTACTATGAAAAGCTGGACTGGAGATACTTGTTTGTTGAATTCATCTTGTCCTGGGATATTGGATGATTTGTATTGTAAAGTTGATTTTGCCTGGGTTATTGTGACAAACAATTTGTAGTTGTCCATCAGACAGTTGACAGCTTCCATCTTTATCTATCTTCTTTTTAATCAAATATAGTTTTATCTGTTTAAGTACCCAAAAATGAGAAAGAGATAGAAAAGAACACACAGCTTGTTTTTAAATGGTAGAAGGTTAACAGTAGTTGTCATTTCTTCTACTTCTTTTGGAAAAGCAATTTTCTAAAAGGTTTGCATACTTTGCATGCATGTGTTTTTCTTTGCCCTGCACTGAGTCGTCTTCATTTACAAGGGATGAGAAGGTGGTTTCTCGAGCAATTGACTTGAATGAGCAGCTCCAGAAAGCTCTCACAAGACATGATGCCCTTCTCTCGGGTAGGTCTATCCCAACTGCCAATAGACCTACCCCAATTGCCAATCATTTTAACCAGCAGGATCCCTATCTTTCAGCTAGGCCTATGTCAACGCCCAATCATGTTAATCATGAAGAAGAGGAAGAAGAGGAGGCGGAGCAGCTTTTCCGAAGGTTTTTTCTTTTTTTGTTTATCTGCATTACCCCTTTGTGCATTTATTGATAAATCTTGCTTTAGAAAATTTAGTTGTCAATACACTGTTATGACATCTTGACAGGATAAGAAAAGGAAAAGCACGCGCAAGACCTGAAGATGATGACTCAGTAGAGAGACCCCCGTTGGGCTTATTTGGATCTTCAATTCCGGCTGATAGACTAAATCGACCACTTATACGTCCAGTGCAGGCAGACCCACCACATCAAACAAATGCACACCCTCCGCCAGTTGTGCTTCCACCTCCACCTGCAAAACATGTAGAGCGGGAAAAGTTCTTTCAAGAGAAAAAAGTCGACGGTTCTGGTGGTGTTGCAGGTCACATGAGGGGCCTCTCATTACATAGTCGTGATGCCAGCAGTTCTCGTAGCGGAAGCTTCGACTTTAGTGAATGACAATAAAAAGAGATTTATTTGTTAAATTGGTTATGTGGCTTGTAATTTAATGTCGCAAAGGGCCGGTGTTTTTCATTTTTTTTCAGTGACTGCTGCAGTTAGGGGGAGCATATAGCTGAATACTCTACATGAAAAATGTATTTGTTCGGGTTATACAGGCTATTGATCTCATAGTTTGCACTTTTAAACAAGCAATGACTGTTTTTTCCACTTCGATGGGGTTGTAAAGGAGTTTGTTTTTGTATTTTTAATTACATGTTTACGATTTTATTAAAACAAAGCTCGAATTTTACACGTCAACTTCAATGCATAACTCCGTGGTCAAGAAGCTTTATGAAAATGAGATGTTTTATCACATAAGTTGGAACGATACTCAACAACCTCAAGAGACCTTGTGGACTTTTGCCCTGCAAATAGGGGAAATTAATTCAACCAGGTTAGCTATAAGGGGTTTACACAAGAGCAGTCCTTATTTCAGGGGTTATAACGATATTGCAAAAAACATTTACGGGAGTTGTCCACGAAAGTAGGCCGTTGTTGACTCATTAAATCTCCAATTTCACATTTGTTAAGATATGTATCAGTGGGATATGTAGAGATATAATCTGTCAAACAGGATATTTTATCTTTATTATTTTTATTTCTTTCCTTTTTCTAAATTGGTGTAATTATCTCCTTACCTTTGTTTTATTATTATTATTTTTTTCTAGTCTTACAATTATATTTAAAAGCAAGTTGACTTTTCAGTAAAAGAATGTGATTCAAAGTACACTAACATTTCTTACCAGCACTACTTTTTTCTTTCATTATTATATGGTATAAGAGCCATGACAAAAACTAGAGCTAAAGAGGGAGAGGAATCCAATCAGAGCTTTTAGATATTGGAGCCATACGTACTGCATCTTTCAGACCATCCTAGACTAATTTTTCTCCCTTCTCTCTTCTCCAGAGAGAATTTCGTTTCATCGAGGGAGTTGGAGACTACACTCTTTGCCAAAGGGAAGGGTGCTTTCATAGATGGATCCCTAAAGAAGCCAAAGAGTGCCGACAAGGATTTTCACCTTTGGAAGAAAAACAATTCCATGCATGGTCAAAGTCTGGATTCGTAACTTTTTATCAAAAGAAATTCAAGAAAGCCTCAACTATGCTGATACTTTCCATGTCGTTTGGACTGAATCGAACGAATGATATGGACCAACCAATGCACCAAGACTCTACAAAATTAAAAAAGAGCTTTCCAACCTGTCTCAGGAAAAAGGGCTGGCGACCACACAGTATTATACAAGGTTCAAAACAAAATGGCAAGGACTTGAGTTGTGTACGCCTTTGCCAATTTGTAAACGCGATGCAGCAAAAAAAGCCATCAATTTCTCCTTCGTTTACACGGCAAATTTGATAGACTAACGTCACAAATCTTGTCCATGGAGTCAACACCTTCCTTGAGCAAGATTTTCTCCTTGGCGTTGCAAGAAGAACAACATCTTACCGTGTAAAAGACGTCAAATAAAATGACTATTTAGGGCGCTGCTTTTCCGATAAATTCAGAACAGAGGCATGGGATAAGAGGACGAGCAAGGTAGCCAACCAATGGAGAGAAGGCTAAAAAATGTTGCAACCATTATGGGAAATTATGTCACAGCAAAGATGAATGTTTTGAATTAGTGGGTTATCCACCCAATTGGAGGCAGGGACACAATATCAGTGGACAGGATAGGAGTCGTTATAGCCAAGGCAATATAACTTCTTCGAACAACATGGCTATTACACAAGCTAAACCAAAAAATTGAGACCCAAACCTTGACACTTAAAAGGACCAATACGCCGAGCCACTCAACATTTTGGGTATAGGACCAAATCAGAATCAATTGTAAGGTAATGAGATGGTTGCTAATTTGGCTACTAAGTGTTATACTCAAATTGAAACTTGGATCATCAATAGTGGTTCTTCGGACCCTATGGTAGGGAATAAGAAAATTCTAACCGAGATCTAACAAGTGTCTAATACACAAAGGAATCAAGGGTTGATTTATAGAGTTTTAGGGTGTAAATTTACTAATTTGCCCTTCATTTGTGAACATTTTAGGATTATAGGTTTTTGTATATTGTTTTGCAGGAAATGAATATTTTAGGTGAAAATGACAAAAAGAAGACAATCAACACTTAAGAGTAGCTAGTTGATGATTCAGATTGGATTTAGGAGTTTACGAGCAAACAAAGCAAAATGGTTAAGGTTGAAGTTCTGTTCCATGAGAAGGATACAAGCATTGGAGTTGTGCCATGGCATGACTAGAAGAGAATTTGGACAAAAAATTTTGGCTATGGTGAAATTAAGCTTGGTTGCATCGATACAAAAAGAAAATTTATGTCATTGTGGCAATGGAGCAAGGTATAAATTCTATGCCACGACAAGAGAGCATAAAACATGCATTGAAGAATTCTAGAATTATTTTGCCGTGCATTGAAATTGTTCACCGCGACATGGTGAAGTAAGAAATCCTTACCTCATAAGAATTTGACTTAACCTAGGTCCTAATTACTTTAAATTAGGGCAAAGATGTAATCTTGTTGTGATACTTAGTTGTTAATAATATCAGCTTTAGTTTTTATTCATATGGTTCAAGTAATTATTAATTCCGCTTAATATATTGAATGATTGATTACCATGTAATTAATTTTAGAATTTGTGATGATAACTGAAAAGTAAGTAACAAATTCTGAACTATTACAATTGTTGTGAGTTTAGCGACAAACTGTATTGACAAAATGATTTGTGGAGTTATATGAATTCTTGAGTGTATTGCATCTTTTCTTATGCCAGCATAAGACATGAAGTTAGTAGGTTAGTAACAGAGATAGGTTAATATCATGCAAGAACAGTTATTAATAATTCCGTGAATTTGATCATCAAACTATAAAGAGTGAATTGAATTCTGAGAAATTAATAACTGAGTTAATTATTGGGTGACACCTTAGCCCTAGTGCCTTGTCCTCTGGAGTTTTTGTTTAGTGCTTGTTTACTTTATTATTCATCTTGGGTAGCTTTGATTTAATAATTTTGTTGATAGTTCGATACATTTAAGTGCTATTAGAATTTAATTTTTCAAACAACATAAGAATTATGAGAACATGCCATTAGAATAGTCTCTATAAAACAATATCTAGATTTAATCGAACTATACTCATTTGTACTAGTATGCTTGCTCGTGCACTGTGGTTAGGTCCTAAAACTATACAAAAAGTTTTTGATGTTGTTGCTAGGGATTTTTTTTACTTGTACTAAACTAAGTGACTTGTTATTACTTTGAACATTTATTTTTCTGTCATTTAGTTTATTTTCATATTGGTTATTTTATTTTTAATTTGTTTTGTGTTGTTGCACTTTTACTTCTTTGTTTTTAATTCTTTCGTAGGATAGTGTATGAGTAGAACATCCAATTCTAAAGTGTTACTTTTTGATCTTGAGATAAAAAGAACTCTTTGACAGAATTTAAGAGTCAGAAGAAAACTGGAAGAAGGAAAAGGAAACAAAATGGTTGGGCACAATTAAAATGATATAACCAATCAAAATTTATGGGATTACATGGTTCTAATGGTAGATGACTGTGCATCTAGTATAATTAGACCAACAGCATAGGCAAATAATATTTGAAATCAAGCCTACTGCTATTCAAATGATTGAGTGGCTAGTTCAATTTAGGGAGGAGCTATTAAAGATCTTAATCTGTACATTAGAGATCTTTGATACATTTAAACATAACAAATGACAGATAATGCTATCAACTTTGATTTTTCCCATTCTCTTTGCGGGATAGAGTAAAGGCATGGTTATTATCCTTTTTGGATGGAACAATTACAATATAGCATAACTTGGCACAGAGATTCTTTTTGAAATATTTTCCATTGTCCAAATAAACCAAAATGAGGAATGACATTACATCTTTCATGTAAGGAACTTTAGAGACATTATACAAAACATGGAAGAGATATAAGGAATTATTGTGAGAGTTTCCATACCATGGTATCCTAATGTGGCCTCAAGTATAGACATTTTATAATAAGATGATGCTAAAGTCTAAACACTCATAGATGTTACCATAAGAGGCTCTATAAATAATGAAATGCTAAAAGATGCTTACAAACTATCAAAAGTAATGGCAAGTAACAATTATAAAAGAGCTAATGAATGTAATAGGAGAGCAATGGATGTATATGACATAGATGCTTTAAGGACTTTCATTACACAAGTTGCTGCATTATAAAAATAAATCAAAGGTTTAAATATAAATTCTATTAATTCTTGTTTTCTAGCATGTGATTTTTGTGCAAGAAACCATGTAAATGTCAATTGGTAAACGGGGAACAATTTTGCTTCACCAAGTGTTGAACCATTAATTATGTTAGGAATCAACAAAGAAGAAACTTTTAGAATAATCCCTATTCTAACACATAAAGTCTTGGATGGAGGAATCATACATATTTTGCATGGAATAATCAAAGGCGATAATAAGCTAATGTTACCCTAAGACAAAAAACAAAATCTCAAAGAAATGTTGAAAAATTTGTAACATCCTAAAAGTAGAATAGTCTTTCTAGACCATGATCAAGGTTAAGAGAGAGATTTTATAGCCTAAAATTTGATTCAAGAGAGTTGTGGGAGTAAAATAGTCTTTTAGAAGCTTTATATATAACTTATGAGAGGAGCATAATTATGGATCTTTGGACATATGCTCATGCATCATTTCTATCATACATGCCCGTGCATCTTCTGGGTGTATGCTTGTGTATGCCTACTGATAAAGAAAGTTAGGTTTTCTTACATATCAGGTTTCCCTATTTCTTTCTCTTTTTTTCTCTTCAATTAACTCTAACTAAATTATTAGAGAGAAACTAATTTTTAGTAGCCAATCCAACCAAGTTTTAGTTAGAGTTAGAAAGATAAAAGCCATTAGGAATTCCAAGTAAGTATTTCCTTATCTTTTTCTTATTCCCTGTTTATTTGGCATGTATTTCCTTGTACTGGGTGCTAGATGAGATAATAAGCATGTTTTAAGCTTAGGTAGTAGCATGGTATGATAAGATGACATAAATTAAGAGATTTGGAGGCAAAAACATGCTTAAAGTATATGTATGTGTTGTGTGTTATGCTTTGTGAATTTAGAAGCATGTTAGGCTATATTTGGTTGTTATTGATAGGCAAAAGATGAGTATAGTGGTGTATTTGGCATGAGTATATGCTATAATGAATTTGATTTAAGATTTATAGAATATTGGGTTAGATTTGGAGTGGATTCTATATATTTTAATTAAAGTTGCCGAAACATAGTAGGATGCACAACTGTGCATATAATAAACGTATGCCCATGCAATCGTGCTTTAGCAAAGTCATGACCATGCAAGTTAAGGTCACGACCATGTGTTAGTAGTAAATCAGATTTTTGTAAAGAATTTTCAAAAGCTCACATGTTGTCTTACACAGCTAGATACACAATCATACAGCTCACGTAGTGTAACTCATGTATGACCATGCATATGAGAGTGCACATCTGTGTACTTAGTAATAGTTAATAAATTTCAAGCTAAGAAGAACATCACTGATATTAGTATACATGTGTGTGTGTGTGTGTGTGTTAAGCGTTTTAGCAAAATACCATAAAAAGAAACAACAAACTAAGAATAAAAGAAGAAGAAGGGGGAAAGAGACATAGAAAATTATGGCAAAGAAACTTTTAGAACAAAGAACAGAAATCAATAAATTAAAATATTTTTCAGAATCACAACTTCAAACCTGTATAAGAAAGAGAAACTCAATAATAACCTAGAAATAGTTTAATTAGTTGGTAGATTATGTTTAGAAAATATAATAAAAATGGAAAACAGTAATATAACCGGTATAAAAAACATGCAATATAGATAACTAGCAGATACTCAGCATAACATATGAACAGTTTACATAGAATTCATTAATAAGCTTAATAAGTTCTAGAAACTAAAATTTCAGTAAGAAATATGTGGAACAAAACTATAATAGTTGTACAATTAAACAAAATGTAATTAGAAAAGAATAATTAGTAAAATATCATGCATAATTAATATCACTTGACATAGCATGCCAAAGTAATATTTTCAAAAAGGGATCAAATGATCTATCATTAGCATCCATGATACGGGAAGACATTTATATATACTGGTCATGCATTAGATTCAATTTTACTTTTAGATTTAGTTCAATATCAACTTAGTTCGGATATGAGCATCAGATGGCTAAACAGTTACATTTCAAATAAACCCCACTTGAACAATGTGCTAAATCTCTATATTTATCAACCTATGCAATACAATAGGTATTTTCAGATATAGAGATATTTTAAATACAATTTACACTTAGTTTTTAGTATTTTAGAATCTTTAGATCCTAATAGTATTTTAGAAAGATGTTTTCAAAAAACAGGCCTAAGGGCCTAGACATGATTTTTAGCTTGATTAGATATGATTCAACATCTTTCATATCATGTCATGCATAACATGAGAATAAGCAAAATAGAAAAATTATGAAAAGTAACAGTAAAATGAAGTAGAACTTATTAGACAAACTGATAAATCATAGAAAGTTATAGTATGAAATTCTAGAGATATAAACATGTACAAAGTTTTAAGTACTTAACAAAATAATAAAGTTTATAGAATAAGTTGTAAATAGAACAACAAACGAGAAATAAAGTAATGATGAATCAGATAGTAAAGTTTATAAGTAGATAACGACTCATAACAAGTCACAAATATTACATCACAAGATATTATATAAGTAGAATAAAAAAAGAAACAAGTGAAGACTTAGAAGGAAACATTAGTACTCTTAAGCAAGTACCTCATAATTAGAAATGACTTCAGTAAGAATAGAATTTATAATATAACAAGAAGAGAAACCAAATTATTCTTATGACTAGTCATGAGTAGTGTACTAGTAAAGTAGAATATCCTTATTCAATGTATTCAGGAATCTAGAGAGAGAAGATCATGAGTCAAGAAAGACATTGAAAGTTTACAAGTCCTATAAGAATCTAGATATCTTCATACCATGTTGTATATGTATACTTATACACATACCTATGACATAGCATGAGGCCTTAAACTAAGTTAGAAAAGGATAAACTTATAAGATTAGTCAAGAACTAGATTAAGTTCTTTAGATTAATAGTCTATTAGACTAGCACAAGATTGAGTAAAATCTCCTAAGCTAGAGATCAGACAAGTAGTAAAGTAATAGAAATAAAAAATTCAAGCAGAATTTGCTAGACTAGAATCATGACTAAACTAGGAAGATGCTTAGAAAAAGATTAATAGAGAAACTTGATGAGTAAGAAAGAAGTTTAGAAGTGTCCTTAGTTAAGAAGTAAGATAAGAAAAATAGCTTAGAGCTTGGTGATCCATTAAGATAGATCAAAATAAAAATAGAAACCTATTTAAGGGTGCAGATAAGAGATACTTACTAAATAACTTATTAGTCATTCCTCTCAGTTTATTTTTCTTGTAAGTCAACGTTTTGGTGAGTTGAGTTGGAGCATGAGATGGTTAGAGAGTGGGATACAACTTGAGAGAGTGTTCACCTATGTTTTTAGTTTTGTATGTAAGTTAATATATATATATGTGTGTGTCTCTATGTGTGTGTATGTATATATGTATATATATATAAATATGTATGTGTGTGTGTGTGTGTGTGTGTGTATGCATAAGGTATACAATATCATATGTGTTTTCAGTATTTATTAAATATAATAGTAATATATGAATTTTCTTCCAAGATAATATACAATGGTTTTTAGTATACCATCACATTTTTGCTACAACTTTTATATAGTGCATGATTTTCATAAGGATTCCTGTTACATAATAAAGATGCTTTATATAAGATAATAATAATGATTAAATAGTAGTAAACAGTAATATATAGTAGACTCCTACAAAACTTATGCAACATACATCAAGCTTCATGGAAAGAACTGAAAACTTTATGAAAGACACAAAGAATAGATTTCAAAAATCAAGAAGCTATAATTGTGAATTTAGAGACTTAAATGGGGAAGCTGTCAAAAAAGCTACCTAACCAACTATAAGCAGCTTTACTAAGCAGCAAAGTTACTAATCTAGAAGAGCATGTTAAGGTAATTACATTAAGAAGTGAAGTAGTCTTAGATGAACCTGAGTTACATAAGAAATCAACAACTCAACTAGTTGAAAAAATTGAAGAAGAGTCATAACCTATAGAAACTACAAAGAAAATTACTGAAGTATGGGCATTAAAGTGGAAGAAAGCAAAATAAGGAAGGGAAGCAAAATATTAAACACCATCTTTTGAAGGGGCACCACCAGTTCCATTTCCACAAAGACTGAAGAAACAAAATAAAGATAAGGAATTCTCTAAATTCTTGGAAGTGTTAAAGAAATTACAGATTGATATTCCTTTTATTGATGCCTTAAAATAGATGCTTGCTTATGCAAAATTTATGAAAGACATAAAATCAAAGAAAAGGAAACTAGAATAGGAAGAAATAATGATGCTCACAAAGGAATGTGGTACTATAATGCAAAAAGAAGCTCCTACCTAAGCTCAAAGACATAAGGAGTTTTACTATACCATGCACCATAAGAAATTATTGTTTTTATAGAGTTTTATATGTTTTAAGTGCTATTATAAAGCTAATGCATCTCTCTAAATTTAGGAAACTAGGTATTAGAGAAGTGAAACCACCATAATGATACTTCAACTTGTTGATCGTTCACTTGCACGCCCAAGGGGCATCGTAGAAGATTTATTAGATAAAGTGGAAAAATTCATATTTTTAATAAATGTTATGGTGTTAAATATGGAAGAAGATAAAGAGTAACTATTAATACTGGGTAGGCCATTTTTATCAACAAGAAGGTTATTTATCAATTTTAAACAAGGGAAAGTAATGTTGAGGGTAGATTATGAGACAATCACTTTCAATGTCTACGATGCCTTGAAGTTCCATAAAAAGGAAGAAACTGGTTTTAGGATAGACATTATTGAGAAAATAATCCATTGCTCTTAAAAGAAAAAGAACAAGAGATAGAACCTAACATATTTAAGGTACTTTTAAACATTTAAATTGATACAAAATACAATTAAGGATAATGCTATAGATTTAGAGATTGAGGGAAATTCAGTAGAGGTAAAAGCGATAGGGCATCAAAACTTAAGTTAAAACCTTTGCCTACATAACTGAAATATGCTTTTCTAGGTAGTTTTAAAACTTTTTCAGTTATATTTAGTGCTAAGCTATCAAAAGATAAAGAAAACAAGTTACTAGAGGTACTTAGGGAGCATAAATTAGCCATAAGGTAAATAACTAAAGATATTAAAGGCATTTGTCCTTTGATTTACATGCACAAAATTTTAATGGAAGAGAACTTTAAACCAAGTGTGCATCCACGGTGAAAATTAAGCCCAACCATGAAAGAAGTGGTAAGAAAAGAAGTTGTTAAACTCCTAGATGTTATTATAATCTACCTTATTAGTCATAGTAGATGGGTAAGTCCTATCCAAGTGATACCAAAGAAAGAAAGGGATCATGATGGGGGTGAATAAAAATAATGAATTAATGCCTAAGAGAAAGACAATCATGTAAAGAGTGTGTATAAACTAGTGTAAGTTGAATGCAACCATGCAAAAAGATCATTTTCCTCTCATTTTCATCGATCAAATACTAGAAAGACTTGCTTACCATATTTATTATTGCTTCTTGGATGAATACTCAGGGGATAATCAAATACTTATTACCAATGAGAATTAGGATAATACAACTTTTTCTTGCTTATATGGGATATTCATATATCGATAAATACCTTTTAGTCTATTTAAAACATCTGCCATCTTTCGACAATGCATGATGTTAATTTTTAGCAATATGGTGGACAAATTTATTGAGGTTTTCATGGATTTGTGTTTGGTTCTTGTTTTGAGCATTTTTAATCTAACCTATCTTTGGTTTTTTAACAGTGTTGAGAGATTAGCCTAGTCTTGAATTGCGAAATATGTCATTTTATGGTACAAGAAGGGATAATTTTTGGGTTTTGAATTTCTTCTAAAATAGAGCTAACATAGAATTCATTAAGAAGTTGTCACCTCCTAAGAATATCAAGGGTGTTCAAAGTTTCTTAAAACATACAAGGTTTTACATAAGCTTCATTAAAGATTTTTCTAAAATTTCTAAACCCCTGTGTAATTTACTATTAAAAGACACACCTTCTAATTTTAATGATGATTACATGCTTGCTTTCCAAACTTTGAAATAAAAACTAGTATTTGTACCTATTATTATTACACCTGATTAGAATTTTCTTTTTGAATTAATGTGTGATGCTAGTAACTATGTTGTAGATGCAATGTTAAGACAAAAAAAAATTGTTTGTTGTGCGACTAAAAATTTAACAGATGCATAGATAAATTATCCAACAACTAAAAAAGAATTGTTTTTGTCTTTGTATTTGAAAAGTTTTGTTCTTATCTGATAAGCACAAAAGTCATTGTGTGCATGAGCCACTCAATGCTAAAGTATTTGCTTACCAAAAAAGAGGTCAAGCCATGATTTAATAGATGGATACTTTTGTTTCAAGAAATTGATTTGGAAATATAAGACAAGAAAGGAATTAAAAATGTGGTGATAGATCACTAATGAAGGCTAGAGTTGTAAGAGAAAGATAGTGAAAAAAAATAACAAATTCAAGAAAATTTTTTGGATGAGCAATTGATGATATTAAAAAAGCATTATAGTATATTGTGTTGGGAATTCCATGTTGTTAGAGGGGCATCTATATAACAAAATTTAAAACACAT
Organism: Anacardium occidentale; assembly: GCA_026122585.1. NCBI lineage: Eukaryota > Viridiplantae > Streptophyta > Magnoliopsida > Sapindales > Anacardiaceae > Anacardium > Anacardium occidentale. Next base: position 694,062 of record JAJEJH010000096.1, on the reverse strand, counting down.
CATAAAGTCTGAGAATTCCAAGTAGGATCACATCTATCATATGTATGAAAAATAAAACTAAAACATAAGGTGTTTTTTAAAATGTGTATCGTGATATCCCTTTAATACTTTTACTTTTGATTATCTTGTGGTTCACTTTCTAATAGTTAATAGACTCTTAACACTAGTAATATCCATATAAAGCAACTTGGGTAAAATCTATATATTTTCAAATACTAGTTCAAAATATGCACACAAGTATGTATTTGGTTGGGCAGGGTGTATGTCAGGTGTTTATAGTGTTTTAGTTTGCTTTTGTGAAGAGTATACAAAAGTAATGAATTAGCCTTTGGCACATAATTGCGCTCCTATTTATAGGAATAAATGCATGGCTATGTTAATAATATACATAACTATGCTGCTTTTGCACAGCCATGGGCTTAAGCTGTATGGTCGTGTACCATATTTGAACTTTATACGCTACCTTTACATTACCCATGTATCGTTTAATGGATAATACACTTGGGGTAGTGAAGCATACTATTCAAGGCCTATGATCCATGGAATGATTAGTGTAAGCATGACCATGCTTTATTGTTATGTAGTTATGTGTCAATAGTACATATTTGACTAGTTAAATGAATATTTCATCTAAATGCCCAAAACTCATCAAATATCTAGACGTATGACCATAGAGGTTTAATGTGTATGGTCATGAATTTAGACAAAATTTGACATACAATTTCTAAACTTAATTCAATTTAAATCAGTAAGTCGTATAGATAACACCTAAACATAAATACTAGGAAAATGATTTCTGTCTCATGAGCTATTAGCTCTTTAATATGTGTAACTTGTAAGCTTTCTACTAACTTGGTAGTATCTAGATTTGAGCTAAATCTAAACACAAATTAAGAATAACCTTTAAAAAAGTATCATGACCATCTGAATAATAGAGTATTAGTGAATATCTCTTAAGCTTGATTAACTTTATAGTTGATGTATAATACAATCCTTTTATCATCGTGTAAGAATGAGATATAGATATGTGTCTATCTTAGAAAAAGTAGCGATCTAAGCTTGGTTTAAGGGCAGGATGGGTAATATTGAGTGTAATCAAGGTTTTTATGGCTTTTATTTAGTTTAAATTGTATTTAAGGGTATTTTGGTCATTTAGGGCTTTATTTAAGTCATACACATGTTAACCTAGCAGTTTGCCAGATGTATAGCATAGAGAGACATAAGAATTTTGAATTCTTATTATCTATGATTGTGTGCTAGCATGTACATGATTGTGCATGTTTTTATTTTTGTGTGGCTTATATAAAGCAGCTCGTGCATATAAATTTTCATAAATTCAAATTTGATTTGAGAGGGCATTTAGAAAGAGAGATTTAAAGAGTTGAGGGAGAGTTAATGAGCATTGATAGGATGTCGATAAGCAGAACTTAGCCTAGAAAGAAAGAGCCTATGAATCAATCTTAAGGTAAGTGTTTCTTCAGCTCTAAATTATATGAAATACTCTGTGATGTTCATATCTATTGTGTAATTTATTTATAAATGTAATTGATTGATGAATAAGATTGATTAACATGTTTAATTAGGAAATTGAGTAAACCAGTATGGAAATCATGCATGAAATTATGTAAATCTAGGTTATTTTGAGCAAACTTTGATAATGCATGTATCGCTTATTGGAGATGGTAATCAAATTTGCGTTCTCTACCTTACCTTGTTTGTTTGATGATAATTGATGAGTTACTGAGTGCAAAATGGGTAGACACATGATTAGGAGAATAATCAAGTATGTTATGTTGATTTAATGATGATAAATTTGGATACGCTTGAATATGTGTATAATTTGTTAAATTGAATGTTTATACATGTGTTGCTTGATATTACATTGTTATATAATGTTTATATATGATATAATGTTGATTGATGATGTTTTGGTTGTAGTTCATGACTATTTGCCTGTGATATATCAAAGTATAGTATGATACACAATTGTTTGAATATGAGGCATATGATCATGCACTTGTATCTTGTGTGTGCATAATCATTGAAGTGTTGAAGGAGTCCAATGAGATGGCACAACTGTGAGTTAGTGAGACAATCCTGAACAAGTCAATTTCACGTGTTATAGAATTTAGGCCAAACATGATTATGCAGCTCAGGGATACACGATCGTGCATGACATCTATAAGTGAAAATTAGGGAATTTAAATAAGTAGATAATTAAGTAAATCAATTTAAGCAAGTATAATACATTTTCATGCATTTCATAACATGACATGTCAAAATAATGATTTATAGAAAGTAAGCAAAATATTTTACATGTTTTAAAATCCTCAGATCAAATGTGCATGTTTTATGAAAATAAAAAAAAAAAATCGATGTTTTAGACATCTTTTAGGGGTGGATATAAGACAACATCTATGAGATTGTATGCCTGTTAAAGAGGAAAATCAGTGTTTATTAGAGAGAATATTGGTCATGCATTAAGTTGAATTTATATGGTTGAGATGCCAAATCCCTGTATTCATCAGTCAGATCAGTATATAATATCTTATGAATGATTTTTATTAAAGATATGATTTGTGATAAGTTAGTGATAATATCTATGGATCAAATATTATATGTTTTATGAAATGTCTTTAAATCAATTATAAGATTTTTAGAATATGAAGTCCTCGGCTAAGTCATGGTTTTCAATATGCTTTATATCATGTCATACACGACATAACATGACTACAAGGAAAAGATACAATACGAAAATATAAGGCTAAATATGATTAAGGAATAATAAGATAGAATTTAATGATACAAATTCAAGGTTAGGGTTATGCATGTTAAGTTGAAGAAATTGCTTAATCCAAATCTCTTCCCTTATAGGTTTTAATTTGTCTTACTGATTAACATTGTCGAGGCTACCTATGTTAAAAGATGCTATTGATGGTTCACGTATATATGTACAGTTTATGTTTCAGGTTTTTATATTTAAAGCAATTCATATGATTTATGTATGTAAGTATTTTTAGTTTAGCATTATTAATAAAGTTGAGGTGCATTTAGTGTAATTGAATAGTGTATAGTTTTACAAAAGTTTAATAATGAAGTATCTAAGAGTATTCTAGAAATGCATGTGCTTTAAATGTGTTTTATGAGCATGATTTATTATGAATGAAGTTAAGTATGTTGTAAAATTATTATATATAAGAAAATAAAATATATAATAGTATTATAATTATTGGTAATAGAGCACGATTTTAGAAAAATTATTTTAAAAAAAGATTTTTCAAGTTGTTTTAAACATCAAATTGTTTTGAAAATTATATTATTTTTGAAAATTTGTATTCAATCATGAGTTTGAAGATTTTAACAGTAGCCTTCAACTTCCCTAGTCAACATAAGTACTTTAGTTCTCTTAACTTGAATGTATTTTTTAAACTTTTGTTCACAAAATTTTAGATATGAGGTGAGATAGCTTGTCTTAGTCTAGACATGAATGGTTAAAAGTAGTATGTCAGAGAGATTTGGTTGTGTGAGGCGAGGTTCCTAAGTTACTCAAGTAAGTTTGAGTGTAAAAGATGTGAGAGAGATTATTAGAGAGGCCTTGAGAGATGGTGATAGGAGAGAGTAGAAGGCTATGATGGATAGGTAATTAATGGCTAATTCTGAGATAAATGGTGGTTCTAACTAGGTTAGAAAGAGATTACATGATATATATAGTTTACTAATCAACTACACAAGTTTAATGGTACAAGGGATCCTTTAGTTGTAGAGAAGTACATAAAGTCAGTAGAGAGTGTAATAGGTTTGTTTAGGATGTCAGATCAAGAAAAAGTGAGATATGTTATGTAGTTGTTAAGAAGTGAAGGATTGGGTAAAATCTCGTGAGGATATTGATGGATATAAAGAGGTTGAGCTGGAGAAAGTTTCAACAGATGTTTAATAATGAATTTTATAGTACAAATTTGGTGTATGCTAGGGCCTAGGAGTTTATAGAGCTGATTTAGGGGTCGAGTTCAGTTAAAGAGTATGTTAAGACATTTAATGTCGTAACAAGGTTTGTGTCTATGTTAGTCGATTCTGAGAAAGGTAGAGTATAAAAATTTATTTGTGGGTTACATCTGACTATTGTAAGAAATGTCATGATGGGTGCTACTTTTCTACAAAGATATAATAAGGCTTTAGGGAGAACTTTAGGGTTTGAGGTCTGTCTTAAGAGGATGGGCATGTTAATTAAAGTTGATAAGAGTAAAGACAAGAGTAAAAGGGCTGTTTAGAATAAAAAAGATTTCAAAAGATGTAAGAAGGCCAGAATTAAGTTGCCTATATATAGGAAATGTAACAAGAAATATCTATGAGAATGTCTATTAGGTTAGAATATATGTTTTACATGTCATTAGCTAGGGCATCAGGTGTCAAAATGTCTTTTTAGATGAGGTATTAGTGCTCTAGAAGGTAATGCTTGAGTATATGTAGTGACGTAGAAGTAGGCTAACGCTAATCCACTAGTAGTGACTAGTTAGTTACTTTTTCATGCTACTTTTTTACTTACATTAATTGATTGTGGTGCCACTTACTGTTTCATTTCTAAAGGTATTATGGATAAACTTGGATTAAACCTATTAATGTTGATAGTAAAATCTGTATTTAGTTACCTAATAATAATATAATGATGAGTGATTAGATGTTGCTAGCGGTAGATATGATTTTTAAAAAGATGTTTGATTTTGATGTTATATTAGACATGGATTTCTTGGAAAGGTATAAAGTTGAAATAGATTATAAGAGAAAGAAAGTTTGATTTAGTTAAGTGGTGATGAGTTCATGTTTAGTGAAAGTTGGATTTAAAGGGTGATGATTTCATGTATAAAAACAAAAAAAAATTGAGTAAGGGTTGTATTAGGTATTTGGCTAATATAGTATGTAAAGTGTATTTTTTGGTTAAGTATTGATGAGGTGGCGATGGTAAGAGAGTTTGTTGATATACTTCTAGATGATCTTCTTGGTTTGGCTCTAGAGAGGAGATAAATTTCATTGTCAAATTAGTTTCAGGTATGACTTTTATTTTTAAGGCTCCATATATGATGAGTCTAATAAACTTGTAGGAATTGAAAAAAATAGTTACAAGAGCTTTTAGACAATAAATTTATAAGGCTGAGTTGTTTTTCATGGGTTGGTCTGATATTGTTTGTGAAAAAGAAAGATGGGTCTATATGGATATACATCGACCATAGAGACTAAAAAAAGGTGAATATTAAGAAAAAGTATCCATTACTAAGGATTGACAATTTGTTTGATTATTTAAGAGGGGTTGTGGTATTCTCTAAGTCTGATATGAGATCTAAGTATTATCAGGTTTGAGTTGTGGGTAAGTATGTACCTAAGACTACTTATTGGATGAGGTATGGACACTATAAGTTTATAGTGATGTTGTTTGGTTTAACTAATACTCTAATTGTGTTTATGAATTTAATGAATAGGGTATTCTAAGATTATATTGATAGATTTGTAGTTATTTTTATTAATGATATTTTAGTGTATTTGAAGAGTAAGGAGAAGCATGAAGAGCATTTAAGGATTGTTTTGTAGAGGTTAATGGATAGAAAATTGCATGTGAAAATTTCTAAGTATGAGTTCTAGTTAGATAGTGTGACATTTTTGGGTCATATTGTATCAGTCGAGGGTATTTCAATAGATCTGAGTAAGGTTAAGGTTATGTTAAGTTAGTAGAGGTCGAGGACAACTAAAGAGGTGAAAAGTTTCCTTGGGTTAGTTGGTTATTATAAAAGGTTTATTAAAGGGTTCTCGAGTCTAGCAAAACAATTAACTACTTTGACTAGGAGAGAGACTTCTTTTGTTTGGACTAAAAAGTGTGAGACTAGACTCTAAGAGTTAAAAAGAAGATGGATGAGTGCTCTAATTGTGGCATTGCCTGAGGATGAAGTTAAGTATGATATTTATGCTGATACATCCTATTAGGGGGTAAGAGTGGTTTTGATACAGATTGGTAAGGTGATTACTTAGCTTTGAAACAGTTAAAAAACTATGACTTGAGGTATCTTACTCATGATTTGAAGTTAGTGGCAGTAGTGTTTGCTTTTAAAATTTTGAAACATTATCTTTATGGTGTAAAGTATAACATTTACTTAGATTATAAGAGCTTGAGATATATCTTTTTGCAAATATAGCTTAATATGGACATTATAAATGGTTAACGTTAGTTAAAGACTATAATTGTGAGATCATATGTCATCCTAGTAATTCTAATGTGGTTACTAATGCCTTAAGTAGGAGAGTGGTCTTATCTAGGGATTTTGTTTAGAGAGAGTTATAGCATGAAATCCGTTGAGAGTAGATTAAGATAGTGACTACTAAGTTCTCTAGACTAAAGATTCAGTCTACTCTATTAAACAATATATAGGCATGATAGTGTCTCAGAAGATGGTTTAATATATTAGGGATGATCAGGTACCTGTTTTGAGATGAGATATAGGATTTTGAGATTTTTGAGGTAGAGTTTGTGTTTTTGATGATGATGGGTTGAGATAAAATATTTTTGTTGAGGCTTATGGTATGTTTTATATAATGTGCTTAGGCAGTTTAAGAGGTATTAGGTACTTAAGAGAGGTTTTTGGTAGTCAAGCATGAAAAAGGATATAACAAAGTTTGTAGCTAAATGTTTGACTTATCAGCAAGTTTAGATAGAGTATCAAAGGCCTTTTAGTTTATTACAACCGTTGAGTGTTCTTTAGTAGTAATAGGAGAGCATTTCTATAGATTTTATTATCAGTTTTCCTTGGGCTTAATATAGGTATAATAGTATATATGTTATAGTGAATAGATTGAGTAAGTTAACTTTCTTTTTATCAATTCGAAAGGGGATAACTTTTGATTAGTTAGAATAGATTTATGTCAGAGAGATTGTCAGATTACATGGAGTTCCTAAGGTTATTATTTTAGACAAAGATTAAAGATTTATGTTAGTTTTCTAGGGTAGTTTACAGAGATCTTTGGGTTCCAGTTTATGTTGTAGTGTTGCATATTATTTACAGGCTGATGGGTAAACTAAGAAGACTAATCAAATTTTGAAAGATATGTTAAAAACTTGTTACATGAATCAGAAATTGTATTGGGTTAAGTTATTGCTATTGGTAGAGTTCTCATATAATAATAGTTACTAGTTGACTATTCAGATGACTCTATATAAGGTTTTGTATGGTAGGAGGTGTAGATCACGTTTGCATTAGGATGAGATTGATGAGAGAGATTTATTAGATGCTGCATTAAGTCTTGAGATGACACAAACAATGATTGATCAAATTCAGTTGAATAGGCAATGTATGAGATAAACCCAAAATCAATAGAAAAGCTTTATAAAGAATAAACATAGAGATATGAAGTTTCAGGTTGGTGATAAAGTGTTTTTAAGAGTTGCTCTATATAAGCATATAGTCAAACTTAGTAGAAAAGGGAAAATGGCTCCTCATTTCATTAAACCATATGAGATTTTAGAGAGAGTGAAGAATGTTATTTATAAATTAGCCTTATATAGGACCCGCCGCCACGCATACCCCTACTGCTGAATATATCTCTTTTCTTTTATTAATATACTATAATTTGGGTACACGCGACGGGAATCATACGAAAAGGAACCTGCTGCTATACATTTATACACAAGCAGAAGCTTAATTGAAATAAACTATATACAAATGTATAATGGGCCCAAACTGGCCTTTTCATAAATATATACTGTTTCTGTACAAATATACAACTGAGTAAATATAGAATTTACAAATACGACCCAACAGGCTAAAACTGTACATTGAACTGTGTAGAGTCCTCTCCGTCAGTCTCGATCCACCCGTTCCTCGCTAGCAGCACACATACCTAAAAAGGAAGGAAGAAGGAAAAAGATGAGTGATAAAGATCACCCAGTAAGCGATCCTTACTTCCCTCAACCCAAGCAAGCAACACACAATAGCAAACATACCTGGCCTTGGCCCTAACATTCATCTAGTCGCTTGTTGGAACTGGGTATTGCTTATTCTGTTATCTCATTGCTTAACTGATTAACTGAATCTCATTATTAATTCATGTCATGCTAACTGGAAACTGAATATGCATGCATCTGAAAATCTTTGTATCCGAAGATACTTGCTGTGCTGATCAGGCTGATGAACACAAAGATTCAGTATCTTGGCCAAGTGGGTTGAACAGTCTAACTAAAGGCTAGAAAGCTGAATATGAAATGCTGGACGATCTGATTGGTGTCAGAAGGCTGAAATCCTACAGATGCCCCATCGAGTTCATCAAAACTCTAACCCAGATATCAGGTTTTGAATGCTGAATACTACTGAATTCGGATCCTTTAATCATTTCTCATGCTGCATGTCATGCTATGATATGCATATGCAGCTTTATTTATCTGATTTCCTTCTTATCTGATGCTGATTAGCTTTTAATTTGGTTTCCCATGCCTTATAATTCATTTTAAACCTTTTCTGGAAAAATATGTTGGTGCACGGGCATGTGGGCAAAGCACACGGGCTTGTAGAAGACAGACACAGGCGTGCATGGCAAAGGCACACGGGCGTGTGCACAAACGCACGGGGTCGTGCACTGGCCGTGCTGCTGATCGTGCTCACTTCTGAAAAATCTGGGCATTTCACTGAAAATTAGGCATACGGTCGTGTCCCTTAGGACACAGGGCATGTCCTCTGCAAATAGGTCGCGTACACTTTGTGCACACGGGTGTGTCCCCGCAGAAACAAAGGCACATGGGCATGCTCATGCGGGCACACAGGCGTGTGTCTTGTTCTGCATCGATAACACTCACCCGAAATTTGCAAGAAACCATACAAACCACAATGAAATTCAAATTAACTGATAACAATCATTTTAGGCACTTCAAAATGGACACAAAGCATTCCAATTTCATCCTTCATCAATCTCAGCTTATTTCACCATGAAAATAACTCATTCTCTCACATAAACACACAAAAGAAAGCAAACATGGTTCAAGGGTGGAAATCATCATCTCATGCATCATTTCATCAACATATCAACATATAAACATACACATAGCTCATAGACATGCTAGGAACACATCTAACCATTTCAAATCATCAAATACAAGTTGAGAAACTCAAGGAAGAAGTAAAGAAACACTTACCTTTTTCCATGGCTACTGGAAATCTCAACTCTATCTATTCTCTTCCTTCTCTAGTTGGATTGGGAGCTGCTGGATATTGGATTTCAGTTCTAGGGCTGAGAGCAACTGAAAACAAAAGAGAAACTTGGCTAAAATGGGAAAAGCTAGGTGAGAATACACTTAAATCTCCCTTCTCTCTCTCTTCTACACACCTGTACGGGCGTGCACGATACAGTGCATAAGGGAAAATGAATAAACTTCATTTCTCACACTACGCATGATTGAAACCTCCTAAAAGGAATCATACGCAAGCCACACAGGCTTTGGAAACTTATATCTCACCCCTAAATTCTTCTAAACTCCCAATCTATTACTAAATCTCACATCTAACCTCAAAATTCTACCCCTAAGGGCTTTTCTAATCCTGAGATGCTATACCTTACTTGCTAGTATAAACTGTGCCCATAATGTGTTTCATGTTTCATTATTGAAGAGATATATGGGTGATGCTTAACCTGTACATGAGGTTCAAAATTTAAAGTTGGTAAATGATCTGAGTTATCAGGAGTAGCTAGTTTAGATTTTGGATAATCAAGTTAAGATATTGAGGAATAAAGAGATTCAGTTGGTTAAGACTTTATGAAACAATTAGAGGTATGAAAAGGCTATTTAAGAGGTTGATTTTAAGATTAGGTAGAGATTTCTAAATTTTTCAAATAACTTTAAGGACAAAAGTTTTGTAAAAAGGGGAGAGTTGTAGCAATTTGAGTTCGGTTTAAGGGTAAGATGGGTAATATTAAGTGAAATTGAGGTTTTTATGGCTTTTATTTGGTTTAAATTATATTTAAGGTATTTTAGTTATTTAAGGCTTTTATTTAGGCCATATGTGTCAACCTGGGAGGCTTTCATGTGTATAGCACAAAAAGGTGTGAGAATTTTGAATTCTTGTCATGCATGACCATGCATTAGCATGTGCACGATTGTGCATGTTTTTATTTACATGTATCTTATGTATAATAGTACGTGCACATACATTTTCATAAATTCAAATCTGATTTGACAAGACTTTTAAAGGGGAAGATTCAAAGAGTTAAGGAAGAGCTGATGATCGCCCATCGGATGTTGGTGATTGGAACTTAGCCTAGAGAGAGAGCCTACGAATCAACTTGAGGTAAGTGTTTCTTCAACTTTAAATTATATGAAATGCTCTATGATGTTTAGATTTATTATGTAATTTATTTATAAAAGCAATTATTTGATGAATAAGATTAATTGATAGGCTTAGTTAGGAAATTAAGTAAATGAAAATGGAATTCATGCATGAAATTATGTAGATCTAGGTTATTTTGAGCAAACTTTGATAATGCATGTAATGCTTGTTAGAGGCGGCAATCAAAGGCATAGTCTCTACCTTACCTTGTTCATTTGATGATAATTGATGAGTTATTGATTGTAAAATAGCTAGATGCATGATCAGTAAGAATCAATTATGTTATGTTGATTTGATGATGATGAATTTGGATATGCTTGAATGTGTGCGTAAATCTATTGAATTGGATGTTTATACATGTGTTGCTTGATAATATATTGTTTATAATGTTTATATGCGATATGATGTTGAATTGGTGATGTTTTGGTTGTGGTTCACAACTATTTGGTTGTGATTTATCAGAGTAGAGTATGATGCACGATCTTTATGCATGAGAGGCACGATCATGTACTTGTATCTGTAATGTCACGATTATGAAGGCTATACATGCACGATCGCTGAAGTGTTAAAGGATTCTAATAAGATGGTATAATTGTGAGTTGGTGAGACATAATTGTGAGTCAATTCCATATGCTGTGGAATTTAGACCGAACAAGGCTGTGCAACTCATGGATGTACGATCATGTAGCTCAAAGATACATGACCATGCATGAATTCTAGAAGTGAAAATTAAGGAATTTAAATATTTAAATAAATAGATAAATAAGTAAATCAATTTAAGCAAGGATAATGCATTTTCATGCATTTTATAACATGACATTTCAAAATAATGATTTATGGAAAACAAGCAAATGTTTTACATGTTTTACAAGCTTAGGATTGAAAAGGCATGTTTTATGAGAATTAGAAAAAAAAAAAAAACCAATGTTTTGGATATCTTTTAAATGTGGATATAAAGGGGTATCAATGAGTTTGCATACCTATTAGAGAGAGAAACCAATGTTCGTTGGAGATACTATAACCATTGTTAAACTTATTAGAGAGAGTGCTAATTATGTATCAATTCAAACTCACATGGTCAAGATGTCAAATCTTTATGTTGATTAGTCTGATCAATATACGATATTTTATGAAAGATTTTTTTTTTGAAAAATATAATTTATGATAAGTTTTGTGATGAGATATGTGGATCAAATATTATACGTTTTGTGAAAACATTTTCAAATCGATTATGAGAATTTTAGAATATGAGACCCTTAAGCTAAGTCATAGTTTTCAAAATATTTTATATCATGTCATATTTGACATAATATGATTATAAGGAAAATATACAACAAGAAAATAAAAGCCTAAATAAGATTAAGGAAAAATAAGATAAAATTTAAATATATGAATTCAAGATTAGGGTTATGCATGCTAAGTTAAAAAAATTGCTAACTGAGTGACTTATCACTCATTGCAAATCTTCGCTTGTAGGTTTTAATTGTGCTTACTGAGTAGCATTACCAAGGCTACCCATGTCAGGAGATGTTATTAATGGTTCATGTATATATGCATAATTTATGTTTTAGTTTTTTTTTTTAACGATTCATATAATTTATATGTATAAATATTTTTGTTCAGCATTATCAAAATAGTTAATGTATGTTCAGTATGATTGAAAAGTGTACAGTTTGATAAAAATTTAACAATGAAGTATTTAAGATGTATTCCAAAAATGTGTATGCTTTATGTGTGTTTTATAATTATGATTTATTATTTCGTAAATGTACGAATGAAGCTAAGTATGTTGTAATAGTATTATATATAATAATATTATAGAAAACCCTCGCACACCCATACTAAGATATTGGATACGACATTGATCAATCCAATTATGGCCACAGACTAAGTGGTTTCAGACATACTTAATAGAGACACACCTTTTATATTCGGGATTGATAAATTTTATGTTGATTTATTATAACCTTCATGTTGATCATGATATGATTAATTGTTTAACTTTATAACACCTTATTTATAGTGGTGTGTTTGATGACGTCAAATAAAATTACTTTTAGTACAAGATAGTCTGATAGACTTTAAATTAAAAGACCACATATATCTATCAAGTTATAAGGATTAATCTATAGACATAGTAGAACACACTTTATATGAGATCATTATCATTGGGTCAATCCAATGAACATAATCATCAAGTCATGTACCCATGTGTAGGACCAAGTTGCACCAACAACCTTAGCATATGCAAGCTGCCCCATCTTTTGATGAGATCGAATACATTATGATAATCCTCTCACTATCACTGTGCCCTAAAAGTATCATAGTGATGTCGGGATTACTCACTTGTTTTAGTGTAGCCACTATTGTATACATATGGAGAGTATGATTAGTCATTTAATTCTATTGTCACGATTCTACCATACTGTAGCGACCCCCGCCCCAGGCTACTGTGCGCTGCGGAAATACTGTTCCTATAATAATAAAATATTCCTGAGACGGGGACCTCTGCAAAACAACTGCTGCTGTATAAAAATTTTCTTAATAAAGAAACTGAAAATGTAATTTACTGCGAAAGTAAATCAAACATAAGCGTGAAAACCCAGGCTGCTCATGTATAAAAAAAACTGATCATACAGTGTACTAGGGTATAATACACACATATATGTACATGAGAAAATAAAGCATGCGAGCCAACATGCCACTGCTGCTGCCAAGCCACATCCCCAAAATCTCGCAGCGGTCTCGCTCCAGCTCAGCCACGAACTACTGACCTGCAAAAGGAAACAGGGAAAGGAGTGAGTGACAAAGTCACTCAGCAAGCGTTTCCAAACACAACACTCGCAGGTTAAAACATCTGACTACGTGACTCATCACGTAGAAGGTTCTGCTAGACAATTTCTTACTGAATTCTGTTATGTTTCTGTTCTGATATTGATCTGTTTCTCATCTGATGTTGTACATGACAATGAAATGTATATGCTAGTGTCATGTATGCTAAAAACTGTAAAAACTTGCCCGCAGGCTTGTTTTTCTGAAAAACTATCTTTTCTGAAAACTCTTTCTGATAATAAAACTGTGATTCGAAGATCCTGAATATATACCTATAGTATATCTTAAATCTGTATCAGAAAGTACTGAAAATCTCTGAAATATCTGAAAATATCTACTGTGTTGGCCAGACTGATGAATACAGGGATTCGGCACCCTGGCCGTGTGAGTTCAAGTCCTACTGAATCTACTGAATGCACAACCAGCACTCTCTATTGAGCTTGGTCAGTGACCACGTCCTCTCTAGCGGACGCTGGTTTCCCTCTCTAGCGGGTGTGCGAACTCACAGGCGCCCCCTCGTATTCACCCCTATCTGATATATGAGAAATCATATATGTATATCTGAAAAATCATGTTGTTGGATCCTTGGATCTAATTTGAAAACATCTGATATGGCATGTCGTGCTAATACTGATAATCATGCATGAAATGCTGATGTTAATTCTGAGTTCTGTGTGCTTAGAAATGGCTTAGAGTGGCTTAATTCACTTTTCAATTCAATTACTGCTGATTTCTGAAGTGCACGGGCGTGTGTTATGGGACGCACGGCCGTGTGTCAAGGTACACGGGACCGTGTGCTAGCCGTGTCCCTGGGCGTGCGTGATTCTGGAATTATTTTCATGCAAACTGGGCAAGGCACACGGGCGTGTGTACTCGGGCACACGGTCGTGTGTCTGCCTTCTCTTCTTCCTGTGTTTCAGCGAACACGGGCGTGTGGAATTGGGGAGAAAGCACATGGGCGTGTGTCACTCGGGCACACGGGCGTGTGTCTGGGTTTTCAGACGCACACAAGCAGCATGCACGACCGTGTCCCATGCAAAAATGAGGACGTACGGGCGTGCCTCAGGGACACACGGTCGTGTGCTCGACCCAAAAACTGCAAATGGCGTCTGGAAATCCAGAAATTCCCACACCAACACTTCCACACTCTAAATCAACACACATAAACACATACAACTGCTGCTAGCACGCATAAAATCATCATATCATCAACTCAAACACGCCATATAACATAAATAAAGCATATATCATCTAAAAACAATATATATGCATTCAAATCATGGAAAACCACTCAATCATGCCATCATCCATCATATCACAGCTCAAACATGCTGGAAATATCTCAAACAAGCACACATAACATTCTCATACACTGGAAATAGCTAATCAGGCTCTGAAAACGGTGAGAGAAGTAAGGAAAACACTTACCTCGTGCCATAGAAGCTCAACCTCTATCTCTGGGCGGCTATGGATCTCTAATCTAAAGCTGGGCTATAGGGGGATCCCTCTCTGGAACTCTAGGGTTCACTGGAACTGAAGGAAGAAGAAGAGAAAATAAGCTGGGAGCTGAAATCTGTGCGCACTGAAGAGAATTAAAACACTTTATCTAACTGGTGTAAGACACACGGTCGTGTGTCCTAGGCACACGGTCGTGTGTAGTGAAAAATAGCCATTTCCACCCCCACATGCGCAGAAACTACAACTAAGCCCCAAAGGACTTCTAAATAACTCTTCTACCCCCCATGAACTCTCAAAGATGACAATCTACCCCTTGGGTCATTACAATTCTCCCCCTCTAAAAAAAATTCCGTCCCCAGAATTACCTAAACAATTCAGGGAATCTTTCTCTCATATCAGCTTCAACTTCCCAAGTAGCTTCCTCGATTCTCTGACTTCTCCACAGAACTTTAACTAGGAGAATCTCTCTGTTTCTCAGTCTCTTTACTCTGTAGTCCAAAATCTGAACTGGGAGTTCTTGGTAGCTCAAATCATCTGATAACTCTAGATCTTGAACCTCTAACAAGTGAGACGGATCGCTCACATATTTTCTCAACTGAGAGACATGAAACACACTGTGGATTCTGTCTAAACTGGCTGGAAGAGCGAGTTTGTAAGCAACTTTGCCCACTCTCTCCAGAATCTGATACGGCCCAATGAATCTCGGAGCTAACTTGCCTTTTCTGCCAAATCTTTGAACACGTCTGTAGGGAGCAACTCATAGAAACACGTGGTCTCCAATCTCAAACTCTGTGTCCCTACGCCTCAGATCTGCATAGCTTTTCTGACGATCCTGGGCCTGCTGAATTCTCTGCCTGATAACTCTAATCTGTTCAATCATAAGCTGAGTCATCTCTAGCCCCACTGATGATTCTAAGGAATCCCTGTCACCAATGTCATCCCAGTACAATGGTGACCTGCACCTCCTACCATACAAGGCCTCGAAAGGTGCCATCTGGATCGTCGACTGATAGTTGTTGTTGTAGGAGAACTCCATCAACGGTAGCAAATCAGCCCAACTAGTCTGAAAATCCATGCAGCAGGCTCTCAACATGTCCTCTAAGATCTGATTGACTCTCTCAGTCTAACCATCTGTCTGGGGTGGTAAGCTGAACTGAAATGAAGCCTGGTTCCCAATGCTCTCTGTAGACTACCCCAGAAAGCAGATAGAAATCTCGAATCTCTGTCTGATACTATGTCTTTGGGAACCCCATGTAATCTGACCACCTCTCTGACGTACAAACAGCCCAACTGATCTGTGCTCATACCCTCTCTGATCGGTAAGAAGTGAGCTGACTTGGTCAATCTGTCCACTATGACCCATATACTACTGTACCCACGCTGAACTCTGGGAAGTCCTGAAATGAAGTCCATGGAGATACTCTCCCATTTCCATTCAGGAATCCTCAATGGCTGTAGCAACCCAGAAGGTCTCTGATGCTCTGCTTTGACTTGCTGACAAGTCAAACATCTGGCAATGAACTCTGAGATGTCTTTCTTCATACCAGACCACCAAAACCCTCTCTTGAGATCTTGGTACTACCGGGATGCGCTGAACAAACTGTACTATGAGCCTCTGACAAGATTCTCTGTCTCAAATCTGTGTCCTCTGGCACACAAATCCTGTCTCTGAATCTCAGAATCCCATCTCTGATCTCAAAGTCTGGCGCTGTACCCTGATAAACCCTCTGAATCATACTCTGAACCCAAACATCTGACGTCTGAGCCACTCTGATATCATCATACAGCGTGGACACTATCTGAAGCCTGGAGAAACCAACTGTCACAATCTCGATGTCCTCTCTGGCAATCTCATGTTGCAACTGACTCTGTACTGAAATCATGGATAGAGCTACTCTCCTGCTCAAGGCATCAGCTACTACATTAGCTTTGCCCGAATGATAGCGAATCTCGCAATCATAATCTTTTACTAGCTCTAACCACCTTCTCTGTCTCATGTTCAATTCTTTCTGAGTAAAGAAGTACTTGAGACTCTGATGATCTAAAAATATGCAGCATCTGACACCATACAGGTAATGTCTCCAGATCTTCAATGCAAACACTACTGCAGCCAACTCTAGATCATGCGTAGGGTATCTCAACTCATAATCCTTTAATTGCCTAGAGGCATAGGCAATTACCCTACCTTGCTGCATCAAAACTGCACCAATCCCCTGATGGGATGCATCTGAATAAACCTCATAGTCGACACCCTCCTGAGGTAGTGCCAACACTGGAGCGCTGGTCAATCTCTGCTTCAATTCCTGAAATCTCTCCTCACAGACCACGGTCCAAACAAACGGAACCTTTCTACGAGTCAAAGCTGACAACGGCCTCGCTATGCTGGAAAAACCCTCAATGAATCTGCGGTAATATCCAGCTAAACCAAGAAAACTTCTAATCTCTTTAGGTGTCCTTGGTCTCGGCCAACTTAAGATAACCTCTATCTTGCTCGGATCTACTGAAATACCAGCTGCTGAAACTACATGCCCGAGAAATGCTACACTGCTCAACCAAAATTCACATTTGCTGAACTTGGCATAAAGCTGACGATCTCTCAATCTCTGAAGAACAAACCTCAAATGCTCTTCATGCTCCTCTACACTCCTCGAGTAGACCAAGATGTCGTCGATAAATACGACAACGAATCTATCTAGACAGTCTTGGAAGACTCGGTTCATCAAGTCCATAAATACCGCAGGAGCATTCGTCAACCCAAAAGGCATCACCACAAACTCATAGTGGCCATACCTCGTCCTGAAAGCTGTCTTGGGTACATCTCGCTCAACGACTCTGACTTAATGATACCCAGACCTCAAGTCTATCTTGGAGAACACTGCAGCTCCACTCAACTGATCGAACAAGTCATCAATCCTGGGCAACGGATACTTGTTCTTCACTGTTACCTTGTTCAGTTCTCTGTAATCTATACACATTCTCAGGCTTCCGTCTTTCTTCTTGACGAACAAGATGGGAGCACCCCATGGCAAACAACTCGGCCTGATGAAGCGCTTGTCAATCAACTCTTGCAGTTGTTTCTTCAATTCTTGCAACTCGGCTGGAGCCATCCGATACGGAGCCTTCGAGATAGGAGTCGTACCCGAAAGTAGCTCTATACAAAACTCCAGCTCTCTCTCAGGAGGTAACCCTGGCAGATCCTCTGGAAACACATTAGGGAACTCCCTCACTACAGGCATATCCTCGATACTTGGCCCAACTGCCTCTCTACTGACTACATTAGCCAAGTACCTTACACAGCCCTTACTCAAGAGTCTCCTTGCCTGCAAACAGGAGATAAGCAGGGTCTCTACTCTCCCCTCTCCAAAAACGAACTGATCAGGGCCTAACTGCAGTCTAACCTTTTTCTTTCTACAGTCAATCTCAGCCCCATACTCACTCAGGAAGTCCATGCCTAAGATCATGTCAAAATCAGCCAACTCTAACATGATCAGGTCTATTCTCAATCTCCTGCCCATAATCTCTACCTCCTGATCTGACAAAATCTGGTCACTCAAAACTGTACTGTCATCTGGCATCTCAATAAAAATACTCCTATCTGCCACACTAGGGATTAACCCTAAACTCTCTACTACCTCTCTAGATATGAAACGATGTGTGGCACCACAATCTATCAACACATAAATATGAGTATTAGGGAAGAGCAACTGACCAGTAACTGCATGCGGCGCTGTCTCTGCTTGATCCCGTCTGACTGTAAAGACTTTGGCTCTGCCTCCACCTCCACCCGAAGGGCCAACCCCTCCTCTAGGTGCACCGGGACCACCTCTGCCTGCTCCAGCACCTCTGCCTGCTGGACCTGGAACAGGAAAACCTCTGGCTGGGGGACTACCACTGACCCCTGGGCACTCTAACGCTCGATGACCAGGCTGTCTGCATCTGAAGCACATACCCTGACCTGCTAAGCACTCTCCCGAATGCCTCCTACCACAGCTCCTGTACTGCGGTAGATCTGTTCTCTGTTTTCTATCTTTTTCTGATTTCTTAGACTGCATGGGTCTCTTTCCCTTGTCTCTGCCACTGCCCCTCTCAGGAGCTCTCTCTGTCGGTGTACTGAATGCACCCATCCTCTGAAGGTAAACCTCTGACCTCAAAGCTCTACCCAGGGCGTCACTAAATCTCTGAGGGGGAAACTGTCCTGTCATGACGTCTCTGGCTATAGCTGGGTGCAATCCATGCACAAATTTCTGAACCCTGGTGATCTCTGAAGCTACCATGCCTGACACAAATCTCAACAACTGATTAAATCTGGTGGTATAGTCTTTCACTAAACCTGTGCCCTGAGTTAACTCTATGAATTCTTGAGCCCTAGCGTGCATCATGTCTGTACTACGGTACTCCTCGTCAAACAATCTCCTGAAGTCAACCCAAGACATGCTACGCACATCAATTGATGTCTTCACGAGGTTCCACCAAACCCTCGCATCACCCTTGAGCATATAAACTGCATATCTGACTCTGTCTCTGTCTGTCATGGGAAACAACTCCATGGCATTCTCTACTGATTCGATCCAATCTTCTGTGACTGTCGGATCTCTGGAACCAGTGAATCTGGGCAGCTGATAGGCTCCTGGCAGACTATAAATCGGATACAGTCTCGCTAAACCACTAGAACTAGCTGTGCCTACCCCTGAACTCTGGCCTGGCTGATACTCAGACTCTGGCATCTGACCATACTCTGGTGCCTGAGCATATACTGGTATCTGAAACTCCTCTGGCCTCTGAAATTCTGCTGGTCTCTGCTCATACTGATCTCTGCCTCGCCCCTGACAGGCTCTACCTCTGATAGGCTCTTAAGGCTCAACCCTTTCTGTAGGCTGCCTTTCCTCTCTCAATACTTTTCTGACAATGTTTCTGACATCTTCTGGTGCAAAAGAGGCTCTGGAATACTGGGACCGCCTACGGTCACTAGTGCTTATCGGTCTAATGGAGGCACTATCCTGCTCACTCATATCTCTATCTCTATGGGATCTCCTATCTAGAAAATCACACACAGAGGATAAATATCAAGCAATAACTGAAACTCATACAAAACTTACGCTGAGAGGAAGCGAGCAACGGCTGCTGGGATAGGCTGGCCCTCGGCTCATGCAAATTTATACAAATAATGCATATGAAAATTCATATTTCTGAAAATGATTTTCAAAATCTGCTAAATGGCTCAAACAATGCTCTGATACCAATACTGTAGCGACCCCCTCCCCAGGCTACTGTGCGCTGCGGAAATACTGTTCCTATAATAATAAAATATTCCTAAGACGGGGACCTCTACAGAACAACTGCTGCTGTATAAAAATTTTCTTAATAAAGAAACTGAAAATGTAATTTACTGCGAAAGTAAATCAAACATAAGCGTGAAAACCCAGGCTGCTCATGTATAAAAATAACTGATCATACAGTGTACTAGGGTATAATACACACATATATGTACATGAAAAAACAAAGCATGCGAGCCAACATGCCACTGCTGCTGCCAAGCCACATCCCCAAAATCTCGCAGCGGTCTCGCTCCAGCTCAGCCACGAACTACTGACCTGCAAAAGGAAACAGGGAAAGGAGTGAGTGACAAAGTCACTCAGCAAGCGTTTCCAAACACAACACTCGCAGGTCAAAACATCTGACTACGTGACTCATCACGTAGAAGGTTCTACTAGATAGTTTCTTACTGAATTCTGTTATGTTTCTGTTCTGATATTGATCTGTTTCTCATCTGATGTTGTACATGACAATGAAATGTATATGCTAGTGTCATGTATGCTGAAAACTGTAAAAACTTGCCCGCAGGCTTGTTTTTCTGAAAAACTGTCTTTTCTGAAAACTCTTTCTGATAATAAAACTGTGATCCGAAGATCCTGAATATATACGTATAGTATATCTTAAATCTGTATCAGAAAGTACTGAAAATCTCTGAAATATCTGAAAATATCTGCTGTGCTGGCCAGACTGATGAATACAGGGATTCGGCACCCTGGCCGTGTGAGTTCAAGTCATACTGAATCTACTGAATGCACAACCAGCACTCTCTATTGAGCTTGGTCAGTGACCACGTCCTCTCTAGCGGACGTTGGTTTCCCTCTCTAGCGGGTGTGCGAACTCACAGGCGCCCCCTCGTATTCACCCCTATCTGATATATGAGAAATCATATATGTATATCTGAAAAATCATGTTGTTGGATCCTTGGATCCAATTTGAAAACATCTGATATGGCATGCCGTGCTAATGCTGATAATCATGCATGAAATGCTGATTTTCTGATGTTAATTCTAAGTTTTGTGTGCTTAGAAATGGCTTAGAGTGGCTTAATTCAATTTTCAATTCAATTACTGCTGATTTCTGAAGTGCACGGGCGTGTGTTCTGGGACGCATGGCCGTGTGTCAAGGCACACGGGACCGTGTGCTAGCCGTGTCCCTGGGCGTGCGTGATTCTGGAATTATTTTCATGCAAACTGGGCAAGGCACATGGGCGTGTGTACTCGGGCACACGGTCGTGTGTCTGCCTTCTCTTCTTCCCGTGTTTCAGCGAACACGGGCGTGTGGAATTGGGGAGAAAGCACACGGGCGTGTGTCACTCGGGCATACGGGCGTGTGTCTGGGTTTTCAGACACACACGGGCAGCATGCACGACCGTGTCCCATGCAGAAATGAGGACGCACGGGCGTGCCTCAGGGACACACGGTCGTGTGCTTGACCCAAAAACTGCAAATGGCATCTGGAAATCCAGAAATTCCCACACCAATACTTCCACACTCTAAATCAACACACATAAACACATACAACTGCTGCTAACACGCATAAAATCATCATATCATCAACTCAAACACGCCATATAACCTAAATAAAGCATATATCATCTGGAAACAATATATATGCATTCAAATCATGGAAAACCACTCAATCATGCCATCATCCATCATATCACAACTCAAACATGCTGGAAATATCTCAAAGCACACATAACATTCTCATACACTGGAAATAGCCAATCAGGCTCTGAAAACGACGAGAGAAGTAAGGAAAACACTTACCTCGCGCCATGGAAGCTCAACCTCTATCTCTGGGAGGCTCTGGATCTCTAATCTGAAGCTGGGCTGCAGGGGGATCCCTCTCTGGAACTCTAGGGTTCACTGGAACTGAAGGAAAAAGAAGAGAAAATAAGTTGGGAGCTGAAATCTGCGCGCACTGAAGGGAATTAAAACACTTTATCTAACTGGGGCAAGACACATGGTCGTGTGTCCTAGGCACACGGTCGTGTGTAGTGGAAAATAGCCATTTCCACCCCCACATGCGCAGAAACTACAACTAAGCCCCAAAGGACTTCTAAATAACTCTTCTACCCCCCATGAACTGTCAAAGATGACAATCTACCCCTTGGGTCATTACACATACTAAGGGCATACCATATATTTATTTATTCATATGCATTAACATTAATAAGAATGAAATACCTTATATTAATAATCATAATGTATTTACAAATCAATATATTCCAAGTAAATACAAGAATTATATGATAGATACTAGGCTATATGACACCAACCCTAACAATCTCCCATTTGCACTATAACCAATCAGACATGTACCAAAATATCATATGCCTATCATGCTTCTGCTACAATAATGGCTTAATTAGTGGATCAACCAAATTATCATTTATAACTCTTTCAATTTGCAAGTCACATTTTTGTACTATTTCACATACCAAATAGAATCATCTAAGAATGTGTTTGAATTTCTAATGAGACCATGATTCCTTAGCCTATGCAATAACCTTGTTGTTGTTGCAATAGAGACTTATAACATCAATAATGGTAGGTACCACTTTAAGTTCATATATGAACGTCCTAATCTAAATTGTCTTTTTGGCTGCCTCAGCTAGTGCAATGTACTTAGACTCTGTCATAGAATCAACAATAGTACTTTGCTTGAAGTTTTTCTAACTTATTGTACTACCATTCAAATAAAACATAACTCTCAACTGGGATATGAAATCATCTATATTAGTTTGGAATTGACATCACTATAATCATGAATAGTAAGCTCATCTTATCTTTCATAAACTACAAATATATCCTTTGTCTGTTGTATATACTTAAAGATGTTCTTGATAGAAATCTAGTGTTTTTCACTAGGATCGGAGTGATATTTGCTATAAATGCCCAAGGCATAAAAGACATCAACCTATTACATAACATGACATACATGATCTATCTAATTGTCGAGGCAAAAGGAATATGAATCATTTTCACTTTATCTTTAAGTGTTCTATGATGCATATCCCTAGAGAGATATATGTCATGAGTCATGGAAAATAATATTTTCTCTGACTCATGCATGTTGAATCTTTTCAATACTTTATCTATGTATATGCTTTGACTTAATTCAAAAAACCTATATGATCTATTAAGATCGATCTTGATACTGAGAATAAAAGCTGTTTCTCCTAAGTCCTTTATAGAAAAGTGCTTGGATAACTAAATCTTTACAGTTTGTAAGTGTAGGATATCATTTCCAATAATTAAAATGTCTTCAAAATATAATACTAGAAATGTAACCATACTTCTACTTGACCATTTATATATACATGACTCATCTTTGTTTTTCATAAAACCAAATTCTTTGATGGTTTCATAAAAAAAAATGTTCCAGCTCCTCGATGATTGCTTTAGCCCATAAATGGACTTTTACAACTTGCATACTTCATTTGCTTGTCCTTTAAGAATGAAACCATCAGGCTATGTCATAAACACATCCTCCTCAAGTTATTGCTCAAAAAAGCAGTCTTGACATCTATCTATCAAATTTCATGATCATAGTATGCAATGATAGCAATCAGTAATTGAATAGACTTTAGTATTGCAATTGACAAAAAAGTTTCATCATAGTCTATGCCATACTTTTGAATGAAACCTTTATCAAGTAGTCATGCTTTGTAGGCATGCATGTTGCTATCTATGTTAGTTTTCCTTTTAAAAACTCATTTATACTCTATAGGTTTCATTTCTTTAAGGTAGTTATCGAAGTCTATGCATAGTTCTAGTATAGAAAGTCTATTTTGGATTTCATGGCTTTATGTCGTTTGGTAGGAGCCTCACCGAACTCCACTTTTCTCTCACTAGTCTTTCTAAAAACTTATTTCCTTTCTATAAAGACAATAATGCGAGCAATAAGGATTTTTTGCTTGTTTGGATGGTAAAAATAGTAACCTTTAGTTTTCTTCAAGGATCTTATAAATATACATTTATTGACTTTAGAGCTAAGCTTGTTCATAGTCAATTTCTTAACATAAGCTTCATAATCCCAAATCCTTATGTAATTTAGAATAGGCTTTTGCTCAGTCCATAACTCTTATAGAGTTAATTTTACAAAGTTGAATAAAATACGGTTCAGTGTATGCTGAATTGTCTACAAGGCATAACCATAGAAAAAAATGTTCATAAAAACTCATCATCGACCTAACCATATCCATCAGGGTTCAGTTTCTTTATTCAGATACACTATTATGTTATGGCGTACTAAGAGGTGTGAGTTGTGAAACTATACTCTGTTCCCTCAAAAGTTCACTAAATTCAATATTCAAGTACTTACTTCTTCGATCACTTTGCAAGATCTTAGTAATTTTATCTAATTGCTTCTCTATGTCGTTTTTGAATACTTTGAACTTGTCAAAGCATTCAGATTTATGTTTTATGAGAAACACATAACCATATCTATTGAAAATCATAAGTAAATATGACAAAGTAAAGCTCCTTATGTCTGCCATGCACTATCATAAGTCCACACATATTGTTGTGTATGATTCCTAATAGTTTAATTACTCTTTTATTATGACTAGAAGAGGGTGACTTGACTATCTTGCTCATTAGGTTTGACTCACATTTATCATATGACTAAAAGTCAAATGATTGCGAAATTCTAAGGGATTAGAGTTTTGAAATACGTTTTGGGCCTATAAGCCCTAACATGCAATGCCGTAAATATGTGGGATTTAATTTATTAGTTTTGATACATTCATTTCTTATATTGAGAATGTGATTGTTATCCATATTTAAAATGTACAAACTATCAATTAAATGTATTGTACCGTAAAGCATGTTATTCAAGCTAATAGTTAAAGTTCCATTAGCAATCAAGAATGAGAAACCTTCTTTATCCAAAGTGGATACAAAAGTTAAATTTCTAGAAAAAATGGTACATAATAAAGGTTTTTTAAGTTCCAAAATTATCCCAGAAGGCAGATACAATTTATAAGATCCTACAGCTAGAATGGTGATCATTGCTTTCTTCTTAACTCATTGGTCTACGTTTTCTTAGTTGAATGATCTATTCTGTCTTAGTCTTTACATATCATAAGTATATGAGTACCATATCTTGAGTCAATGACTCAAGATGAATCAAAAGTAAGGTTATTCTTAATATAAAACATACCTGAGGAATAAGTAGTCAACTTTTTCTTCTTTTCAAGGTAGACCTCACATTGTTTCCTTTAGTGGCTTGATTTATCATAGTAGAAGCAAATAATCTATCACTTCTTCACGCCACAAGTAGACTGAAGAACGATAGGAGTTAGGGTCTAGACTTGGGCCTTGGACTTGGGCTTGGCCTTAGCCTTGCTTTTCCCCTTGGTTTCAGGCTTAGTGGTAATCATAATCACGTTCTTTCTCTTTCCTTGGTTTATATCTTACTTGACCTTTCGTATAATGTTTAACAATTCAACTAGAGTAGTTTACTTATCAGCTAGGTTGAAGTTTATAATAAAACTTGACCATGAAAGAGGAAGAAAGTTCAAAATTAGATTTGTTGCTAGCTCGTTGTTAATAATAAACCCCAAACTAGCTAGCCTATCAACATAGCCTACTATTTTGGCTATATGAGTGTCGACTTATGTACCTTCTTGTATCTTATAATTGAATAATTCTAAACTTACTTGGTAACATTCAGTTCTCTTTCGAGTATCATATATCGCTCATAAATGCTAAAGAATAAACTATACATCCATTTCCTCATGTTATATTTGGAGTTCGGGCACCATTAAAGCAACATCAAACATTAGACCTCTACATAGTCTTTTAAGTACTTTTTATAAGTATCTTTTTCGAGATCAATGGTATTAGAACTAAGTTCTTGAGGTTTTTCCCCTTCAAAGGCATACAGTCATTCTTCTTGGCATAAGACTATGCATAAGTTCCTGTATCAATTAAGGAAGTTGGCACCTTTAAACTTGTTTTCCTTTTCTTGAATGATGCATAATGAGTTTATTGCCAAGGTGGTATATGATTCTACATGTGTAAAAAAGAGTTTACAAGTTTGATTATTAATAATTCGTTTAATCAGGTTTTTATTAAATGCTCTCCCACTATTTTCCTCACTGTTGCACTTGAAAAGTCTTTGTAGACTTTCTAGTGGACCGAGATCCCATCAAGCCAACTTAACCTTTGTTTTGGTGAATAAGCCAAGTTGACTTGAATAGGTAAGTCAATAAACCAATTAACAAAAGCCCATGATCTAAAGTCAGAAGTTACCCTAACAAATTATGATGACCTTAATTAAGATCTTGGTATTAGCAGGTCAAATACTATCTATCACCATTTATCAACAAATACACCTTTACTCAGCCTCTAATATATTCTATCTCTACTTTGGTAAACAAGTCAAATTATATTAGTCAAGTCAAACTCAATAATAACCATTACATAGTCTTCTACCTAGTATAAATATACCGTTTACTTTGGTGAACAAAGTTCCAACAAAAAAGACATGTTCTAGTGGCATTATATTAGAAGGCTTCACACGATTTAATATTTATTGAGGGTTTTATTATTAGTTCTTATCAAATTCTAGTCCGTATGTAAGACAATATTTTGCAAAAATAAAACTTAAAACATGCATACTATGAGGCATGAAATAAAGTGCCAGTGTACGAGTATTAAACTAACATGGGCTCTGACCCAACAGAACTAATAACATAGGTTTAGTTCTTTAATCTTGAAACTCCAAGTATGTTGCTTCTCTTTTCCAAGTTTTCAAATAATTTATAAAGCTTTGCCTCTTAGTTACATACTTTTAGGAAAGTTTTAAATGACTCATATTTTTAGGAAAGTTTTAAGAGACTCATATTTTAACTTTACATGGTAAATTCAAAAACCTTGTTTTACATATAAGGGGAGGGGGGTGAGAAGAGAAATTACATTCAAAGGTCATAAGAGACGACAGGACTTAGAGGTATTATTTTAAATTTACAAATACATTCTCAAAATTTTGAAATATACATAGGTCAGTCTAGTTCGTACACCGGGTACCATAACATCAATCATACATACATTTAATTAAAATTAAATCAAATTAATTTTAATTAATTTTGACAATATGTCAAATTTTCTTAGTCCCTATAATTATAAAAAATTATGAACAATCCCTTGAGTGATGTAAAAGTTGTATTTTGACCCATAAGGTGGTCAACCAAGTCAAAACGTAAAAATCACATCACACACGATCGTGTGTGGTGAAACACATAGTCATGTCAGATCAAAACTTGTCACATACAACTTTGTGTTTTGTCATGTATGGTCATATTCTCATAAAGTTTTGAATCTTTGAAAAATTCTAGAGCTCTACATAGGCAAGGACACAGCTTGCACACGAATCATACACGGGTAATTTATGTGTTAAAACATAAAATGCATTTTAACCAACATGATTGCGTGTAGACACACAAAATAAATACTTAAATGTGAGCCCTATGTATTGTGCTTTGCACAACCATCTACTCACGATACACATAACCATGCTCAATACATTTTTTGATATTTCCAATGACGGAAATGGTAAAAAAATCACCTATTTTGGCAAAGTCATTGCCAAAAATGATCAATATATGCATGGAAAGCCATTAATAATTTTAGGCAATGTCTTTTCAACCCAATTTGCATAACAATATGATCCAATTGCAATATATAAATATAATCGCAGAAAAAAAAAACTTAATAATTCAACATGTTTACATAATTATCATATTCAACATGTTATATCAATAGTCAAAATACAATGACATGTATATGAATAACAATATCATGGATACCATTTTTCATACATGTGAAGATGCTTGCTCTGATTCCATTATTGGGAGTTCCATGGTCATCGAAAGGACACACATGCAACCAAATTTAAAACTCATCATAAAGTCTAAGACTTCTAATTAGGATCACATTTATCATATGTATAAAAAATAAAACTAAAACAAACACAGGGTCTTTTTTAGAATGTGTATATGTGATATCCCTTTAATACTTCTGCTTCCAGTTACCTTGTGGTTCACTTCTTAATAGTCAATAGACTTCTAACACTAGCAGTATCAATACATAGTTACTCGAGTGAAATTTGTATATTTTTGGATGCTAGTTTGAAATATATATATAGAAATGTATTTGGTTAGGCAAGGTGTATGTCAAGTGTTTATAGTGTTTTAGTTAGCTTTTATGAACAACAGAGAAATATAGTGAATTAGCTTTTGGAGCATAAATCACACTTATATTTATAGGAATAGGTGCACGGTCATGCACTCAAGTTATATGGTTGCATGTCGCATTTGGACTCTACACACCACCCATGTACTATCTATGCATCAATTAATAGATAATATAACTAAGATCATAGGGTACACTACTTAAGGCCCACCACCCACAAAATGATTACTGCAGACACACAATTATGTAACAATAAAGCACGACCGTACTTTATTGTTACATAGTCGTGTGTCAATAGAACATATTTGACTAGTTAAATTAATATTCCGTCCAAATGCCCAAATTTTGTCAACCATTCGATGCATGATTGTACAGGTATCATGTGCACGGTCATGTGTCAAGGTAAAATCTAAGACATGACTTCTTAACATGATTCAAATCAAACTAGTAAGTCATACATGATACTACCTATACATAAATACTAGGATAACTATCTTTTATCCTGTGAGCAATCAACTCCTTAATGTGTGTCACTAGTAAGCTTCTTATTAACTCGATAACATCTAAATCTGAGTCGAATCTAAACATAAATCAAGAATGACCTCTATCAAAGCATCATGACCATCCAAATAATAAGTGTTAATGAAAATCTATTAAGCTTGACTAATTTGAAAATTGATGTATAGTATGATCCTTTTATTATTGTATCTCACAAGACTGAGATATAAATCTGTGTCTATCTTAGAAAACCTCACATATACATATGTCCAAACTAAAGATATTGGATACTACACTGATCCAGCTAACTATGACCATAAACTTAATAGTTCTAGCCATACTCAATAATTACACATATCTCATGTTTGAGACTGACAAATCCTGTGTTGATCTACTGTAACCTTCATAACGATCATGATGCAGCCAATTACTCACCTTTATAACACCTTATTTGTGGTGGTGCATTTGATGATGTCAAATGACATCACTCTTAATACAAGATGGTTTGTTAAACCTCAAGTTAAAAGACCATATGTACCCATAAATTCATGACGATTAATCTATAAATATAGCAGAAAACACTTTATATAAGATTCTTATCAGTAGGTCAGTCTAGTAAACATAATCACCAAATCATGCACCCATGTGTAAGACCAGGTTACAATAATAACCTCGGTATGTGTAAATCGTCATTATTTTTTGATTCACATACATTGTGATAATCTCATGACCATCAACAATTTCTTAAAAGTATCATAGTGATGCTGAGATTTCAGACCTA
Organism: Anacardium occidentale; assembly: GCA_026122585.1. Lineage (NCBI taxonomy): Eukaryota > Viridiplantae > Streptophyta > Magnoliopsida > Sapindales > Anacardiaceae > Anacardium > Anacardium occidentale. The sequence goes on along the minus strand of JAJEJH010000096.1, from coordinate 664,624 downwards.
TTTTAGTATAACCACTATTGTGTATATATGGAATGCATGATCAGTTATCTAATTCCATTGTCACAGTTTTACCATACTAACTGCATGTCATATGTTTATTTATTTAAATGTATCAACATAAATATGACTAAAATATCTTGTTTTAATAATTATAATGTATTTGCAAATTATAATATAATCCAAGTAAATACAAGAATTATATGACAGATACTGGGCTATAGGGTACCAATCCGAACATGTTGATATTGTGAATTACATAGTAACCATGATGATACTTTAAGACTTCACATACAAATAAAGAAGGAATTTTTCTCCAACTTGAAATATTACTTCTATAAGGACCCATTTCTATATCACTGTCACACATATGAAGTAGGTAGACACTTTGATGGTATGAGGACAACCACAAAGGCTCTATAAATTACGTTTTATTAGCCAACAACTTTTAAAGACACAATCTGTTTTGCAACACAGTCCATTTCTGGTCTTATTATTCTTACTTTATCTTTCCATTTGATCATGTCATGTCATGTAGGTTATGATATAAAATATGTTGAAATTCATGACTTAGCCCAAAGGTTTTTTTTTCTTGAAATTCATTTTCTTAAAAACTCATAATCGATATAAAGATCTCATCATAAAACATTTCATGTTGATATGAAAATCTCATCATAAAAAATATCTTGAAATCTTTTTTTTTTTTTGTCATAAAATCATGCATGTAAACCTTTTATAAAACATTTGTGTTGATCAAATTGATGAACATATGGATTTGATGCCTCGACTATATGAGTTCAAGTGATGCATGACTAGTACTCTCTCTAATGAGTTTGGTTAGTAACATGTCATTTCTAATGAATGCTAGTTTCTCTCTCTAGTGGGCGTGCAAACCTATAAATGACTCTTTATATCCATCCCTAAAAGATGTCCGAAACACCAGGTTTTTTACTTTTAGAAACATGCACATGTAAAACATTTTCTCTCTTAAAACTTTGCTTTGGTATGTCATGTCGTGAAATGCTTATTATTTCCTTAATTTTATTATTAAGTTTTCTCTTAATAAACATTTAATTTCTTATAATTTAATTTATTTATTTTTCTTCTCATTAAGCTTGTAATTTATTTTCTCTTAATTCTAGATAATCTTCTTATAATTCTCTCAATTAAGAAACTTAGTTAACTTCCTTACAAATTTAATTAATTTCTTAATCAATTATCTTGTATATTATTTTTTTTCGTGTTATACGGGTGATGCGTTAAAAGTTTAAACCCTAACTTCCTAGCAAGTGTACTAGTTCAAAGTAATACGGGAAGTATTCAGGGTGTCGTATCCACGGGATCGCGTAAGCAAGTACCAAAACGGCACCACTCTTAATTTTATCTAAACTATTGAATTCGTGTCTAAAATAATTATGAAAAATAAAATAAAAATAAAATTAAGCAATTAAGAAACACGCCTGGATAAACCGAGAAACAATATGTGAGAAAATGCTAAGATTTTGGGTTCACTAATTCACTCCAATGTAGGTTTTTCGTATGCGTATATATATTTTATGTTATTCATGTGACAACGGAATTCCCTAAATTGATCAACATTCTTTCTCAAGCAATATTAATCCTATTTAATAATCTAATAACCTAAATATCTCTATCTAGGTTAAATTAGATGAAAATGCATGAAGTTTTATGGAATCCACTAGCTGTCAGCACAAGTCTATTGTGCCTATGACTATTGCATGTATTATCAAATATATCTCTATATTTAATTAATCCACGGCTTGTATTCTAGCTGCTTTTATGCAATATCACCTCTTGGTCTCAATCACACAACAGAAATCCTATTAAAAGTGGCCAAGTTTCAATAGACATTAAGTTCAGAATACAAACTCACACGAAATAACATGTTCAGAAATTAAAATCGAAAACCCTACATACTCATGAATTAGCTAGCCCTAATCTTAGCAAAAATTATTTAGTTCATCATTGAACACAAATAAACAATGAGATTTAAACAATTCATAAGCATAATAGAGAAATAAGAACGAAACCAGATGAAGTGTTGAATCTCTTATTGAAGTTGATGAAGAAATATTCTCACAATTGCAATCCGAAAAGCTTTTGATTGAATCCCCAAAATAAAATATTGAATATTTGAAAATTATGTGAAGAATCTCTCAAAAACTCCCCTAGGACGGCTCTGGTTTATTCTAAAATTACAAAGATATATATATAGTTAGGGTTTGGGAAGAATTTCAGTCAAACTGAAATTCTGTAAACAGTGTCCATGCTGCGGCCTGTAGCTTCTGGAATCCGAAATTTTGGTCTTCATCAAAGTTATAGCCCTGGATGTCTAGTTTCATATGAATTTTGAATCACCGCATTTGGACTTCAGAATCTCAAGTTATGACCATTTTAGTGCTCAGTGGTCAGACACATAATTTTACCAAGAAGACCTGAATTTGCAGCAACAGTTGAGGGCCCAAACGTACTCGGATTTTTCCCCATAATAGCTTTTTGAAAATCTTGAGATGTCCACTAAAACTTTAGTGAAGACCACGTTTTCATTACAGAGCTCAAACATATTTAAAATCCTTGTTTTTCTTCTGTGGCGTGCAATACTCTCCTTTCCCGTCTTTGCTCTAGTTGCTTATTCTTTTTTAGATTAAATTCGAACCTCCGGCTAGTCCTTCATAAGTGTCTTTTTGGATTGATTTCTATTAAAATCACATCAAAATCAACATTTCCTACAAAACCAAACATGAAAACCCGTGATCCCGAAATATGCACATAATAAGGGTAAAATGGTCAAATCACCCTTAAAACTCTATAAATTGACCACGAAATTATACATGCAATTGACACTTATCAACGGGCGTGCACTATAGGGTCACACAATCGTATTCTTCGTAAGTTCCATAACTCATGTGGAACTGACACGTACACATGACTGTGACTTAATATTTTACAATCGTATCATCAGCAATGCATCTCTATGTTTCGCTGGTTGTGCATGCGCATGCGTAACATGCACAACCGTGATGTTGTATAATACAACCATATGGTTTATACCTTTTTGTATGCACGGTCTTGCATCGCTTTTTACCATTATAAATCTTGGCAAAATAGCCATATTTCTTCAGAATTTAGCATTTAAATCACTTTTAACTCAAAATCACCATATCATAACTTTAATATCATTTTTAAGCATGAAGCCTTTACACTAGTTATGGTTTTCAGCATGACATACATGTCATAGCATGATCAAAGAGGAAAGAGAAGTAGGATCCATGAAAGACTAAAAAGACTAAATAATATAAGATAATAGAATTTAAGTTAAGACATTAAGATAAGAATGAGGAATTAATAAGTAAGGAAGATTAAAACTTGTAAGATATGAATTCAAGGATTAATGATAAGTTTAAAAGACTTCTGACTAAGTAATTTGTCACTCATTCCAAATGTCTTTCCTTGTAGGTTAAGTTGTTGCTTATTAAGTAGTTGCATATGGAGACTACTGTTATCAAGATTATCCTAGAATTGTATATGAGTTTTATGTACTAACTTATGTCTACAGTTTCTATTTTCAAAACAAATTCATATGTTTTACAATTGTAAATATTTTATGTTCCACGTTATGTTAATAAAGAGGTAGATTCAATATGTTTTGCATGAAGTACAATTTTTAGTAAAAGTTCAATAAGAGAGGTATTTTAGAAATGAGTATGATTTATGATTATGATGTTAATATTCTATAAACGTATGAGAAACAATTAAGTTATATGTGATACTACTACATTTTAAATAAAAAAAAATAGTAGTATTACATGCCAAACCAATAGCCACCCTTCTTCAACACTTAGCAGTTTCAGCTACACCACCATTTATAGAAAATTTCTAAGCATGCCACATATTTGATAGAAAACCACAACCAAGTAGTCATTTTGTTGGATTTTGCTTTACTAATTGGTTACGTTGTATCCAAGGCACATGGAAGAGCTAGAGATCAAGCCAAATTCATTGAAAATTCATAACGAAATATCATGACATAAGGTGTTCAGTAAAAAGCCAAAGCCAAAGCAAGCAAACTCAATTGTGGGAAAAGAGAGGTCCAAATTGGCACAAATTATATCATACTCACCCAGTAACAAAATGTCATCATTATGACATAGACACATCTGATGCTCAATTCACATCTTCAGAAGTCCAAAACTGATTTGAACAAGCATACATCTGGACTGTGTATTCATAAAGGAGCAAGGCCTTTATTTCCCTGAAGAGTAATTTTGAGAGTGGTTGACATTATACAAGATCATGGATGGACAAACTTTGTACTCGAGCCACCTCCAACAAGAGCAATAATTTTAATGGAATTTTATGTAAATATGACTGATGAATCTGGGCGGAAGGCCAAGGTCTGAGGGAAGATAGTCCAGTTTGATGCCAAGGCCATTAATTCCTTTTACAAATTGAAGGACCGTAATAATAAGATGTTTGAGACTTACCAAGAGACTCTCACACCCGATCAAGTATTACAAAAATAATAGTCGTGGACAATGAAAGATGGCACCTTTATGGCATTTAAATGAAATATGCTTACCACCATTGCACGCATGTGACAATATTTTGTTCGTGCCCATTTAATACCGACCAAACACATTAGCAAGGTTGATAGACAATGAGCAATATTATTATCTGTAATCTTTAACAAGATCCCTATCGATGTGGGGAATATCATACATGCCATGATAATGGATGCAAACCAAAACTTGAAACTGGGGTATTTCTTTCCCTACTTGATCACGAAGCTATGTAGAAATTCGGGGGTACTCAATGACAAGATAGATAATATAGACACCTCGTTTTAACTCAATCGATTGGGTTTTTCTAATGATGATAGCTTATAATGATTTTCACATGAGACTTCGAATCAATAAAGTGAAACACATGTTTTGAGAATAAAAATCTAGACTTGATGAGTATACTCGAGCTTAGTATCTAGGTTTTCCAGAACACCCATTAGGATAGTTAACTAATTTAATAAAGATATTTAGTTAATTAAATTAGGATAGTTAATTATTTTAATTAGAATATTTAATTAATTTAATTAGGATATTTAATTAGTTTAATTATATTTAGTTAATGAGAATAGGATAATTCTAATTAGTATATTTTCTTTAGGGAATTATAGTTTAATTAGGATAATCTTAGATTAGTAATTAGATTTCAACTAGAAAAGTAGTTTTTAAGAAAACTATATAAAAAATTAGGATTTTAAGTTTCGTGGGACCTTTTTCAAAACAATATAAGAAAACTCTGCTGAATATTATCAGAATTTTTTTTAGGATTCTCTCACTTTTTTGTTAGATTTTATTGATATAATTTTTCCTATACACCTTTTCTTTAGATAGGGTTTCTTTAGATTTTCCCACCGAACACATTCATTAGGATTTTTCTTAAAAATTTTAGAAAATGCATCGAAATGAGAATCGAGTCTATGAAACCTATTTGAAAATATATGTATAGTGCATCGAGGATGAGTGTTATAAGAGCCAAATATTCATACAAGTATTTTGAGGAAAACCATAAATTAATTTGATAGGTTTTTTCTTTTTTTGTTTCATCTTTTGTCTAATTTAGTTTGTTAGGATGACATATTTGAAGTCTAATTAAATATGTTTGATATGTTGTATTCGGTAAAATTAGTTTATGGTTTATGAATTAATATTTTTGGGGCTACTCACGTGAATAATAAATTGTTTAATTGGAATGTAATGTTTTGTTTTAATATGCTGTGAATCATAATTTAATGTTTGGTGTTAGTGTGCCCGTGATCATAATTTCTTTAACTGAATTGGAATATTTAGTGTTAATGTGCTGTGAATAATAATTTATTTAATTCTCTACATATGTAGTACTAATGTGCTACGTTGTAATTTTGTCTCATCCAAATTTGTAATATCCAGCCATCTAATTCAATCCAAGCTTCCACCATTCAGCCATTAAATACAATGCCGTTGCCACTTCACCATTCCACCGTTGCAAACCTGCAACATACAACCACCAAAATCCACACTCTTGCAAAAGCCGTGTTCACCCCACCGCAATCCAATCTTGCAAAGGTGTGGCCACCAAAATTCAATCCTTCGCAAGCCGTGACTTGCCACCTCGTAAGTACTCCACCAAACAGCAATCCTTTACAAAACCCATGCCAAGTCCATCCTTTATAATCCAGTCGTGATGAATAATCCGCTCGGTGTTCCAACCCTTGCAACCCAGCTGCCACGTACATTTGTTTCACCTTCAGTTAGCCATTGTTATTTTTTATTATTATTTGTTTATGGGAGTGATTTGGAGGTTCCGAAGGTATTGTCGAAGTTTGGATTAGAATGCAATTATGTTTAGAATTACTAACGCTAGTTTTTATTGTTTTTGTGTGATTGTGCATGAAACGAGCTGAAAACGAGAACAAATGAAATAGAATAGTCTTTGGACATTCAATGTGGTGCCCTTTCCCGGATAGCTCGAGAAATTACAGAATCGCTTGTGTAGTATTGTTTGCTTTATTTGTTTATTTTATAATATTTTACTACATAGTTTTGCATATGACTATTGTTTTTTATTCTTTTTTTTTTTTTTTTTTTTTCGGTGCAGGCTTAGTTTATTAACTTATTATGTTTAGATTATTTAATCATTTTACGATCCTTAGTTTTGTAGGTTCACTTTTTAAGGTTAGTTTAGGGTGTATCTAGAAAGGATGTAATTTTTTGGTTTATTTTTGTTTTCCATTTGCATGTAGCTTATTTTAATTTTAATTTTAATTTTTTTTTATGTTTATTGACTGTTTAATAAATGAGAATCTAATTAAACTTGGTAATATGATTGCACTATATAATTCATAAAAGATTGATCCAAAACCAAGGAAAGCTAAATAGAAGTCTGGAGTCCTCGACCCAAACAAACAATGCCACTCAAAACTTTGGTATAATGGAGACACCACAATTGAATGTAATTGATAAGTCGGTAGAACACCACAATACTAAGATTGATAAGTTCATAAAATTCAACAAAATCGAAAAACTTGGAATTCTAAAAATGTTTAATCTATATACATCAAGCAAAAGTTCTAAGAAAATGTTTGTGAAGCCTTTTTTTTGTAGTTAGGACAAGTCTAAACATATTAGAAATCCTAAATAAACTTAAATTACACAAACTAATTTAATTAAAATAGAAGAATTAAAATAAAGCTAAAAAAGTACGCATGTTTCAAGGAGGTAGGTATTTCATCTCGCCACTATGTTTTGGCTCTGCTTAGGCACTACGACAATGTGCTGCAACATTTGGCTTTTATCCCAGATGCCCTCTTGGGTTTTATAATGGTCTATTGCAGTGCTAGGTTTTGCCAAACTTCTATGCTTAGGTGTTGTATTATTGTAGTGGCAGTGCCTTCCACCACTTTACTTGGTTTTTCACCATCTTAAGCCTCCTTGAACCTATCCCATCCACACTCGATCCTTCTTAAGATTATATTCTTACAATTATGGCTTTGTTTATGGTGGATTAGTGTTAGTTCCATGCACCTTTTCACAACCCCTTGTACTCCACCTTTCCCCATGGAATCTCGTTGGCCTAAGCTTGCATTCTTACACTTATGGTCATGCGTGATCATATCATCCCATATCTCTTAATTAGGATTCACCCTCAAATCCACTTTTTCATGATCTTGCAAAAGAGACATATCTACAATAGGCAAAAAGAATATGCTACATACTTCATGCTTCTTTTCATAAAGGCTTATCAGTCTCTTCTCTTCCTTCTTAGTCTCATTTTCACTCTTAAGGCAACTGATCTCTTTTTTTCCTTTTTTCACTTTTACACTCATTTTGTAGCTCCTTCAATTTCTTTACCCTCAAACTTGTCTAAGTGTCATCATCACAAGTGTAAGTATGTTGTTCTTCACAAAGGAATAATAATTCTTGAACCTAACATGAACCATATGCCTATCATATTGTCATGGCCTCCCTAACATGTTATGCCCAAAATGCATAGGCACCATATTATGCACGATTGTATCCTTAATTTCCTTATAGATAATAAGACTAGAACTTGCTTAGTCACCCAAGTCCTTTTATAATCATTTAACCATTACAATTTATATAGACTAGGATGCTTAAATGTAGGTAAGCCAAGTTTTTCCATCGATTCATTACTAGCAACATTCATGTAACAACCCCCATCAATGATTAAAGTATATAACTTATTTCGAACATTGCACCTTGTATAAAAGATGTTTTCCCATTGCACTTCATTCTTTTCTTTGATTTGCATATTCAAGGCACATCTTAACACTAGTAATTCTCCCTCAACTAGACATGCCAAGTTTTCATCATTACACTCATTTCTTGAATCCTTCTTGGTTGAATGCTCTCCATTGTCTTTCAAAATCACAGTCCTTTTATTTAGACATTAAGATACAATATGATTCTTTCTAAACACTTGAAACACTTGACCTTACTATTTCTTTTGAATAGCTTAATGTTGTTATGTTTGTCTTGGCTAAGAACCTTATCGTTGTTCTCAGCATGCTTCAATTTATGTTCATAAGATGGCCTATCATCTTTCTTATGCCTATTTAACCTGTATGACTCAAAATTTATGCTCATTCCTTGGTTTCTCCTTTACAATTGCCTTTTCACCTTCATTGCCATAGGTACCATATCCTTAAATTCTACATAATATTGTAACTAAACCATATTGGTTATTTCTTTATTCAGCCCTTATAGAAATTGTGCCATGGTTGCCTTTCTATTCTCCTCTATATTGGCTTAGATCATTATAATCTTTATCTTTTTATAGCAATCTTTAATGCTTTTAAACCCTTGCCTTAGCTTGTGTAACCTTTGATACAATTCCCTATAGTAGTGACTAGGGCCAAACCTTTACCATATAATGCCTTTCATCTTTTCCCATGTATCAATAGCTTTACTTAAGTTTCTATGCCTATTACAAACGAGTTGATCTCACCAAATACTTGTATAATCTGTAAACTTAAGTGCAAAAAGTTTTACCTTCTTCTCTTCAAAGTAATTATGTATATTAAAGACCTATTCAACCTTTTTTTCTTATTCCAACTATGCTTTCCTTCCTTTAAATGATGGAATTTTCAACTTTATGTTACCCAAGTCCCTATCTTACCCAAATTGGGGCTTATCTCTTTTCTATCCTTCTTAAAAGAACCACTGTGTCACCTATCTCTTCTAACCATACTAGCATTTTTTTGCGGATGATCACCACTCTTATCATTACTATCTATAAGCACTACAACAAATTCGATAAATTGTGACGTCAAAATTTGTCATATAAAATGTCATTTTTGTCACTAAATTTTTTTTTGTGACGAAATTTTGTTGTCACAAGGATTGTCACCGCAGCCCCGTCTCAAAAAGTATATATGACGTAATTTGTATTTATCACCAAATAGTTAAGTTTTAGTGACGAAAACTTTCATTGTCACTATATGTTATCACTTTTTGTAACATTAATAATGTCACAATTAATGTCAAAAATTTGTCATCTAATATCATATTTCGTCACAAAATTATTATACTTTAAATGACAAAATTATATCTTGTCATCAAATAATGTGGTTATGGTAACAAAAATCACTATAGTTATGAAAATGATAAAATTATATTGACAAAAATATTGTTTAATTTTTTGTCATCTGAATTTGTTTTTCATCACAATAGATACGATGATAAATGACAATAAAAGAAATCGTCACCAAATAATATACCTTTTTTATAATGAAAATATATTTATCATTGAACTAATAAATTTTAATGATGTAATAAACGTCAAAATTAAGAGACAATTTTTTTTATCGAAGTGTTATTTTTCTTTACAAAATTTATATTGCCATAATATAATTATGTTTGTGAACAATATAATTCATTACAACAAGATATGACATTTTATTAATTAAAACCTAATATTTGAAAATTACAATAAATAAAAAATATCATAAATTATTGATAAATATATTTCAAGAAAATATATGAAAAATAAAATTCTTAACATTCTCAAAATAAAATATCAATGAATATAAATTCAATAATGTCGAATCATTATATCAATAACTAAATCAACATAACAAGTCTTAAAACAATAATGAAAACTTATCAAAAAAAGTCATCAAGATCAATCTCCTTTCAAGCATTACTTCTCAGATAACTTTGATTCATCTTCCTTCCAAAACTAACAACTGTATAGCAACAAGAGCAGAGTGGATAATAAAAATAGATACTAAATTAGTAGGATCAACTATTGCACTCGAAAAGAATTTATTTTGCCACCTTTCTCATATTTTTACCAATCAATAGTATCAGCACTTTTATGTTATGTAGCAAGAAACATGGTAGAGAAAGATAACAATTCCGAGACAACAGCTTTTCATAAGTTCGACACAATAAATTAAAACTAATGTTCCCAGACAGACATCTTTAGACCTCAGATATGGGACCATCCATTTGAACTTTCCATCTCATCAATAGTTGCTCTCGCTGTATATTCTCTAATCTGTATTTCCAAATAAATTCAACTGCCTAATAAATCATTGAAAAAAAATCTTACCAGCATTAAAAATTGTTAACTACAAATTAGACTAACATTGTCATCATTTTCATATATTGTAGTCTTGACGCTTTTAAAGCTCACATGGTTCTCAAACATTTGCTTTGTGAAGGAACTTGCACATGCTTTGCGATTATTCACGTCAGTTTACAATGAATATGAACTTATATTCTGATTAAAAAAAATAAAACTATTATTTTCAATATACCTTGAAACTTTTTAGTTATTATACCACAAACACCAAGCACTATAGGATTTGAACTCTCTTTCAAATCATCAACATTGGAACTTTCAACAAATGAATTTCATGAAGTTACAGAACTCTTTAATATGATTTAACTGGACAACATAAGCAAAGAATTTTACTTACCCTTATGTAGCCGACTAGATTCCAGTCAAAAAACCTGAATGCCTACAGCAGATAAGAAGAGTTAATAAGTGAAGAAGAAATACAGCAGAGAGAAGTTATTCTCAGAGAACATCTTCCTTTCAAGCTAAACATGCATTTCTTATACACACACATATAATATAAAAATTCAGAATATATATACAGTATAATAATATAACTTGCAGGATATTTTATTATATACGTACAGTATAATATATATAAATACATAATATTGAAATTCATACAATACAGTCCATTGCAACACTTTGTCATATATCCACACAACACCTTTAAGAAAAAAGATTAGCTCAAGCAGTCAACTATAAGTCTAACAATTTTTTTCAACACATCATCAAAATGGCTGCCTGTGAGAACAGAAAAATAAAAATTTTAAGACAAAAGACTGAAACAGCAAGTTTAGAAAAGCTCAGTTCAATCTATTGAAAGAAGGAAAATTGCAGCAAAAAGAAATTTTTCTCTTTCTGATAAAATTTGCTCCAATAGTTCAGGTCATAACTTGCAATTGTGTGAAACAATACAGGATTTCAAATATTGCACGATTTGGAGGTGACGCAATAATTCTTATAATCTCTACATATTATAATGTTTTCATATTTTAATCACTATAGCATTCTACAAATTCCTACTAATCAAAATTATTACTCAGTTTCAAAACTGAAAGCCTTTACACTTTTACTAGGTCAAGGTTTTCGTGTCTGATTTCCTAATCCCAGCCCTCTTATCTCTTCCTTCTCTGAGGTCAGGTTATGGAAGATGGAGAAGAGGATATGAGCAACAACTGGTTTTATTAAGTGAAAGCGCATGATGTTCATATTGATCTATTATGTGCCTTTGCATTTAGTATTGCTTAGACCTCATACAATAACTGTCCTAGCTCTACTATATCTTTTGTTTCATTTCTTATGGACTAATCACGATAACCATTTTATCATGCATCTACAATCAGAAATTCAATGTGTAATCTTAGCATTCAATGCATATTCCAAAATAATATCATTTTTAATTATTGTGAACTCACAAATTCTAGGCCCTTATATTCGTTTTTCACTTTTCCAATATATTCCAGATTTATCGAAGCTACCACAAAACCAATCGAAACAGAGCAAAAATCTAACTTTAAAAATCAAGTTAAAACAACATTTCACCTCTCATCTATCCTATAATTTTCTCGTAAATTTTAGATAAAGCAGCCAAACTGGAACTAACCTTATCACTAAACTTATCAAAAACAAATCTGACTTTACCTATGAACTTTTGTTTCAACAACAAAATCAAAATTAACAGAATCTACAAAAACAAAGTAGAAGAACAAAACAAAACTCACCTCAAATTCAAATCCAAGTGTTTGACGAAGAAGAATCAAATCGAGATCTCTACAACGACAGAGAATCACACCAGAAAAATAAAAGAAATAATAAAAGCAAAAATTATCGTTCATTTAAAAAGAGAGAACATCGTATTCAAAAGGTTACTACAAATTACAGGAATTGTAATAACTTGACTTCGGGTCAGCCGCTAGTACATATAATCAAAATCGATAGAATAAAAAAGAAAATTTGACATTTCAATAGCGTAACTTAAAGGTTTGCAGTCGGTGAAATGACATTTCAATGAAACGAAATATGAAGTTAAATAAGAACAAAAGTAAGAATATCCATATACAGATACTCACATACTATTAAAAGATATCGAAGAAGCGAGTCAGTCCGATTCCTCGTACTTTCCAGTGGAATTTCTGGTGATCTTTAGTGCTAATCAACTAAAAATATCGAGATGGTTTTGTGCGAAATGGGGAAGAAATCGACCTCCACTGTATTTTTTTCTTTCTTCAACTAGGTTTTTAAAGACCGGTTCGGGTGGTCTAGAAAGTGGGCTTATCTGAACCGGGATTTGGTTCGGATGGTTCCGTCCCGTATTTTTGGGTTTTAGAAAGGTATAATTTAATTCAAATATTTGAAAATATTTTATTAATTAAGCTAAAACTTTTGATCTTTACCTAACAAACACAAAAATTGAAATTCTGTTTCTACTCTTGTGGATCAATTTAACAAAAATATAGCTTACAAGTTTAAACCATTTTCTACTGTGTGCATAAAGAACTTCTTGTTCCATTTTTTTTTTTCATTGACTTCAGCCACAATGCAGCTTCAACGAAATAGGATGAAACAAAAACAACACCAAATTAAAATGTATAGCTGCGAAATTAACGATTAATACTAGAAGACAACATTATTTTCATGTTTTAGAGAAAAGCTCTCAACCTAGCTGTGAAATAGGAAGCAAATATTCATACATTGTGTGAATTTAATGGTAAACAAGCGGAAAAAGGTATCAGGAAACAAAATAAACCACACATAAGAAAAATCACATGTCAAAAAGCAATTCAGAAACAAAAGCAAACTAAGGTAGAAACCAAAAGAAAAACGAATCTGAACGCCTAAAAAAGAAATTAAAAAAAAAAACGTAATTTCTTATTTCGAAAAAGCAGAGAAAAGAACAAACAAATCTAAGAGACGAAATACCTGTTAAGAATGGGGAAGAATCTAGGGTTTTATCAGGACAAAACCCCAAGAGCTTCAGCTTCGGAAGTCGCAAATCCAAAGCTGGGAGAGAAAAACTTCTTCGTTGTTGTTAGTTTGTTTTTAATTGTTTGTGAGAGAAAGAAAGAGAGAGAGAGAGACAACAAACAAGCCTGTCCAAGCCGTTCACGTTTTCATTCAAGTTAAGAGGAGCGTGGAAGGAGAATCACGTGCGGTAACGAGGCGTTTAGTGAATCAGATTAATGCAAAAGCAGGGTTGGTTCTGCACAACATTAAAAAGTGCAAATAACGATCGGAACAGATTGTTAGCACTTAATATAAGGCTAGATTCGAATCAAATAGATTCGAATTCGTTTTTGAATTCGACTCAAATAAACTCAAAACGAATTGATCGAACCCAAATATGAACCTAAACCTGAACTATAATTTTACAAATCAGCGAATGTGAGCCTAAATACGAACTGTACAAACCAAACACGAACACAAATAAGAATTCGAATTTAAATTAAAATTTTTTTAATTATATTTTTTTAATTATTTGTATTAATTATAATTTATAATAAAATATAAATACGAATTATACAAACCGAATAAGAATACGAATCGAATACTAACTGAGTTGTACGAATCGAACATAAATCCAAACTTTATTATAAAAAAATTCGATGAACACGAACCTTAACTGTATGAAAAGAGCCCGAATACGAACATGTGCATGTTCGCATTTGATTCGGTTTGAATCCAACCATAATTGCTTTCATAACACATTTGATAATTCATCATCTAATTTCATTTTTAGTGACGTCAATTATCGTCATTAAAAAAATTCTTATTCAAATAATTTTTCTTTCACACTTTAATTATGATATATTTTCCTTTTTTATTTGAATAAATGTATATTGGTGACTAGGTATGGTTAGATTCGAATCGAATATATTTAAGTTCGTTTTAAAGTTTAGTTCGAATAAGCCTGAAACAAACTATTTGTCAATGATTGGTGACAACAATAAGCCTGAAACAAACTCGTAACAAAAGAACTAAACACGAACATATATCTATTTATTTTGGTTTGACTCGAATCTAGCTTTATTGGTGACAACAATAATTCGTCAATGATATTTTTCATGTGCATCAGTGACAACAATTATATTGTCATTAAATATTAATATTAAGTGATACAAATAATTGTTATCAAATGTGTTCCCTTCAAAAATTTTAGTGGAAAGTTTTACTATTAGTGACAATTAATTAAATTGTCATCAAATATTAATATTACCATCAAACTTATTTCCTTCAAAAATTTTGCTATGAAATTTTACCTTCATATCAATTGTGACGAATATTATATTTTGTCATAAAAAATAATCAATTGTGACAATTAAAATGGTCACAAAAATAATATTTTATAATTAATTTATTTTATATATTAATTAATGACAAACTTGTATTATGTCATTAAAAGATACAATATTGTGACGATACGTTCGTCATAAATATATATTATATCGTCATAAAATTATTTTAAACTATGCTATCAAATGAAAAAGTGACAAAATTTAATCATTCATCACTAAATATGAATATAGGTGACGAACAATTCGAATTTTGTTAACAATATATTAATCATCACAATAACAAATGATTTAATGACAATTATAAAAAAATGTCATTAAAGACTGTCATACGATGACAAAATTACGTGCATCACAAATAAATTTGTCACAAAATATACAATTTATTGTAGTGAAGCACTCCATCATAATCGTTCACTAATGATACCTTTTTATTACCCCCCTTTTGTCAACTCACTAATGGATGCTCGTTGTTTTTCCATTTGGTCCCTATAAATCCCCTATAATAGTAATTAATTTTTCAAACTATTATTGTATTGTCTCTATGATGAAAGTTGAACCTTCTTCAACCCCTTTTTTTTCTTGTTATTAGCTATAGGTGTATCTATAAAGGATGCTAGTAAGAAAATAAACCTCATAAACACTCCCTCATGTGTTTACATTCAACACTCATGTTTAACCACTCAAATGTGCTCTCTCTCATCAATGATTATATTTTTTTTGTTTTTTGTTTTTTTAGTATATATAAGATGACACAACATAGATAAACAAGTGCAATAATGTAAAAGACATAAATAAATGACAACAATGGTGTTTGACATTAGAAAAGACACTAAGACTCAAATAAGAACAATTTTTTGATTTTTTCTTTAACAAAGAATTAAAAAGCACAACTCAATTTATGAATAAGGAGGACATGATAATACCTGCAAGACAAGACTACCATGAACCAAAGATTACAAATCAAGAATCACACAAATATGACATAAGAAAAAAAACACAACAAAAAAAAAAAAACATAAAATGGACTCAAGATAGTAATGAAACAATAAGTGAATTATGAGATAAATATGACACAAAAAGTTAAAAAAGAAATTTAAGGTAGATAAACTTGATTTAGAGGCCAAAGCTCTAATACCAACTAATGTAAACCCACATGACGATTTCATGAAAACATAGAAAATACTGATCCTAAACCCAAGAAAGCTAAATCAAAGTCTAGAAACCTTAACCTAAACATATAATGCTACTCAAACCTTTGGTATAATGGAGACACCAAAATTGAATACGATTGATAAGTTGGTAGAATGCCACTATCCTATGATTGATAAGTTCAAAAATTCAAGAAAATCCAAAAACTTGGAATTCCAAAATTATTACTTAATCTATATCCATCAAGCAAAAGTTTGAAACAATGTTTGTAACACCCTTTTTATAGTTAGGGCAAGTCTTAAACATTTAAGGAATCCTAAATAAGCTTAAATTACACAAACTATTTTAATTTTAATAAAAATTTAATATAAAGCTAAAAAATGTGTAAGCTTTATGGATGCAAGTCTTTTATCCTACTGTGGAGTGTAGCTAGCATGTTTTAATTGTGTTTAGGCGATGCGATGAAGTGTCACAACCTAACTTTTATCTAAGGTGCCCTCTTAGGTTTTACAACAACATGTTACAACGTTTGGGTTCTACCCAACTTTGGTGCTTGAATGTTGCAGTGTTGTGCTATACATTGGTTTCTTCCATCACCTTTACTTGGTTTTCCATTGTCTTAAGCCTTCTTGAACCTATCTCATCCATGCCTTATTCTTCTTGAGATTATATCTTTATTATTATGGCTCTGTTTATGATATATTAATGTTAGTTCTATGCATCTTTCATAACCTTTTGTACTTTACCTTTCCTTGTAAAATCCAGTTGACCCAAGCATACACTCTTACACTTATGCACTACCAAAAAAAAAAAAAAAAAAAAGCCTTTTAACAAGAGGAAAAATAGTCATTAACAGTGAATTTTCCATTATTAAAGTATTTTAACGATGGAAAAAATCTTGTCGTCGCCTATCGTTAAAGCCTCTGCCGTTAAAAGTATTAACAACGAGAAAAATGTCATGTCGTTAATATAAATAACGAGGGGCATACACCCCGTCATTAAAAATAGTGATAACAACTAATATTTCAGTCACCATAACATCAATTATGGTCGTTGAAAATAATAATAACGATGATTATTCCTATCATTATAACAATACCTACCAATCACTAAACATAATATCAAAGATGAATATTCTCGTTGTTATAACAATATCTATTGGTCGCTAAATATGATTAAACATAATATTAATGATAAATATTACTATCGTTATAAGTATATTTACCTGTCACTGGATATAACAATAACGATTAATATTCTAATCGTTATTTCAATTGTTACTAGTTACTAAATATAATATCGATAATAGATATTTCCATCATTTTAACTATATTTGTTGCTCATTGAATATATTACGAATGATGGATATTCCTATCATTGTAAAGTAATTTTTCTGTCATTAAAAATTACAAAAATAGTAAATACTTTTATCGCTATAATCACATTTAATTTACTTGTTATTAAAATAACAATAGAGTTTTATAATATGATAAAAAAATGATAATTACAAAAATTTAATTCTCAATTAATTTAGTAATAACAAAATATATGCACAATATAAGCCTTAAAATTGATAATGTACTAATTATAATCATCACAAGAGTTTTTATATGATCAACAATCATAAAAAAACTAAAAGATTCATATTTTCTTAGTTTCTCCCTATAATCAAAGTTAAAATATGGTTACAAATGTCACAGAAATCTATGTATTAATCAAAATCAATACCAAGTATTCCTCGCTTGTCTTATATTTTCAAGCACCTATAAATTGTGAAAAGAAAAATAAATGAACAAAACTTATATACAAAAATGTAAACAAAGAAGACAAACTAAAAACAACAAAACATGGGATAAAAATAGTAGAGCTTTAATTTGGTTTAATTTCTCAATAAATTTAATAATTCTAGCTATATTATTACATATATAAATATATAAACTGACACCTATCAATTCATTTTCATTCTTTATTACGAAGAAAAATTCAAGAATATATACAACTTCATCAATACATATCAATTTTTTTATTACCAAACCTAGTTAAAATGCCATCAAGCTCACATATTGGTTCTATTTTAGTATATATAATTAACAGTCTATAATGTTCAAATACCATTTAAAGCAACCAATCTATACCATAAAATAAACTTCATAGAAACCACAAAACTATGTATAAACAATAATCAATATTTTTATTTATTAATTCGGTTCACCATGAATCTCATGTAAAATGTTTATGAGTAGAATACCTTTGTAACTGAAAGTTTTCAAAAAACTTTAACATGCTCTAGCTTTAAACATCATCCTATAAAAAATTAAACCATTTAGTATAAGGAAAAAAGTTTGTGATGCTTAAGCTATATTAATTAATATAAATATTACATGAAATATGACTTTATAATTCATCGACAGTTCCTCAATATGGTTCACTTTATTTAGTTACAATCTCATGAAACATGGGAAACCATTCAGGGAAAAATCTGACACCTTTATTACATGACTTTATAATTCATCGAGGGTTTTAAACATCTGATGATTATTATGCATTTTGTTTAGCATGTCATTTATCATATTTTTCTTCCAAGCAGCAAAAGAAAACATTTGAAACAATAAAAAAGACTTTACTAGGGCTTATACTTTTAACTGTGTAATTATAATAATATTTTTCTTCTAAGAAGCAAAAGAAAACTCTTGAAACAGAAAGTATCTGTGTAATAATAAGAATTTTAAACATCGTACCTATAATTTCTAGCCTTATAGCATCTTTACTTCAAGACCATCAAAAGACCTGCAGATGAGAAACAGCAAGGTCAAAATCAATCACCCAAAACTCTACTCAAGTCCATCAACCAAATGACTAAGGTTAACTATTTCCTTCATTCTTAGCAAAAGCTTTTGTAACTTTCTTGTATCTTCCTCCTATTGGCAAAAATGATATATTCATTATCAAAACAAAATTTTAATAAAAGAATAAGCCACTGATATGCTTCCTTACAACATGTTGTGATGAGATCAGCCAGCCACACCACAACTCAAAAAAAAGGTGTTATCCTTGACAGATGAAACAAGAGCTTGGAAAAGGCTTTCATCTCTCTTAAACCAATTCTCATTATCGCAGCCTAGTAATTAACATGAATAACCCACATTAGGAAGAAAGAACACAAGCAGCGGTCTAAACTTACCAAAATTATTTGCATATACCTTAGTGTTATTTCCCATTTCCAGGCCATCCACAAAACTTGTCATATGAGAAGTTAATTTGACCAAGGCTCATTTAATATCATACCAAAAAAAAAAAAAAAGGGCAAAAAAATAATACAGAAAAATAAGAATATTATTGTAAACTTGCAGCAATGGTTACAACATTCTTCAAGGTCCCACATAATTCGACTCCTTCCATATCTTGGAACAGTTTTAGATTCAATATAATTGTTATAAACAATTATACTGAATAACTTATATGTATCTTTATCAGTTTGATATACGATAATAGTTGCATAACTTATATGTGTCTGCATATCATTAATTCCTTTTACACCCTACTTATATCAGTTCAACTAAAAACAAGTTCATCGGATCAGTAATAATCAACAAAGAAGCATGATCGTTAAACTTACAACAGTGACAATAAAATAAGGAGTGTTAAAGAATTTAACCCATTGATCAACAATCTCTCTGTTCTCCCTGTATCCTATTGTCGATTCTCTGAACTTCTCGACATCAATTTGCAAAAGCAGCCTCCAATTCAACCACTACCTGTAAGGCCTCCTTAGCAAGGGAACCTTTTATTAAGAACATAGGTTCTAAGATTACTTAATTATCTCATTAGCAATGTTAGCTCCCATCAACACATAGCAATTTACAGCAAGCTATTTAAATATTACATTTAAAGTGTTAAAACTTTAAGCTCAGCCTCCAGGCCAGGTATAAGTCTAAAAATAGTGGATTTATATACCACCAAAACATTGAATACTTTCATTAAATTAAATGCAAACAACAAACATTACATGGAAAAGGGATTGCTGGAATAAACAAGAACAATTGATTAACCACCTAAATTTCTCAACAAAAGTAATAAGTAATAATGCACAAGGTTTATTGAAAACAAAATTAACTAAAAAAATAATAATAAATGATATGAAAGGGATAAAACCTTAGAATATATATGAAACATTAAACAACTTAGAATGATAGACCCTTAATAAAATTAAAGAAAAAGGGAAAAAACCATGATGAACGTGAACAACTTCATACCTATATTCCAAAAGAAAGCGAAAAAGCTATTGTTTTCCTCCCTTTTGGCAATTAATTACTTTAATTGCAACAGAATTGTGAGCTTTTTTTGGTTTTAATGGAGAAAGGGTAGAGGATTTTTGTGAATATGGAGGAGAAATACGAAAGCCAAAAAGAATTTGGGAAACTTTTAACTCCATTTAAATTCATTTTAGGATTCGATTTATTATTAAATTAATTAAACTATTGATTAAATAAACATTATTATTATTATTATTTTATTTCATTTATTTAGGATTGAATCCTAATGTTGGATTCAAATCGAATATATTTAGATTCATTTTTAAATTTGATTCAAATAAACCTGAAATTGACTGTTCAAACCCATACACAACTACGCACCTGAACAATGGTTTTGAAAATAGACGAAAATGAATTCGAATACGAACTATATAAATGGAACATAAATACAAACCCAAACTTAAATTAAATTTTTTTATTACATTTTATCAATTATTTTTATTAATTATAATTTTTAATAAAATATAAATACGAAATATATGAACACAAATACAAACCAAATATGAACCAAACTATACAAACTGAATGCAAATTCAAACTTCACTATAAAAAATTCGACAAACATGAATTCAAATACAAACTGAATCATAATAAATGAATCCGAATATGAATATATATATATATATATGTTTGCATTATATTCGACTTGAATCCATTCCTATTGGATCAAATCTAATCAACTTTCAAGACTAAGCTAGTTTAGTTTAGACTTATTCCTACTAATAACGATAGGCCTGTGAGTTTTTTAGTGAGAAATTTAAAAACTTACTGTTAAAAGTATAAATTTGTTTAGTTTTATTGAGAGTATAAATAATCGCTCGTTAAAATCATAAAATTTGTACTTGTAAGGACTAGATATTTATCCTCTCATTATTTTTCATCACTAAAAGCAATTTTTTTTTTAAAATGATGGTCGTGTGTGATCATATCACTTGATTTGTGTTGGTATATGATTAAGAGCCTTGAAGGGTATTGGGCCCAAGTCTGTATTATAGCTTTCCTAGGGGCTTTATGCCTAAAATTCTGACATTGTCGTAAAGTTTAGGGGCTTTCAACCCAAAGTCTTGTTGTCATTGTATATATTTACGAGGAACAAGGCCTAAGTATTAAAAAAGTCCATTTAGGGATTGTTTAGGTTGTAGGCCTAATTGTATCGTAACTGTATTAGGATCTTAGAGGCAATAGACCTACGTCTTATTAGGTCTAATACTTGATGTTGTACTATTAAGACCTTTAGTGGTGTCTGACCTAAAATTCTATTCTAAGATCTATTATCGTTTTAAAACTTTAGGGTCAATAGGTCTATATCATATTATATTTAATATGTGTTATTATATTAGGATTCTAGGGGTGCTAGGCCTAAAATGTTTTCATCACTAGGTTTCCAAGAGGTACTATGTTAGAAATTCCCTAAAATCACTAGAAGGGCAACCAAGTAATATAAATTAAAACATAATTAAAGTATCTAGAAATTTATACACAAGACACTTATTTTTCAAAATTTTAGAAGGCTTATGCTAAACAATTAAACATACATAGGATGTTTTTCATTAAACATACAGGACACATATTCTATCATCCTCTATTGAGGATAATGTAAATGCTAAGTTTAGGGCAGAGGTAAAACAAAGTTAAAACAAGGATCTTCATTGCTTAGGTACATTGAGTATGGGTGTGAACTGATGTATATTAGTAAATTTTTTCCGTTATGTTGAATTTTTTTTCCTTTCTCTCATGTCTTTTGTTCTTTTTTTATTCAGCTCACAAGTCAATGAATAAAAATAATTGAGATGAATTATTACGTATAAAATGAATCAACTTTATTTTGGTTTGAAAGTACAGAGAAACATAGCACTATAAAATTAAGACTCTCAAGTTTAAGGTAAGTATGGTTGAGAACTTGACTTAAAATTTGTCTTTGTGTGAATTCATAAGTATGAATGAAAAATGTGTTGTTTTATTTTCAATTGAGTTGAAGATTGTCTCAAGCTAAGCTAAATGTTGTACACTACTGAGATAAATGAAGTTCTCGAGATTAAAGGTTAAATTAATTGAAAAATAAAAATTAATAAGAGAAAAAAAAATGGCACAAAATAAATAACTACTTCAATGTTCTAGTGGCTTAGTAAGTTAAGGGTTGACATGTCTATTACAAGTGGCCTTTATGTTGAACCATACTTGGAATAAAAGTATACAAAACGCTTTGAGTTCATGAATTGTTGAGTAATTGAGTAATGGTACCACAAATGTTAGAATTCATGTAAAAAAGTAAGTTGATGACTTAGGGAAACATACAATAGAACTCTTGAAAGAAACAAATAATAATACTAATAAAAGATCCTGGAGATTCAACAAGTCAAGGCAATACTGACAAAAAAGTTGAGCGAAAGATGATTAGAAAGTTAGAGAAAATTGATTTATATCAATCATTTGTATGTGCAGGATTACAAATGAATTGTTTCTGAATGTTGGCTTCTAGAGTAGTGAATGAAAAAGATGTTAAGAGTTGATGAAGTAGTGATATCATGTTTTCAAAATGGCTATGAGTTGGCGTAAAGTTTGTAGCATCCCAGGTTAGAAAGCCCTTAGGGAAAGAGTTTTGGGGTTAGAAACGAAATTCAGACATAGATTAGGAGTCTAATAGAGTTCAGGGGTGAGTTAGTAAGTTTCCAGAGCCTGTGTGGCTTTCGTATGAGTCCTTTCGAAAGGATTCGATCAGGCGAGTGAGCGGGAAATGGATTAAGTCCATTTTCCCTTGTGCACGCCCGTGCATGTGATTATATAAATAGTGAGCTGAGAGAAGTTTCTCATTTTTCTCACCCAGCTTTTATTTCAACCAAGTTCTCTCTTTCATTTCAATTCCTCCCAACATTAGAGAGAAGATCCAGCCTCCCGTAGCTCCCAATCCGACGAGAGAGCCAAGAGAATAGTTAATAGAGAAAGCTTTCAGAGGCAATGGCATGAGGTAAGTGTTCGTTTGCTTCTCCTCGCATTTTCCCAGCCTGTTTGATGAGTTGTGATGCTTGGATGAACTTTATGCATGTTATATGATGATGATTATTGCACAAAATGATGATTTTGGCCATCCTTGATTCCATGCATGCTTGTTGATTATGCTTTAGTGAGAGAAAAATGATGCTTCAATGGTGAAATCTTGATGAATGGATGCATGTTGCGTTTGAGGCTTGAAATGTGATATATGTGATATTGGGACTGCATGTTTGAAGTGAATTTGAAATTGAAGTTGATTTGGTTGATGAATTGTGCGATTTCCAGGTGGTGCTTTGGTTGAAGAACAAGACGCACGATCGTGCCTGTATGGCACGGCCGTGTGCCTTTGTTTTTCCAGGCACACGCCCGTGTGCACGTTGTGTGCATGGGCAAGAAACACACACACACACTCGTGTGTCCTGAGGCACACGACCGTGTGTAAGCTTTCAGTGAAATTCCAGAAAAATTCCAGTAGCTTGCACGGTCGGACGCACGACCCCGTGCTTCTGGACACACGCCCGTGTGTCCATGACATGCACGCCCGTGTGTGAAGTCATGCACGCCCGTGTGCCTTGCCCACATGCCCGTGCAGTAACAGTTTTCAGAATTGATTTAATTAAAGCATGAAATTGATTTAATTAAGCATGTGAACTCAGAATAATGGCTAAATGCTTCAAATAAGCATCAAATAAGCATGAATTCAGTTAGTAAAGTTGCATATGCATATCATAGCATGACATGTAGCTTCAGAAAGGATCAAGGGATCTGAATTCAACGGTATTCAATATTCAAAACCTGATGTACAAGTAAGAGTATAGGGTGAACTCGAGGGGGCATCTGTGGGATTCAGCTTTCTGACACCAGTCAGAATGTTCAGCAGTATTTCAGTTTCAGCCTTCTGACACTAGTCAGATCGTCCAACAGTTATTATTCAACTTTCTAGTCAGTAGCTAGACTGTTCAGCCCACATGGTCAGGATGTCGAATCCTTGTGTTCACCAAGTCTGATCAGCATAACAGGTACTTATGAGTACATTCAGATATTCAGTTATTTAGATACATGCATCCACAGTATTTTCAGTAGCATGGCATGACATACACATCATGACATGAATAATAATAAGAATCAGATTAATTAGATATTCAGATAAACAGTTTCAGATTCCAACAAGCGCATAGATGTATGAATAGGGCTGAGGTCAGGTATGTTTGTGATTGTTTGTGCTTGCTTGGGTTTTGAGGGAAGTAAGAAGCGTTTATTGGGTGATCTTTATCACTCATCCCCCCTCCTTCTTCCATCCTTTTCAAGTGTTCATGCTGTATCCAAGGAGCAGATGGTTCGAGGTTTGCGGGAGAGGGCCCATACCATGATCTCAGTATGTATATATCAGTTTTGGACCTGTGTGGTCATACTATAAATGCTTTATGTATTCAGATGTAAGAACAGTTTGTATATATATGAGAAAGGCCATTGGGCTCATTGTACAGGACAAATCATATATATTTCAGTTTTAATTAATGTAAAGCTTCCGCATGTGCAGAGATGTATAGTTTCAGTTGATTTTATTTTCGTAGGATTCCTGTCGCAGGTACCCAAATTTTCAGATTATCAGCAGTAGGGGTACTCGTGGCGGCAGGTCCTACATATTGGTATCAGAGCATTTGTAAGTGTGTGGTGCCTGTTTTCTCTCATTCGCAACCATCGTTCAGACCCTCCTCACAGCACAGTCAGGTATTTATTTTCAGCTTTGATTGTATTATGTGTTTCTAACCCCCAGTTTGTTATGATGTTATAGATAGAGAGGAATATGTCCCTAGATGCATAGAGGAGACAAATAGTAGTTCATCCGCCCGTCCTATGAGTGTTAGTGATAGGCGACGATCTCAGAGTACCTCCTATGTGTCGATGAGACCAGAGCAGTTGAGAGAGATGATTGGGGATGTAGTCAGGGAAAGCCTCCAGCAAGCTAGAGTAGGTAATGTTCAGGAGCCAGATAGAGTTACTCCTCCCCAATATGAGAGTTATCAGATACCAAGACAAAGGAGACAGTCTCAGTCTTAGTCTCAGTATCAGTCACAGCCACAGTATCACCCTCAATCACAGTATCAGCATCAGTATCAGTCTCAGCCTCAGTCAGTTAGAGACAGATATCAGTGTCCAGCAGGGTATATAGAGTACAGTCAGGATATGAGAACAGAGATAGCTGGTACTAGTTCATCAGAGAGACTTCACTCGATCTACCATCTGTAATCGTTTCAGCCAGCTAAATTCAGTAGATCCAGAGATCCAGCAATGGTAGAGGAATGGGTAGAATCAATGGAGAGTGTCATGAGTCTCTTCACATTATTAGAGAGAGAGAAGATCAGATATGCGATGTTCCTTCTCAAAGGTGATGCTAAGGTTTGGTGGGGTCTAGCTAAGGCTTCCATCGATGAGCAGCATCTGACTTGGGTAGAATTCAGACGATTTTTTGATGCTGAGTACAGAAGTACAGAGATGGTGTATGCCAAGGCCCAGAAGTTTATTGATTTGACTCAGGGGTCTAGTTCAGTTAAGGAGTACACCACTAGATTTAATGCTTTAACAAGATTCATCTCGAGTTTGGCAGGGATCGAGATGGGTAGAGTTCAGAAATTCATTCATGACGTACATCCCGTAACTGCCAAGGATGTCCTAACAGGAGCAGATCCTCCCCAGAGATTCAGTGATGCATTGGAGAGAGCACTCAGATCAGAGGCCGATTTATAGAAGATAGGTGCCATGAGTAGGGCATCTGCGAGGACAGAGGACAGAGATAAAGGTAAGAGGCCGATTTCAGCTAAGAGATCAGCCTGAGGTTTTCAGAGTCAGAGGTAGAGAGTTTCACCTCCGTTGCCTCAGTGTACCAGTGTGGCAGGCGACATTTTGGAGAGTGTTTAGCTGGTCAGATTGTTTGTTATTTGTGTCGTCAGCCAAGGCACATGATGACAGCCTATCCAGCCAAATGTAGAGCTGGTGGTAGGCCCAACAGAGGTGGTGTGGGTCAATTCAGAGGCCGTGGAGGTCCACCCAGAGGTAGAACAGATGTTTCCAGAACCGGTGGTATAGCACCTGAGGGAGGTGTCGGTCCTTCAAGAGTAGGCAGAGGCAGAGGCAGAGCCAGAGTTTATGCTGTTCGTCAAGAGTAGGCAGAGGCCATTCCCCATACAGTAACCGGTCAGTTACTTTATTTTGGCACTTCTTTATTTGTACTTGTTGATTGTGGAGCCACACACAGTTTTGTAGCCTAGAGTGTAGTGGAGAGATTAGGGGTTGACCCTAGTGTAGCCAGTAGGAGTATCCATGTAGAGATGCCAAATAGGGGATTTGTGTTGAGTGACAGAGTCCTCCTAGATCAAAAGGTAGAGATTATGGGTAGATCTATGATGATTGACCTGATTCTGCTGGAGTTAGCAGATTTTGATATGATTTTGGGGATGGATTTCTTAGGGAGATACAGTGCAGAGATAAATTGTGGAAGGAAGAAAGTGAGATTCCACATAGGCCCTGATCAGTTTGTGTTTAGTGAGGGCAGAGTTGACAGTCTGATGATCTCCAGTATTCAGGCGAGCAGATTGATGAGACAGGGTTGTGTTGAATACTTGCTAATGTTGTATGCAGTATTTCAGTAGGTTCGAGTATCGAGAAAGTACTAGTGGTCAGAGAGTTTTCAGATATTTTCCCAGATGAGTTATCAGGGTTACCTCTAGACAGAGAGTTAGAGTTTAGTGTTAAGCTTCTTCCTAGTACGGCTCCAATCTCTAAGGCTTCGTACTAGATGGCTCCAGCTGAGCTTCAGGAGTTAAAGAAGTAGCTTCAGGATTTGACAGATAAGAGATTCATCAGGCCTAGTTGTTCACCTTGGGGAGCTCCGATTCTATTTTTTAAGAAAAAAGATTGGTCGATGAGGATGTGTATCGACTATAGGGATCTAAACGGAGTAACAGTGAAGAACAAGTATCCCTTGCCGAGGATCGATGACTTGTTTGATCAGTTGAGAGGTGTAGTTGTGTTTTCGAAGATTGACTTGAGATCGGGTTATTATCAGGTCAGAGTGGTAGATAGAGATGTTCTCAAGACGGCTTTTAGGACCAGATATGGGCATTATGAGTTCGTGGTTATGCCATTTGGGTTGACTAATGCCCCAGCGATCTTTATGGATCTGATAAACCGGGTGTTTCATGATTACTTGGACCGGTTCGTGATGGTCTTCATTGATGACATCCTGGTGTATTCCAAGAGTGTGGCAGAGCATGAGGAGCATCTCAGATATATGCTTCAAAGATTGAGAGATAGACAACTGTATGCCAAGTTCTCCAAGTGTGAGTTTTGGCTTGACAGAGTAGCATTTCTGGGTCATGTGGTGACAGCAGATGACATTTCAGTGGATCCCAGTAAAGTGGAGGCTATATTGAGTTGGCCAAGGCCGAAGACAGTGAAAGAGATTAGAAGCTTCCTTGGGTTGGCAGGCTATTACAAGAGATTCATTGAGGGATTCTCTAGCCTAGTGAGGCCTCTTACTGCCTTGACTAGGAAAGAGGTTCCATTTGTATAGACAAAGGAGTGCGAGATACGTTTTCAGGAGCTTAAGCAGAGGTTGACCAGTGCTCCAGTTTTAGCACTACCTTAGGAGGGGGTAGGGTTTGATATCTACACAGATGCGTCCCATCAGGGGATCAGGGTAGTATTGATGCAGAGTGGTAGGGTCATTGCTTATGCCTCCGGACAATTAAGAGATCATGAGATGAGATACCCTACCCATGATTTGGATTTAGCTGCAGTTGTTTTCGCCCTGAAGATTTGGAGACATTATCTTTATGGAGTTAAGTGCAACATTTATTCAGACCATAAGAGTCTGAAGTATTTCTTCACCTAGAGAGAGTTTAATATGAGACAGAGGAGATGGCTAAAGTTGGTGAAAGATTATGACTGTGACATCAGGTATCACCCAAGGAGAGCCAATGTAGTGGTTGATGCCTTGAGTAGGCGAGTGGCTTTATCCAGTCTTTCAGTTCAGTCAGAGCTGCAGTATGAGATTGCCAGAGAGCAGATTAAGATTGTGACTGCAGGATTCTCCAGACTTCAGATCAAATCAGATCTTCTCTATTTGATGAGATCAGAGACAGTCAGATGTCAGATGAGTGGACTCAGAGTATGATTCAGAGGATGTCAAAGAGATCAGTACCAGACTTTGAGTTCAGAGATGAGATCTTGAGATTTAGAGACAGAGTATGTGTGCCACAGAGTTCAGAGTTAAGACAGAAAATTTTGTTAGAGGCACACAGTACGATGTATTTAGTACACCCAGGTAGTACTAAAATGTATTAGGATCTCAAGAAGAGTTTTTGGTGGTCAGGTATGAAGAAAGACATAGCAGACTTTGTTTCCAGATGTCTGATATGTCAGTAGGTTAAGACAGAGCATCAGAGACCCTCAGGTTTACTTCATCCTTTGAGTATTCCTGAGTAGAAGTGGGAAGATATTTTCATGGATTTCATTTCTGGTCTTCCCAGAGTTTAGAGAGGATTTGATGGTATATGGGTGATTATGGACAGACTTAGTAAGTCAGCTCACTTTCTGTCAATTAGACAGGGCATGTCCACAAACTAGTTAGGGAGACTGTATATCAGAGAGGTGGTCAGACTTCATGGTGTTCCCAAGACCATAGTATCAGATAGAGACTCCAGATTTCTATCAACTTTTTGGAGATCATTACAGAGAGCCTTGGGGACCAGATTACAGTTCAGTTCAGTATATCATTCTCAGATAGATGGGCAGACTAAGAGAGTTAATAAGATTCTGGAGGATATGCTCAGGGCTTATTGTATGGACTTCCAGACCGATTGGGTAGAGTTGATTCCCCTCATGGAGTTTACTTATAATAACAGCTATCAGGTGACTATTCAGATGGCTCCATTCGAGGTGTTGTATGGTCGAAAGTGTAGATCTCCTCTTCATTGGGATGAGATTGGAGAGAGAGATTCTCTAGAGACGGTTGTAGGCCTAGAGATTGTTTAGGGGATGATTGAACAGATCAGGATCATCAGGCAGAGAATGAAACAGGCCCAGGATCGACAGAAGAGCTATGTAGACTTGAGACATAGAGAGATTGAGTTTTCAGTAGGTGACATGGTTTTTCTGAGGGTTGCTCCATACAAGCAAGTTCTCAGATTTGGCAGAAAGGGGAAGTTGACCCTTAGATTTATTGGTCCCTATAAGATTCTTGAGAGAGTGGGGACAGTTGCCTGCAGATAGGCGTTGTCAGCTAGCATGGACAAGATTCATAATGTCTTCCATGTGTCTCAGTTGAGGAAGTATGTGGGGGATCCTTCTCACGTGCTTCAGTTTTTAGAGATTGAGTTGGCAGAAGCTTTGAGTTATCAAGAGCTGTCAGTGTAGATTCTGAACTACAAAGTCAAGGTTCTCAGGAACAAGCAGATTCCCCTTGTAAAGGTCTTATGGTGCAATCAGAAAGTGAAGGAAGCCACATGGGAGGTAGAGTCTGAGATCAGAGATAGGTTCCCAAAGTTATTCAGGTAAATTTCAAGGTCAGAATTTTTATAAGGGGGGAGGAAATGTAGCATCCCAGGTTGGAAAGCCCTTAGGGAAAGAGTTTTGGGATTAGAAACGGAATCTAGACATAGATTGGGAGTCCAGTAGAGTCCAAGGGTGAGTTAGTAAGTTTCCAGAGCCTGTGTGGCTTTCATATGAGTCTTTTCGGAAGGATTTGATCAAGCGAGTGAGTGGGAAATGGATTAAGTCCATTCCGTGCACCTTTGATGCACGCCCATGCATGTGATTATATAAATAGTGAGCCGAGAGAAGTTTCCCATTTTTCTCACCCAACTTTCATTTCAACCAAGTTCTCTCTTTCATTTCAGTTCCTCCCAACATTAGAGAGGAGATCCAGCCTCCCGTAGCTCCCAATCCGGTGAGAGAGTCAAGAGAATAGTTGATAGAGAAAGCTTTCAGAGGCAATGGCACGAGGTAAGTGTTCGTTTACTTCTCCTCACATTTTCCCAGCCTGTTTGATGAGTTGTGATGCTTGGATGAACTTTATGCATGTTATATGATGATGATTATTGCACGAAATGATGATTTTGGCCATCCTTGATTCCATGCATGCTTGTTGATTATGCTTTAGTGAGAGAAAGATGATGCTTCAATGGTGAAATCTTGATGAATGGATGCATGTTGCGTTTGAGGCTTGAAATGTGATATTTGTGATGCTGGGTATGCATGTTTGAAGTGAATTTGAAATTGAAGTTGATTTGGTTGATGAATTGTGTGATTTCCAGGCGGTGCTTTGGTTGAATAACAAGACGCACGGCCGTATGCCTACATGGCACGGCCATGTGCCTTTGTTTTTCCAAGCACACGTCCGTGTGCACGCTATGTGCAGGGGCAAGAAACGCACACACACGCCCGTGTGTCCTGAGGCACACGCCCGTGTGTAAGCTTTCAGTGAAATTCTGGAAAAATTCCAGTAGCTTGCACGGTCGGACACACGACCAACGCATGGCTCTGTGCGTCTGGACAGGCGTGTATGGCTTCACACATGGGCGTGCATGTCATGGACACACGCCCGTGTGTCCATGACATGCACACCCATGTGTGAAGCCATACACGCCCGTGTGCCTTACCCACACGCCCGTGCAGCAGCAGTTTTTAGAATTGATTTAATTAAGCATACGAACTCAGAATAATGGCTAAATGCTTCAGATAAGCATCAGATAAGCATGAATTCAGTTAGTAAAGCTGCATATGCATATCATAGCATGACATGTAGCTTCAGAAAGGATCAAGGGATCTGAATTCAACGGTATTCAGTATTTAGAACATGATGTACGAGTAAGAGTATAGGGTGAACTCGAGGGGGCATCTGTGGGATTCAGCTTTCTGACACCAGTCAGAATGTTCAACAGCATTTTAGTTTCAGCCTTCTGGCACCAGTTAAATCGTCCAATAGTTATTATTCAGCTTTCTAGCCAGTAGCTAGACTGTTCAGCCCACATGACCAGGATGCCGAATCCCTGTGTTCACCAAGTCTGATCAGCACAGCAGGTACCTACGGGTACATTCAGATATTCAGTTATTTAGATACATGCATCCACAGTATTTTCAGTAGCATGACATGACATACACATCATGACATGAATAATAATGATGTAACATCCCAGATTCGGGGTCAGTTTGAGATTTCTGAGATTTCTAGGGTTGTGAGAGAGTTTTAGGGTGAAAGAGAGGTTTTCTTGAGTTTGAGGGCTTGTGCATGGATCCGTTTGGGAGGATTTGCATGCGAGCGCGGGAAAATGGTATTTTTGTAATTTTCCCGGGATGCACGACCGTGCGTGGTAGATGCACGCCCGTGTATGAGCATTTTTCTAGCTGTCTTGAGTTTAAGTCGCGCTTATCCGTTTCCAAACTCATTTTCACCCAAAGTTTCGTTTGATTTTCAGAGGAGAGCAACCCTAGAGGTGGTGATCAGCTTCCAGGAGCTTCCAATCCAGCTTGATCTTGAGTTTTCTTGTGAGAGAAAGCATGTCTAAAGGTAGGTGCTTCCTTCCTCTTTCCCTTGTGTTTTGATTCGGTTTGATGTTTGCTTTATGCATGAGATGCGTTTCCAGCATGCTTGTGATGTTTTCCTTGCGTGTTGATGATGATTTGTGATGATTATACTGATGATTTGTGCTTGTTCACATGTGATGTGTGAGAAAGTATGTTTATATATGTTTATGTCATGGGTTGGATGATTTGTTTGAGATGAGGAGTTGCTGGAAGTTTAATTATGCTTATTGGAAGTGTTTGGCATGTGATATATGCTTGAATTGAGTTTGGGTTGTGTTTTTGGCCGGAATCGTGTGGATTCCAAGTGGTCATAGAGGTGCAGAGCAGGACGCACGCCCGTGCACCCGAGTGCATGCTCGTGCTTACTGTCTTTTCTGCATGGTCACGGCCGTGTTTACGTGCCCGTACATGACCTAATTTGAGGGGTCACAACCGTGCATAGTTCATGCACGCCCGTGCACCAAGAGAAATTGAGAATATTGCTTGAAATTCTAGAACCTTGCACGACCACATGCACGACTTGGTCACGGTCCCGTGCGAGCTTACGCACGCCCGTGCACGCGACATGCACGCCCGTGCGTCAGGCCAAAATGAGAAAATAAGCTTTAAATTGAGAAATATGCACAGTAAACCCTATCCATTGGATAGTAAACAGTAAATTGAGCTCAAATAAGATACATGATGCATCATATGCATAGCATGACATGTCATACAGTGTTTTTAGATACGGATCCGAAGATTCGAATTTCATGTTTTCAGATGTAAAATACAGTTTTCAGAGGTGAATTCGAGAGGGCACTTGTGAGTTTCAGCACCCGTATCACCAGGAGTTATATACTCATTACTAGCCCTATGTATTGGCATGTGCCGGGTTGCTCAGCTAGTAGTTTAGTTTTCCTGGTCCGAGGATCAAATGAGTTTTAGCGCGAGGCGCTCAGATCAGTTCAGTTTCCAGGCCCAGGCCTGATGGCATCACGTAGGCCATACAGTTTGTGGCACGTGTTTACAGAGGAAATTCACATGGCCAAGGTGTCGAATCCCTGTATTCATCAGTCTGTGCAGCACAGTTTTCATATAGCATGTACCCCAGGGTACACAGTTTTCAGTATAGCTTTCAGATAAAGCTTTATGATTTTTAGATATAGGATCCCAGGATCCAACAGCAGTTTTCATGAACAGTTTTCAGAAAACTATTTTCAGTATACAGGCCCAGACCTAGTTATGATTTCAGCATGTCATCATATCATGTCATGATTATATGACACAGTGCATATCATTCAGAGAATGATAAGACAGTAAGAAACTGTGAATGAACAGAACATGATAAGCCACGTAATGACACGTGAACTTTAGAAAATAGTAACAGATCAGGACAGTTCAGTTTACGATTTCAGTCATAATTCTATGCGTCAAGTTTGACCTTTCGGATTACTCTTTACTCTAGGTTGTTTACGTATACTCATATACGTATTTTACGACCCGGTATGAGGTAGTATCCGACTAGTGAAGATGAGACCGTCAGAGTGGTTTTCAGTTGAGCCTGTTCAGTTGTGTTGAGGTGGCATCCTTCGAGAAGGATGGGTTTAGGGTCTGAGAATATGAAGTGCTTACTGAGTGATTGTATCACTCACTCCCTACTTTCCTTTCTCTTGCAGGTAGGTTGTTGGGAGCTGGGAAGAGGAGTCTGCTGCTATTTTGGGATCCATCATGCTTCAGTTTTATTTGTATGCACATGTATATGTTTTTTCGCGAATATTTTAATATAATATAGTTTTATTTGGGCATGTATATATGTATGTATACATTGTACTACAAGTCTTCCGCTGTGGTATGTCAGTTCAATTAAGCATTTCGATGGGGTATTATTGACCATATTTTTCTTATTTATTTATTATTATTTTATTAAGCAGTGAACAGTAATACCCTTTTGGGATGTCTTACATTTTTGGTATCAGATTAATCAGATATTCAGATAAACAATTTCAGATTCCAGCAAGCGCATAGATGTATGAATAGGGCCGAGGTCAGGTATGTTTGTGATTGTTTGTGCTTGCTTGGGTTTTGAGGGAAGTAAGGAGCGCTTACTGGGTGATCTTCATCACTCATCCCCCCTCCTTCTTCCATCCTTTTTAGGTGTTCGTGCTGTGTCCGAGGAGCGAGTGGTTCGAGGTTTACAAGAGAGGGCCCACACCACGATCTCAGTATGTATATATCAGTTTTGGACCTGTGTGGTCATACTGTAAATGCTTTATGTATTTAGATGTAAGAACAGTTTGTATATATATGAGAAAGGCCATTGGGCTCATTGTATAGGACAGATCATGTATATTTCAGTTTTAATTAATTTAAAGCTTCCGCATGTGCAGAGATGTATAGTTTCAGTTGATTTTATTTTCGTAGGATTCCCGTCGCGGGTACCCAAATTTTCAGATTATTAATAAAAGCTCCCCGTATTATTCAGCAGCAAGGGTACTCGTGGCAGCGGGTCCTACAAAGTTGGTAAGTAATATGCTGATTTTTTGTTGAAATTCATGAGACTAATTCATTTGAGTTGAATTTTTAAATTTTTTTTGTTTATTTGATGTTTGTGAAAAATATAGCTAAAGGCTCTCACAAGACTATAACTTATCCATTAGGGTCATCTAAGGGTTTAAAGGCTTGTTGCATATACTAAATGCAACCATGACAACCTATGGAAGTGGTTTACTTTAGTTTGTTAGTTTAACATTTAGTTATTTTTTTTATTAGTTTTTTTTTTTTGTGAGTTTATTTTATTATTATTATTATTATTTTGCTAAGGACTAATAAATTGCTAATGGGGGGTTATGATTTGTGTTAGGTATGTAGATGAATTTGTAGCTAATTCTATAGTATTTCAAGGTAGACTTTTACAATTTTACCTTTTGATTTGAATAAATTTGGGATCACGATGTGTTTGTTAAGTTTTATTGGATGTTTGTGATTTTTTGTAGGTATCTAATGAAAAGCAAGATGAAAAGTATTAGGATGATGATTTGTTATTGAACCAAGAAGACAAGGACGAAAATACAACTAGTGAAGAAAAACATTTAGGCACTGCAACAAGAAAAATCATAAAGCTTTGGCATTGCAGTGCTAGGTTACAATATGTCTAGCGATGAGAAAGTACGAACATGTGTGTAACATGGCAAAAGCAACACACGATGGTGTTACGTCATAGTATAATGATAAAAAATTCTCTTTCACGATTTTTGCTCTTGTTTCCTAACCCTAACATTTAAATACAATGCGAACTTACCTGGAAAAAGGAAAGCCACCTTAGGCATAATTTTGAGAGATTTTTTCTCATATTATTAAGTTGTTCTCATACTTTCTACACAACACATACTTAAAGGCATAAGAGTTTATTGACTTAACTTAAGGAGGGAGTTGGATCAAGAAATATGGGATGAAGTTTAACTTTCTAGCAAGGCATGTGACGAGTGTTAGGTATGCAGACAAATTTGTGATCATTTCTATAGTATTATGAGTTGAGTTTTATGATTTTATCCCTTAATTTGAATAAATTTAGGATCGAATGTGTTTGTTGAGTTTTATAAATTTTTTTTGATTTTTTATAGGTATTCGATGAAAAGCAAGATGAAAAGTACTTAGGATGATGATTCATTGTTGAATCGAAAAGGCAAGGACGAAAATTCATCTAATGAAAATAAGCATCATAGCACCAAAACAGAAAAAATCACAGAATAGGCATCGTGGCATGCCCAATAGCGAGGAAGTATGACCATATGTGTAACATGGTAAAAACAACAATGAAAAATTTTGTTATACTATTTTTGCTCTTATTTCCTAACCTTAGCATATAAATAAAATGTGAACTTACCTGGAAAAGGGAGTGCCTTTTTAGACATAATTTTGAGAGAGTTTACTAACAGGTGTTCTAGTCTCAAGTAATAAAGTAAAAGTACTCAAGGTTGTCAAATCCATGGGATTGCTTAAGAAAATATCAAAATAGCACTACTCGTAACTTAATTTAGATGATCAAATTTAATTTGGTAAATTATCTAAAACTAAAATAAATTGTGAATAAAAGCAACTAAAACTAAAACACATTCAAATCAATAAGATAAAGACAATGAGAGAAAACACCAGTACTTCGGGTTCACTAATCCACTTTAAAGTAAATCCCTTATGTGACTGAAAAAATTATGCTATTCATATGACAACAAAACTCCTTAATTCAATCAATACTCTTTCTCAAGTAATATTAATTCTACTTCACAGTCTAATAATCTATTATATCTTTATATAGATTAAATTAAATGATAGTGCATTACCGTTTTATGGAATCCATTAGCTTTCAACACAAATTAATTGTGTCTATAACTATTGTATGTATCATTAATGTATCTTTATATTCAATTAATCCATTATATGTATTATTTAAACACCTATGCAATATCAACTCTTGGCTTTAATTACACAATAGAGATCTTATAAAAAATTGCTAGACTCCTAATAACATTAAGATCATATTGCATACTCATAATGAAATAACATATTCTTCAATCATAATCAAAGTTATTACAAATTTATGAAATAGGTAGCCCTAGTCTTAGCCTAGGAGAATTAGTTCGTCATAACACAAATTCAAGAAAAACATGATAAAGTTCAAAGATAAAGCCAGGTAAATAAACTCTTAATATTTATTCCAAAAACTCTTTGAATATTATAAAGTACAAATTTGCAGCTGAATCACTTATCTTGTGTAAAAAGTATGAGAATAACCCAAAAATATAAGAAAAATCTTTTAAAATAATGTCTATGAGAGCTCTCCCTTTTCCAAGTAAGTTCACATTGTATTTAGATGCTAAGGTAAGAAAACAAGAGTAAAAATCATGGATGAGAATTTTTTGTCATCGCATTGGTGTAATGCCACAATGTGTCACTTCTGTCTTGTTGCGTACATGTTTGCACTCCTTCGTAATTGGACGCATTACAACCTGTGCTACTTTGCCTAGGCTTTATGATTTTTTCCATTATGGCACTACAACACTTCTCTTCAGTAGATAAATTTTTTTCTAGCATGAAGCTTTTGAAATTTGAAATTTCGGTCTTCATCAAAGTTGTAGCTTTAGATGTCTAGTTTTATTGGGCCTTTGAATTACCTAAGTTGGACTTCGAAATCTCAATTTATGACCATTTTACTCGTCAATGGTCAGACACAAATTTCACCAAGAAGGCCTGAATTTGCAGCAACAGTTTAAGGCCGAAACAAACTCAGATTTTTCCTTATAATAGCTTTCTAAAAGCTTGAGATTTTCACCATAACTTTTTTGAAGACTACTTTTTCATTTTATAGCTCAAACTCATTGAAAATCCTTATTTTCCTATTGTGGAGCATAATGCTCTCCTTTATTTTTTATGCTTTAGTCGCTCATTCTTTCTTGGACTAAATTCGAACCACTGGCTAGTCCTTTATAAGTGTCTTTTTGGCTTCATTTCCATTGAATTCACATCAACACCAATATTTTCTACAAAAATAAACATGAAAACTTGTGATCTTGAAATATGCATATAATAAGGGTAAAATGGTCAAATCATCCTTAAAACTCTATAAATTGACCACGAAATTATACATACAATTGACACTTATCACTTTTCTTCTCAGTTCAACAATGAATCATTGTCCTAGGTATTTTTCATCTTGCTTTTCATCAAATACCTATAAAAAAATTATGAATGTCCTATAAAACTTAACAAACAAATTGTGATCCTAGATTTATTCAAATCAAAAGGCAAATTTGTTAAACTTTACTTGAAATACTATAGAAATGATCACAAATTCATCTATATTTCTGATACTTATCACATACCTTGCTAAAAATTTAAACTTTATCGCATATTTCTTGATTGAACTCTCTCCTTGAGTCAAGTCATAAACTTTTGTGCTTTTAAGTATATTGAATTGGCACTCTCAATATTATGCATCAAATATTCTCTTGAACTTCATCCAAGTCATCCCATGAATTTAGACCATCACCTTAATTAGGTTTTACAAAACTTTGGTGTCACCCTTTAATAGATAAGTGGCATACTAAACCTTCTCACCTTTTGTCTTCTCAAATAAGGCTATGATACTTTCTACAGTCTCAATCCATTCTTTCACCACTATTGGATCCTTAATGCTCATAACTTAGGTGATTGGCGTATCATTGATGACCCATAAATCAAATATAACTATGATCTGTCTATAACTGGTGTACTCAAATTATCCTTTTCTGATCATTGTGCACCTTTTCAAATTTGTCTTGGTTGACTTTATAATTCTTCTAAGCCTTATTGATCATCTCTTAGACCTCAGCAACACTGAGTCTTGGGTCATTCTATAGACTAAAGAAGTGCTTGTGGAACAGGTTGTTAGGTACCCTTAACTAGTACTTCTTCTTTAGGATCCACATTGTTCAAGGATTAAGACAAGCAAACCTTCTCATACTATAAGTTCATATTTCACATCACAAATTCAACTTATGTAGGAATTTAAAAATATACTAATCATGGCTCAATGGCATGTGTTTAAAGCTAAGAAATGACTATAATACTTTTGAGACATATCTACAAGTGTTACACATTGTCTAGAAGAAAATTTTTTTACTTCATAAGTTATAGAGTCAAAGTCATCTAAACACTAATCATTGTCTAAGTCTCAGATCAAATTCCACTAAACTATGGGCATGGGGCTGAAAAATTGTTTGGTCATTATTATTTAGTCATCACATCTAGTCACACTTTAAGAATGGACTTGTAAAGAAACTTTTTTACTGCACAGCAAAAATAACCTAACTCTCTTAGGATATGTGTGGAAAATTGGCAAATTTAGGATGTTTATAATGTATGAAAATAAATAACTCCTCTTATAATTGAGAATAACAAAGCAAAAACAAGCATATTGACCTGATTTTTCAAACATAATCAACAATAAGATCCTTTCAGCTTTTAGATTTAAAATAAAAAAACCAGAGGCCTCTAAAATCACATTTAAAATGATATATATGGGTGATAAAAGTTAATAAAATTTTAATTTTAATCACACGTGATAATTAATTACACATATCATAAAAATTTTAGAACTTTAATAGAGGTTGATTAAAAGAGATTACTTATTCAATGAAAAAATTATTATATAATGTGACAAAATAGTATTGTCTTTGTCACATGACATTATATTTGCAAATCAATCAATTGTAATAGTAAATTTTCAATATGTTACCACAGGATATAAAATAACTATCTTCAAATTCCTTCTCTCATTTATTGAATTACAAAATATCGATGGTTAAGAATGTGTATCTCAATTCAAGTTAAAACTTTGATTCCAAATAAATTACTGAAAAAATGAGTGTAAAGTTGGAAAAGGAAAATGAGGTGTCCCATTTGTCTGTGAAATACTGAACATGGATCCAGTCTGAATCGAGGGGAGATGAGTGTAGTTGCATGTGGGGTAAAGAGGCCCACACGTTACAGGCCGATCCCTCTCTCTCTCTCTCTCTCTCTCCCTCTCTTTCACTCTCACTCGTTGAGATAATACAACTAAATTTGGGGCAATGACAGAAGTTGTGAAAGAGGATCCAAGGTGTCCACACATTCCAACGGTCTAATTAATTAATTTCGTCACTTTTGGCCATGCCAGTTAGCAATACCATCCCCAAATCATGCTCCCAAACTTGTAGGCCCGTGGCCATATATCACCATCAACGATCTAATTAACAAATCCCCATATCTTCCTTCCCCCCTCGCTCGATTCTACAATAAAGCTCCCTAGAAGTAAAGAATAGCAAATGGGCAGTGTCATTTCTTTTCTTTTCTTTTCTGTTTTTTATAGAATAGACATTAAATAATGAAAAGAATCCATTTTCTTTTTTTAAATTTTATATAATAATTTAATGCTAAATAATAATACTTCAGTATTTATCAATAACAATTTGAAGAACTTACCCAAAAAAAAAAAAGTAACAATTTGAAGAAGGTAAAATTGTTTGTTAGCATAATAAAGCTTTTTTAGTTTCAATGTTGACATAATGATGATATGAGTTTAGAAATTTAATTAATTTTAAAACCACAAAAAATAAATAAATAAAGGCCGGCAAAAACGGCGATGATTAATGTTGATGAAGAGGCGTTACAAAAGAAAAAAAGTGGGGTAATTCGTGACATAAATAAAGTATAGTGGGTCCTCATAAAAAGCAACATGGCTGCTCGTCCCCCATTTCAGCTTGACAGCTTCATTTCAACCCCACTTCTCGCTTCTCTCTCCAACTGCAATCGCCTTCCCTCTCCTTATATTCAGTCATTCCTCTCTTCTCCTTTCTATACTTCTTCACAATTCTCTTTCTTCATACACTAAACACCCTCTCCAAACTTCTATTTCATCCACCATGTCTGGGGAAGGTCAAGAAACTCCTGTTTCTCGTGCTGAAGAAGTAGTTGTAACTGATGTTCCTTTGGCCGACGAGAAAAGTACAACCAATGCAAGCCCCACCATGCAGACTGAGGAGGAGGATCATTTGAAGCCTGCCCATGTTGAAAACTCTCCTGTTGTGGACTCTGAGACGCTGAAATCCGGTGATGATGATGGAGAGAAGGTGCTTGTTTCCGGTTCTTTCGAAGAGGAGAGCACGAGAGTTGCTGATCTTGCTGATTATGAAAAGAAAGCTCTTGCAGAACTTAAGCAGCTTGTTCAAGAAGCACTTAACAACCGTGAATTTAGTAATGTGACCTCATTATCATCACCACCACCACCCGCCGCACCAAAACAAGAAGAAAAGAAAGAGGCGGACGTTGTAACCGAAGAGGACAAGAAGCCAGCCACAGAAACACTGACCGAACGATTTGTCGAACAACCATCGAAAGCGGAGCCTGAAACCATTGCTGAAGAAAAGAACGAACCAAAAAAGGGAGAGAGCGCCTCCGTGAAGGAAGCTCAAGTGGTAGAAGAAAAAATAGCTGCGGTAGTAGTTGCGGAAACGCTTGATGATGATGGTGCAAAGACTGTGGAAGCCATTGAAGAGACCATTGTAGCCGTGGCTTCAACGGCTCTACAGGAGCAGCCCGAGTCACCGGCCAAGGATCAGCCAGAGTCAAAGGAAGCTGTGATTCCCCAAGAAGGGTATAAAGACAGCAAGTCCGAGACTACAATGCCGCCTGAAGAAGTCCCCATTTGGGGGATTCCACTTTTGGCCGATGAAAGAAGCGATGTGATTCTTCTAAAGTTTCTCCGCGCAAGAGATTTCAAGGTAAAAGAATCCTTCACAATGCTGAAGAATACGGTCCGCTGGAGGAAGGAGTTCGGCATTGATGAGTTGGTTGAAGCAACAAACTTAGGTGATGATTTGGAAAAGGTTGTGTTTATGCACGGTGTTGATAAAGAAGGACACCCGGTTTGCTACAATGTGTATGGTGAGTTCCAGAACAAGGAACTTTATCAGAAAACGTTTTCTGATGAAGAAAAGAGGCAAAATTTTCTGAGATGGAGAATTCAATTCCTCGAAAGGAGTATCAGAAAATTGGATTTCAGTCCTGGTGGGATTTCCACTATTGTTCAGGTAAATGATTTGAAGAACTCTCCCGGATTCGGGAAGTGGGAGCTTAGACAAGCAACCAAACAGGCCCTTCACTTGCTTCAGGACAATTATCCAGAGTTTGTTGCCAAACAGGTAAACAAAAAGGCTTCACAACAAGATTTGTGTCTTGCATGTTAAATCCTATAAGAAAATATATGACGGTTGATTTTGGATTGGATTGTGTGTTTTTCCAATTTTAGGTGTTCATTAATGTGCCATGGTGGTACATGGCAGTTAATAGGATGATCAGTCCATTTTTGACCCAGAGGACTAAAAGCAAGTTTGTCTTTGCTGGTCCTTCCAAATCTGCAGAAACCCTTTTCAGGTTTGCAGATAAATCCGTTTTCTCCTCTCTTGGTTTCTTTTTCAAATATGTTTTAACATTGGAATGTGCAACCAGATACATAGCCGCTGAGCAAGTTCCTGTTAAATATGGAGGGTTGAGCAAAGATGGTGAATTTGCCCCCACTGATGCTGTTACTGAGATCATCGTAAAACCAACAGCAAAGCAGACAGTAGAATTCCCAGTTACTGAGGTGAGGTTACTTTTTGTTTTCATTTATCGTTTCAAACCAGAGTTAATTACATTTACCCCCATGGGGTTTAGGTTTGTTATCTTAAGTCATTTAAAGTACGGGATATACACCTTGATTGGGAGGAGAATCTCAAGTTTGTTAATTTGGGGATGTATTTATAAATTTTAAACTTATCATTTGGACATAATTTACTAAAACCTAGGGGGTAAAGTTTTTCTCTCTTGCAAACAAGGAACATACACTTAAGATCCGTATATAAAGATGCCAAAATTGTCGAATAGAGCATGTTTTCTTGGATTCTCCGGTTTGCTTTGTTGTTTTCTACGCTAGTGCATGCTGACCAATTGACTTATTCGAATAGGGAAATTGATAGCCGAACATTAAATTGAAATTGAAATGACTGTGCAGGCATGCCATTTGTCTTGGGAAGTGAGAGTGGTGGGATGGGAAGTGAACTATTCTGCAGAATTTGTGCCAAGTGCTGAAGAAAGCTATACAGTCATAATCCAAAAGGCAAGAAAAATCTCCTCCCACGAAGAAGATATATTGAGTGACAGTTTCAAGATTGGTGAACCTGGAAAAATAGTTCTCACCATTGATAATTCGACCTCAAAGAAGAAGAAATTACTCTACCGTTTGAAGACCAAACCTTCTTCTGGATATCCAACCTTCAAGAATCAACTTTGTTCTGCATAATATATTATAATTAGTTTCTCTTATTCCATGTTTAATTAATTATTATGATAATTTTTGGGTTCTTTTATAATGTTATCAAGGTTATATTTTGTATACCAACTTTGAATTTATTGGGTTGTGAGATGATGATCTTGAGCACCGTAATATATATATATGTAATGGGATTTTATTGTGATATGTAATGTAACAGTTTCATTGTAGATGCCATTAATTTATCAGAGCATTCTTTATAGAAGTTACTGTTAATTTTAAAGAAGACGTGTAAAATGCTATCATTGGGAGGATCACAAGTTTTCAGTAATCGAGTTC
This sequence comes from Anacardium occidentale, assembly GCA_026122585.1. Classification (NCBI taxonomy): domain Eukaryota; kingdom Viridiplantae; phylum Streptophyta; class Magnoliopsida; order Sapindales; family Anacardiaceae; genus Anacardium; species Anacardium occidentale. The sequence continues at coordinate 621,512 of JAJEJH010000096.1, read as the reverse complement.
AAAAACTACGAAATGTCCCACAAATTTGTACTATGCAAACAAAAAACAATAACATAAAAGACTACAAAAATTATTTCCTTCTCAAAATTTTTCAAAAAAAAAATTGCTGTTGGATTGCATTAGAAATATGTGATCTGGTTGGAATCGCACTATATAAGTGCAATTCAGCAAAATCATACACAAGAAAGTGCAATATGGTGTTATTTTTATGCAATTGAATTCGAAAATACATAATCTTATCCCAATTACAGCTAGTGGTATGTAGTCCAACAAGATTACACTTTAAGTGTGATTCTAATATTTAATCTTTGATCAAAGAAAGCAAAGATAGTCATCAAACTATAGAACCTCACCTTTATTATACTAAATCTATGATCGGCATCTTCCCTATCTACTCTTTCTCTTTATTCTAATTTTCATTGGGGTATTATTTTGTTTCAAGTTCAACCTTTAATAGGCAAAAGGGCTAAAACCATGGCTTCTTCAATAAGGTTTTGTCACAATACAATCCTTAGTTTTTAGAATCTGACTTTATTCAAGAAAATCTTTATTGTTTGTTGGCCATCGCATTTCAAGGGAAGCTATAGAGGTAAGATAACAGTAAGAGCAACGGGTGGTTTACCTTTCTACCTTAGAGGTAAATTAATCCATATATCGGTATAAATACAAAATTCTTTTTATGGTAGCTTTTCCTTTGCTTTCAAGACTATTTTCTTCTTTTATTTTGCTTCCAACTCTCGTTTACAAAGATGGGGGGCACGTTGCTTTCGTTTCTTTTTTTTTTTTTCATTTTTTTATTTTATTTAAATTATTTGCTTTATAGATATTTCTATGGAGAGATAGATTGATTCTTCTTCTTTAAGGCAAAGAAAGAGTTGCAAAGAGAGAATAAGAATTAAATTGCAAAGAGAGCAGAGATTAAAAAACGTTTATAAGATTCGAGCTAATTATTGTTTTACCCTTCGAGCAAATGGATTTCATACAAGTTAACTGCTTTTGAATGGGTATTTGGCTTTAAAAAAGTTAATGGGTGTGAGTTTGTCATTTCAAAAGACCTTGGGTCAGAATAAGTCATTTAGCCATTTGTTTATCATATTTGTTAAGATTGAAGGATAGATTTATAAGTGTGGATACAACAAAATAGATAACAAACTTTTTAATCTATGCCTATACATCACACAAATCCACTCAATATGTATGAAATAAAATATAAACAAGAATAAGCAAATACATACATGAAATAATCCCTTTCCAAGATTCCTTGATAATAAAAAATTGCATAAAACTTAAATCATACAAGGTTCAAAGGTGTACCTTCATTTAATGGCTCCACCAATCTTTACATGGAATGAAATGGCTCCAAAACATGTTATTCACATATGAATAGGGTGACACTAATAGTGATCCGCACAAGTCACGAACTAAAAGGCTTATTGTGCACAAAGGAAGTCGCTAAAGGCCTTGTGCATAGGTAACCTCAGAAGTTGTAAAAATCTCACTCAAATATGAAATCCTTTATATAGGAAAGGATACACGATCATGCATGATCCATTAACAGTCATGCATCACATGTTTGTCCTCTCAAAACATGTATACTAATGCAAATGGATAAAGATTATGGATGATCTTCCACCTGGGATGATGTACAACTGTGCATAGATCATGTATGATTGTGACAAGACTAAATCATCCATTTTAAACTTTATTCAAATATGATTCAACTAGATCCAATAAATATCATGGACAAACATCCACCTAAGTCTTTGCATGGTCATGGATAAAGCATGTACAACCATGACTAGACTAAAAGGTCAATTTTGACTTTCAACTTCATCAAAATAGATTTGACAAGTCCCTAAAAGTTTGTCCTACACCCCTTCCTTAAGATTTAACTCAATTTGGATTTCAAATCATGTTGAGTCTAAATAGTACTTGAGACTCAAAATTTTTATCCAAAAACAAGGACTTGATTTATCTTGATAAATCTAATTGCTTCATAGATCAATCAACTCCTTTATGTGTATGACTCAAAAGTTCTCTAATGACTTGATAATATATAGACTTGTGTCAAATCTCCTGTTTGTCATCCCTCTATACATAAACTAAGAGCGAGCTTTAACAAGCCATCATGGCCTACCATTGATTGAAGTGTTAGTGTTTTATACTCATAGCTTTATCGGTAAACGACTACTCATATAGTTCAATCCATTTGTCATCTTACATCTCTCAAGGCTAAGACATAAAAATTATGTCTAGCTTGGGTACTCCCTATAATCATAGATTGACGACCATGTCAACGATTGAATAACATTGAACTAGACACTAACTTAATCTTATTATGATCATAGATTTTGTAGTCATTGACACACACTAGCAAGGGTCTATCAGAGATAAATTCTTTCATTTTCAAAAGTGATGAATTTTTTGGTGTATCATCATAATCTTTGTATAGATCACAATATTGTTAATCACCATTTAACACATTTGTTATGGTGGCATTAATCGCGTCAAATTATACTGATCTTTGCAAAATACGGTCTAACAATTTTCAAGTCTAAGGATTACATATATCTTTGTCTGCTTAGAAATTCAAGACAAAGTAATTGTGTCCAGTAAACATGTCTAATAAACAACATACACCTATATATTACACCATACTACAACTTATAATTTTGATATGTGCAAATTTTTGTCACCTTTTAATGAGGTTATTTAATATTATGATAGTCATATCACTATTTCCCTATACCCTTGTTCATGATAATGTCGAGATTATAAAATTTTTTTAGAATTGAGTGTGTAAGAAAAATACAACTAATCAATTTGATTTTTTTTTATCTCGGTTCTATCATTCTAAGAGTGTTTACCCTAGCATTACTGCACTTACAGATAAAAAGTGCTACTAAGAGTTTGTTTATATATGATGTTAACAATAATCGACATCATCATGGGAATTGATTCTAAAACACTAACTCTAACAATATTGATACTTGATTGTAAAAAATGATATTATATATAGTTTATAATAAATATCAATTTGATTATCAAAAATGATATATTTTTCATATGAATGAATATTACTTTATCATTAACTTAAAATCAATCAATCATAATATAATATATTATTATTAATATATAAATTAATATTTATTATAAGTATATATAATTTTATTTGATTGTCAATTTAATAATTGATTGTTGTCTCTACTAATTCCCTTTTTTAAGAATTACTATTAATTTTCTAACTGAAGACAAAAAAAAGTTTAAGAAAAGTAATGAACTTGGGTTCACAAGAACTCTAGATTCATGCCCGAATTGATAACCCTTTTAACTTGGGAAATTTTGTGAACAACAACCTTTTATTACGAGCCAAATTGCAGAATTTTATTAATAGTTCAGCGAAAATCTTTTAACATATAATTTCCATCTACTTGTGTTAGAAGAAAAAGAATTCATGCTTATATGAATACTTCTAAATGGATTTTAACCAGAGAGGCACTTCCTTGGGTTTGTTTTATATTTTAGTTCACCTTTCGAGGCTTTTGAGGCATGAAGCTGAAATAAAGAGAGATTTATTTTTAGATGGTATGGCACATCACTACCAACAAATCTTTATTAGCAATAATTTATGAAATTCAGTCAGCCTTGAATAAAGTGGTATTAAATAGTAATAAAAAGAGGGGTTTGTTTGTGGTCTCATCAATGAACAAAGGGCAAAGCATGAGAAGCAATTACTGAGACAAAACAAAGGACTAGAAAAAGAGGTATCCAATGGGCACTATCAAACAGTAGCTTGATTTTAACTTGCTTATAAAAGTAACCAAACATCTGCTGACTGGCTGTGGCCCAGGCAGAACACAGGCCATCGTGCTTTTGTATCCTATTATTAAAGGATTATCTTTATCTTGTTAATTGATGAATTTTATAGACTCAGACAAATTTTATAGGTCGTGTCTGTTAGATTTTTAATGAGCAAGTTTACATGTGTTTACGGAGTGCTCACCAATTCAATTCAATTCAATATATTTTATCAAAATTTTTACTATAAAAATATATTAAAAACTGAATTATGATTATAAAGCAAATAATAATATTATTTATAAATGAAGATTTGAACAATAAAAAAAACTGTTAAAATACATCTTTCAACCCTCCTAAATGAAATTAATTCTAACTGCCTAATTAATGTATTATAAATAAATTTATTTTTTTATCATGCTGTCTTTGTATGTTTTATTTTATTAAAAAACATAATTTTTAATTTTAAAACTTTTTTTTTCTACGGTTCCATATCCGCCCGTGGGCAAGCTTTCAAGTTTCTAGTACAATCCCTTCAACCTACAGAGTAACACGATCCAACCCTCCCAGCATATTTATTATGGTTCGGTGGCTTGTTGGATTCGGGTGTGAAACTGATTATGGCACCAATGTGTCTTGCCGATCGTTGGACCAGCCAAGTCATTTTTATTTTATAATACATTTTAATCTTAATCAAATACATATTAAAATATATATAATATGATTAAAAAGTCATACACATAAAGGTAATTTGCAAATTAAATTTGTAGAAATGTAAAACGACTTTAAGATTATAATTTACCAGACGCACTTGAAATTATCTTTTAAGCTGATTATTTTCAATCAATTGGAATATCATAAATGTAACCATCAAATCAAATAACGTAAAAATTCCATCATCAATTTTTTTTTTTAACCTGGCTGCCTTCTCTATATTTATTCTCATATGACTATAATATATATGGTAACTTATGTCTAAATGCCAGTTAATGACAAAGAAAGTCACGTACTATGAAAGTCTCTCTAGTTTGGTTGTTTTGTGTTGTGGGAGTCAAATGAAAAGACTAAAGATCATCAGACCATTCTATCATCTGAGAAGGAAAAAGATAAAGGCAAAAAGAAAAGTATAAAGTCATCAAAATCATGTTGTCGGGGTCTGAGTTGGGAATTGGCAAACATTTTAACCCACAACGGGCTTTCAAGTTGTGATTAATTTTATGCGAGATTGGCCTAACTCCAACACAGCTTCAATTTGAAAAGCCATGCGCACTCTAGGGATTTGCCTCAAATTTTGTCTGCCTCTTATTTATGTGTACACCCTGCTGTTCTTATCTGGTCATGTTATTAGATTTGGTAACAACATTATTGATTGACCGTTGAATGCATTGCCCATTATAAATTTGAAGGCTTAACCTTTTTGGCAAAAAATAAAAATAAAATGAGCCAGTATGAACCAACCCTAAGACAGAAGAAGATCAATTGACATATAACATTTAAAGAAAAAAACTATTTTTTACATTTTAAAGGAAAACTATTAATTTATTTTTTCACCAATAAAAGCAATGAAAACTTCGTCATTATTGTAAAACTATTACAAGTATAGCAGCATAAAGTAAAGGTTCAAATTGGAATCAAATTTTTGTATATATGATATGTATGAATTATTCATAATTATTATCAGTTAATTAATAACAGGAAAAATACAAATCTTAGTTATTATTTAATATATACTTTAAATACAAATGCAAAAAAAAAAAAAAAGAAAAAGAAATTGTAGGGTCGACACACATTATTTAAATCCGAAGGGGGTGAGAATGGTTCGACGCATGCTTATGAGCATGTCTCTTGTCTGCTTTTCTGGACCTACTTCCAAATTATACTAATTTAAATTCTCAATTCATGTTTTCATGTGCTCTCTCTCTCTCTCTCTCTCTCTCTCTATATATATATATATGTATGTATTTTGATGCAATTTCTCATTAATGTAGGTAAGATCACAATTGATATGTCCCTAATTGAATTTGAGCCGAAAGGAAATATTGTAGATACTAACTTTTTGTTTGTTGTTATAATTGAGAGAGAGTAAAACAAATTTATACAAACTTGTCCCTAATTCAAGTGCTGGGAGGATGATTAAGATTTTCAAAAACTTATACAAACTTCAAAGCTTTTCACCTAAAAACAAATTTATGCTCAAATCAATTTCAATACAAGTAATAATAATCAAACAATCAAATAACAAAGCATAACATAACAATATAATTAAGTAAATAAAGCAAGTAAAGCAATGAAAAGAAGTAAGGGATAAAGAGTGTTCAGTTGATTTTTATAGTGGTTTGGAAGTTCTTCACAAGTCTCCTACATCAGCTCCTTCAAGCAACCTCACTTGAAACTTTTCCTTTATTAGTTTCACCCATATTTCACTCAAATAATTTTACTGAGATTTCGCCTATATTAGTTTATCTAAGATTACGGTTTTTATAATAGTTTCATAAGATTTTGTCTTCACACTAGTTATACAAGTTTGCACCCAAGTAGTTTGTAATCAAATACAAATAAATGAATGCCTCTAAAACAGGCAAGAATACAAAGATGAAGTACAAAAATTTTCTCTAAAAAATGTACAAATTTTGATAGAGAGAATAGAGAATACTTGAATGTAAGTTTAAGGTGTTGTATTCTCTAACTCTTTTAACTTTAATTTTGCTTGAATTTATAGGTTTTTTTTGATGAAAGAGCCATTGCAGTCAAGATACTAGCCATTGGAGAAGAAAAACGTATCCTTCATAAAATTTTGCACAGACATATGGTCATGTACCTCGAAAGCACAATTATGCTCCCTTCATTAATTCCTTCCCAATGGCCATTTACCCCCAATGCGTGCTCGTGTATCCTATACACAAGGTCATACTTTTCATACATATGATCACGCTTTCATACACATAATTGTGCTTTTCGTATGCATAGTCATGCTTCTCATATGCACGATCATGTTTTTCATATACACGGTTATATGTCTCGTATACATGGTCATATGTCTTTATTAACTAGAGAAACCATAACTTGTCCATTACCGTAGGTTAATCGTATTTTCCATTTTTAACCAGAAAAAAATATTTTAAAATTTATTCAAATTTGATCTAAAATTTTATTTTTTATACAAGAAATTAGCAAAAAACCTATACATAGTTTTCTGTGCGTAAGAGAATCACGAAATACATAATCAAACTAAATATGCACTGAAGAACAATGTTGCAACTTCTTGAATAATTCATACATTAATCATCAATATTGACGTAAGAATTATCTTCGGCCATGAAAGAACACTCTGCAAAAAATAAGTAGTTAAGAAAAAATTATTCCTTTGTAAGTAAATATGAAAAACTAAAAATTTAAAATAATAAACTTAACAAAATTATAAGAATTACTGTTTGAACTCACTTAAACGAGTATTCAAAGTCACTTAAAACAGATATTTCTTTTTCAAACTCTAAATCCAACTTGATAGAATCATATCATTTGAAGAACATTGTTCAATATTGAATAACTTACAGAATTGATGTTTCATCCTTCCAGTATGACTTTTCTTTTTATAAATAATAACAAAGTCCATAGTTCTCATTACAAAATAGAAAATATATATATATATATGGAATGTAATTTTGCGTAAAAGGATAAGTGGGTAGTGGTCAAAGTCCTACCTTTGAACCAAACATATAATGGAACAAATATATATATATATATATATATATACTACAGTAATTCTAATATAATCATGCTATGGAAATTGGTCTCAAAGAGGTAGAAATGAAACAAAGTCTTAGGCTAAAGGGTTTTGTTACAGTTGGCATATGAGTTGGCAGGTTTTTTAATCCTAGGTGGCAGTCTTATTTTGACTCCAGCCTTCAAAATTGACCATATAAAAGAGGCTTTTTTTCCTGCTAGAGTTCACCAGAAGCTTCTCGCCCATTTGCAATATTCTTTAGCTCTAACAAACTAACAAGAAAAGGAAAATCTGTACGTCTGGGATGCTGCCAAGCAAAATCAAAGGCTGATGGAGTATTTCTTTGTAACGGTAGGAATATTTCTGTTTTGTGTATTTTCTTTCAGCTTGTTCTATAAATACTGTACAAATCTGAGAGCTAAAATATGGGTTTTTACTTTGGGTTAGAGTAACTGTGAGGATTGGGATATACAGAGTGAAATATTTTGTATTTTTGAAGAGAAGAAAGGAGATTCAGTTGGAATCAGTAAGCTTTCTTCAAACCCTAATTTCTGTATTAATCCTGTTCATAGTGAAAACATGTTTACTGCTTCCCAAAGTGGATGTAGGTACTGAACCACTATAAATCTTGTGTTGTTTTTCATTTTGATTCCTGTTAATTTTTATGCTCTTGTTCATTGTTACAACTGCATGCCTAAATCCATATTGGTCTGAAATCAAAACAAATGGTATCAGAGCCAGGTTAACCTGTTTAGGTCTGAATCTTTGGATTGAGTTTATATTGTTATCAAGTGTTCTTTTTCTGTTGGTTCTTCGTGTTGATTTGGAGTAGAATTTTTTAAACATGTCAAAATTTGAAATAGAAAAGTTCACTAGGGATAATGATTATGGGTTGTGGAAAATGAAAATGAGAGTTGTCCTTGTAAGAGAAGGGTTATCTGCTACCTTAGATGGTGAGAGTAGTTTACCAGCTACCCTGTCTGAAAAAGAAAAGAAAGATCTCTTAGATAGAGCCTACAGTACCTTGATTCTAGGGTTGGGTGACAAAGTGCTGAGGGAGGTTAAGAAAATGAGTACACCAGCAGAGATTTGGGAAAAATTAGATGTCTTACACTTATCAAAATCATCTCCTAATAGGCTAGTTTTAAAACAAAAATTCTTTGGCTATAAAATGGATGAACATAAGCCATTAAGAGATAATATGAATGATTTTATAAAATTAGTTCAGGATTTAAAAAGCTTAAGTGTGAAGGTAGAAGATGAGGATCAGGTTGTTATACTTATGAACTCCCTTCCAAAAATGTACACAAACTTTGTTGATACCCTAAAAAATGGTAGGCAAACTCTTAAGCTAGATGAAATGGTAGTAGCAATCACTGCTAAAGATGTTGAATTTCGAAAAGAGGGTAGGTTAGATGGAGAAGGGCTTACTGTGAGGGGTAGATCAGATAAGAAAAACTATAAAAGGGGACAATTCAGGAGTAGGTCTAAGTCAAGATCTAAGTTTAGTAAAAAATGTTTTTTTTGTCATAAAGAAGGACATTTTAAGAGGGATTGTCCTGAAAAGAAAAAGAAACAGGGTGAGAAAGAGTCCACTAGTAGTGTTGATATAGCTTCAGATGGGTATGAGAGTTCTGATATGTTAGTAGCCTTTGAAAATGATTTAAACTCTGAATGGATACTAGATTCAGGTTGTTCTTATCACATGACTCCAAACAGGAGTTTATTGATAAATTTTCAGAAGTTAGAATCGGGTAAGGTACTAATGGAAAATAACTCAGCTTGTAAGGTTTTGGGAATTGGGGATGTTAAACTAAGCTTGAATGATGGAAGCACCAGAATCTTAACAGAGGTTAGGTATATTCCAGAGTTAAAAAGAAATTTAATCTCGTTAGGGATTTTAGACTCAAGTGGCTGTAGTTTTAAAGTTTAAGGTGGAGTTTTAAAGGTTACAAAAGGATCAATGGTGATTTTGAAGAGTGAAAAGAAGAATGGTTTGTATGTCTTGAGTGGGTCAGCTGTGTCAGGATCAGTAGCTGTGTCACATTCTCAAAACCAAAGTAGGACTACTCTATGGCATAATAGGTTGGGGCATATCAGTGAAAGGGGTCTAGTTGAGTTGAGTAAACAAAATGTTTTGGGTGAAAAATTTGACAAAATGGGTCATTGTGAACACTACATTTATGGTAAGATGAGCAAAGTCAGATTTAAAAGTAGTCATCATGTCACCAAATCAATCCTAGACTATATTCATACTGATGTGTGGGGTCTAACAAAACACCTATCTCTTGGTGGTTGTAGGTACTTTATAAGTATTATTGATGATTTTTCTAGGAGAGTCTGGGTATATTTCTTAAGGAGCAAATCTGAAGCAGTTAACAAATTTATAGATTGGAGATTGATGATTGAAAATCAAACAGGGAAGAAAATTAAAAGGATTAGAACTGACAATGGTTTAGAGTTTGTTAATGATGAGTGTGACAAATTGTGTAGAGAGAATGGGATTGTGAGGCACAAAACAGTAAGGTATACTCCTTAACAGAATGGGTTAGCAGAGAGAATGAATAGAACCATTCTAGAAAAGGTTAGAAGCCTGTTATCTTGTGCTAATTTGCCTGCATGGCTGTGGGCAGAAGCCACTCACACTGCAGTATATTTGATCAATAAAATTCCCTCTTCAACCATAGATTTCAAAACTCCTATTGAAAAATGGTTAGGGCATCATACAGATTATAGCAATCTGAGGGTTTTTGGGTGTACAACTTATGTTTATAGCAAGAGTGATAAGTTACAACCCAGGGCAATTAAGTGCAATTTTATAGGATATCCAGATGAAGTTAAAGGTTATAAATTTTGAGATTCTGTAAATAAAAGGTATATAATCAGTAGAGATGTCAAATTTAATGATGAGGATTTAGGTGGACTGATTAAGGAAAATAAAAATTTTAAGGAAGATTTTGAGGTTGAGTTTAGAAGTTGGGTAGGAGATGAATCATCAACTAGAAATCAGATTGACCTTCAACCTGATTTTCAGTAAGATCAAACTCAAATAGAAGAAGATGAGGTTTCAGGGTCAGATGAAAATATTAGCAGGCAGCAACCACAGGTTTCTAACTTACAAAACTACCAACTTGCTAGAGATAGGGTAAGAAGACAGATTAGGGTCCATAATAGATATGCACAGGCAGATATGTTTGCTTTTGCATTTCAAGTTGCAGAAGAAATTGAAGGTGACCCCAAATCTGTGAAGGAAATGTTAGAAAGAAAAGACTCAAAATTATGGCTAAAAGCTATGAGGGAGGAGTATGATTCATTGATGAAAAATGGCACATGGCTGTTAGTTCCTAAACCTAAAGGTAGTAAGGTAGTGGAGTGTAAATGGGTATTCAAGAAAAAAGAGGGAATCCTACAGGTAGAATTACCTAGATATAAAGTCAGGTTAGTTGCAAAAGGCTTTACACAAGTAGAAGGTGTTGATTATAATGAAATCTTTTCACCTGTGGTTAGACACACTTCAATTAGAGTACTATTATCTTTAGTGGTTCAGTTTGATCTTGAATTAGAGCAGTTAGATATTAAAACTGCTTTTTTAAATGATGACTTAGATGAAGCAATTCTGATGGAACAACCTGAATTATTTGTTAAAAAAGGGTCTGAGAACAAAGTTTACCTCTTGAAAAAATCTCTCTATGGCCTTAAGCAATCACCTAGACAGTGGTATAAAAAATTTGATAATTTTATGCTTGAATCAGGTTTGTTAGAAGCAATTATGATGGCTGCCTGTATATAAAGTTACTGTATGGTGATTGTTTTATTTATCTTGCCTTATATGTTGATGATATGCTAGTAGCTTGTAAGGATCCTTCTGAAATTTCCAAGTTTAAACTTGAAATGAAAAAGAGGTTTGAAATGAAGGATTTGGGTAAAGCTAGAAAGATTCTAAGCATGAATATAGAGAGGGATAGAAAGGCAGGGAAATTGGTTTTATCTCAGAGAGATTATGCTGAAAAGGTTGTTAGAAAGTTTAACATGGTGAATGGTAAGCTAGTATATACCCCTTTAGGACAACATTTTAAATTAAGTGTTAGCCAGTGTCCAAAAACTGATGTTGAAAGGGAAGAAATGGAGAAAGTTTCTTATTCTAATGCCATTGGAAGTCTCATGTATTTAATGGTTTGTACAAGGCCTGATTTGGCCTTTGCTGTTAACTGTGTGAGCAGATATATGAGTAATCCTGGTAGGGAACATTGGGAGGCTGTAAAATGGGTTTTAAGATATGTTAAAGGTTCTCTTAAAACTAGAATTAGTTTTAGGAAAAATGATTCCTCAGAAAGAGTGATTCTAGGTTGTGTTGATGTTGATTATGCTGGTAATATAGATACCAGAAAATCAATGACTGGTTATGTGTTTTCTATTTGGAGAAACTTGGTTTGTTGGAAGTCAAATTTGTAGGGAATTGTTACACTCTCAACCACTGAGGCAGAATATGTTGCAATCACTAAAGCTGTAAAGGAGGCAATTTGGCTTAAAGGGTTGCTGAAAGAACTGGGTCATAATAAGGAGCAAGTCAGTCTCAAAAGTAACAGCCAAAGTGCAATTTTTTTGTGCAAGAATCAAGTCTTCCATGAAAGATCAAAGCACATAGATGTCAGACTTCATTTTATAAGAAATCTGGTGGAAAACAATGTAATCAAGGTGGAGAAAGTGGCAGGAAGGGAAAATCCAGCTGATATGTTTACCAAAGGCATTTTTTTGGATAAACTCAGGCTCTTTAAGAGCCTGCTTCAGATTAAAGAGTGAAAGTGATTCTTGGGGAGCAGTAAGCAGTGTGGAATTAGCTAGAACTGTCATATGCCAAGGTGGAGATTTGTTACAGGTGGCATATGAGTTGGCAGGTTTTTTAATCCTAGGTGGCAGTCTTATTTTGACTCCAGCCTTCAAAATTGACTATATAAAAGAGGCATTTTTTCCTGCTAGAGTTCGCCAGAAGCTTCTTGCCCATTTGCAATATTCTTCAGCTCTAACAAACTAACAAGAAAAGGAAAATCTGTACGTCTGGGATGCTGCCAAGCAAAATCAAAGGCTGATGGAGTATTTCTTTGTAACGGTAAGAATATATCTGTTTTGTCTATTTTCTTTCAGCTTGTTCTATAAATACTGTACAGATCTGAGAGTTAAAATATAGGTTTTTATTTTGGGTTAGAGTGACTGTGAGGATTGGGATATACAGAGTGAAATATTTTGTATTTCTGAAAAGAAGAAAGGAGGTTCAGCTAGAATCAGTAAGCTTTCTTCAAACCCTAATTTCTGTATTAATCCTGTTCATAGTGAAGGCATGTTTGCTGCTCCCCAAAGTGGATGTAGGTAATCAAAATGATTACTGAACCACTATAAATCCTGTGCTGTTTTTCATTTTGATTCATGTTAATTTTTATGCTCTTATTCATTGTTACAACTGCATGCCTAAATCCATATTAGTCTGAAATCAGAATAGGTTTTAATAAAATTACTTGTAAGCAAGTTCTTTGTATAAATGCTTCACTCAAAAACTTCTTGAGCAAAGCATATTACTATCAGCATGTTATTAACTCTTTCTTCATAAACCGAGCTTCTTGCTCTATATCTCAATTTGTTGCTTTGAATTGTAATAAGTGACGTGTCTACATACCCATTACAATTTCTTTTGTTTTTTCCACTCTGATATATAAGATTTTGTTACCAGATTTGTTTAGCTGTTTTCTTATCTACAACTCTGGCAAAATTGATTGTTTATTCCTTTGCATAATTTTCAAAATGCCGTTTATATTCTCTTCTTGTATTGTTGCCCGCCCCTCGTTGCATATCAGGCTTTCTAATCTGATACCTCAAACTCATCCTCCATCTCAGCTGAGAAATTGTTCTTCGATGCAAAGTTCCATTCGGTTGTCGTACTAAAAGCCTTTCTAAAAGTTTCTCCACGGAATCTATCAAATGGGAAGATCACAATGACATTGAAGATGTGGGATTTCCCTATCAGAAGTAGCTGAAAATTTTGCCAATAAAATTCTTGAAAGATGCAGCCTTGACAGTTCTTATGAAGAAATGAGGGGCCCACCATACATTAAATGGTAGGTGGTTGGACAGTGAATGGAAGGCCTATGAATTGGCCTCCCATGATTGATTTCCATCATCCCAAAATTTCCTTGAACTTCTCATTTTTAGATTTGAGAGAGAAATCAATGAGTTTTAATTGTGAGTTTTAATTGTGTGTTTCTTCTTATTGTAACGAGGAAATTTTGTATTCTCCTTAAAAAGTTAAGAGGCTGTAATCCTTAATTTTTCTTCATAGTGACATTCGTCTACTTTTGCCTGTGGGTTTTACCCTAATTCAAATAGGGTTTTTCATGTGAAATTTATATGTTTTTTGTTTCTCAATTTATTAGTTGAAATTCTATTCTATCTGGTCTATTATTGAGTACCAAGTGGTATCAAAGTCTTGTATTAGGTTTGCATATCTATATATTGTATACTCTGTGGTTGCCATTAAATTGGATCCCCTACATCAAAAAATAAGTAGATTATTATCCACTCTTCAAAAGGACATGGATACTATTCACACATTCAATACTATTCATGTAAAACAGTTGTGGTTGTTATTTTACTTACAATAGTGTGTGATAGAAGCAATGGTGACAAATTTTGAGATTTATTCTATGGAGTAATTTTTACTATAGAAGTTGAAGATAAAGATAGTATTAAAAAAATATAATTGTTTAACAGTTGTCAATGGAAAACCTGAAGATGTCACAAATGACAAATGAAATGAGATGGATGGAAATGTTATTAAAAATCTTCATATGGCATTAGCAGATGGAGTGATATCAAGTATAGAGGAGAAGAAAGACAACAAATGAGATCTGAGATCATTTAACCAAGCTGTATAAGGTTAAATCACTTTATAACAAAATTTTTCTTAAGAGAAAACTTATACGCTTCGAATGTTTGAATCTACTTCAATGACAAAGCACATAAACATTATAAATAATCTATTATCTTAACTCACATCATTAGGTCATAAAATAGAGACGAATGACGTGTTAAGCTTCTTCAAAGTCTACCTGATTCGCATGATCAACTCATCATTAACTTAACAAACAATGTTCTTATAGATTATTTACTTTTTGACGAAATTATAGCTATTATTCTTGAAGAAGAAAGTCAACGTAAGAACGAGGAAGACAGACATGGAAGATCATAACAAACAAAAGCCTTGACAATGATGAGAGGGAGATCAATAAAACGTGGCCTAAGTGGGAGTCACAATTAAGGTAGGTCAAAGTCTAGAAGTAAGAAAAACTATGGTAAGAGAGATCACCTAAATAAGGATTGTTAACTTGAAAGACTCTAGCCTTTAAGAAAATATTATAAGCTCTTTAGATAATGGACATGTTTTGAGTTGTAACGTAGTAATGACAAATAAAAGTATGAAAATTTGTATTAATGTATGGTTTTTTGACATAAGAGCTATATTTCACAAAACTACTCGAAAAGAATGGTTTCATCATTATGAACCTATCTCAAGAGGATCCTTGTATAGCTATAATAACCAAGCTTTGAGAATCATTAGTATTGGAACCATCAAACTGAAGATGTATGACAATACAATTTATTCTATTCAGGAGGTTCAACATGTGGAGGACTTGAAGAAGAATTTGTTATTTTTAAGGCAACTAGATGATCTTGGGTGCAAGGTTATAATCAATAACAAGATCATAAAAAAAATCAACGGCATGTTTATACTAATGACTGGAGAAAAGACAGGTGCAAACTTGTACATGCTATAGGGAAAGACTCTACTAAAAGCAAAGACATCGGTTGCCTCGAGCATCAGTAAGGATGTCGCACTAAAAGCTTAGACACAATCTAAACAAGGAATAAAGACGCTTGTAGATCAAAAACTACTTCCAATTCTTACAAAGGTATCCCTACCTTGACCCTAAAAGATTAGTATAGTGATAAGGGCAAGGGTCACCTAAGGTGACCGAGGTTCAAGTTGTGATAAAACTAATAACTATTAGTTTATCTATTTTATAGCTATAGGTCTAGGCGATCACAAGCCCCTAGGTTTATCCTACTTGACTAGCTAGGGTTGATTGAATAGCATAGATAGGGGTTTTTGGGTCATCAAAAATAGGTATCCCTAGGAACAAGCACTAGTTCCATCCCTAGGAGGAGCAAAGTACTTTTTGTCTTTTATTGGTGAGTACTTTAGGACATGTTGGGTGTATCCTATCAAGAGGAAAGTAGATGTATTTTCAAACTTTGAATTTTTTAAAACATGAGTTGAGCTTGATTTTAGAAAGAAGATTAAGTGTTGAAGGGCAAATAATATAAAAGAATACATTATTGATGAATTTAATAAATTTTGCAAACAAGAAGGCATCAAAAAGCAATTCACTACAACATACACTCCCTAACAAAATAGAGTGGCAGAACAAATGTACAAAACCTTGTTATAAGGAACAAGAGCAATGTTAGAAGCTACAAATTTAGACAAGTTATTTTAGGCAAAAATAGTCAACACCACTTGTTATATGGTGAATTAAGCCCTACACTAGCAATTTAGTTGAAGACACCAATAAAAATGTAGACTAGCAAACCAATTGATTATTCAATCTTTAGATATTAGGAAGTCCAATATACGTGATGTATAATGCCCATAAAACTATAAAATTGAATCCAAAGTTTAGGAAATACTCATTCTTGGGGTATACTAACGAAATAAAGAGGTATTACTTGTGGGATCCCATTGCTCATAAAGTTATAGTCAACAAACATGTTATTTTCATAGAAGACAAGTTACAAAAGAAAGAAGATGATAGTATAACCAAAGCAAATTTAGAGACTACAGTTATACAAATAGAAAAAGAGTTCGAACAAATAGATTTTTCTAAAGTAGCATCAAAGCATAAAGAACAAAAACAAATTGAATTTGAAGTTCTAGAAAATTGACAATCATAACATACAAGAAAAACACCAAACTAGCATTTGATTATATTATAGAGAGCAATGTTGTATATTGTCTTCTACTAAAAGAAGGAGAGTCATTAACTCTTCAAAAAGCAACATATAACTCATATGCACCTCAATAGATAGCAACAATACAGGAAGAAATTAAAGCTCTTCATAAGAATAAGACTTGGGAACTTATGTCTCTACCTTAAGGAAGAACACCTATTGATAGATTTATAAGATCAAGTGGAATGGTGAAGATCAAGTGAAGCAATATTATATAAGACTAGTGGTAAAAGGATATGCTCAGAAAAAAAAGATTAATTTAATGAAATTTTTTCTCCTCTCATTTGACTCATTATAGTTAGAGTAGTCTTAGTAAGATATGTTATGTTTGACTTACATATAGAATAACTAGATGTAAAAACAACTTTTTTTCATAGTGATATTAAAAAAAATATTTATATGCTCCAACCAAAAGGTTTTAAAGAAAAGGCCAAAAGAATTTAGTTTATAGGTTGAACAAATCTTTATATGGTTTAAAGCATATGCCGAGGTATTGGTATAAGAGATTTGATTCCTTCATCCTAAGCTTTGGATACAACATATTTAATTTAGACCTTTGTGCAAACTTCAAGAGGTTTTGCGAAAATGACTTCATTATCTTACTGTTGTATATAAATGATATGTTGATACCAGGTTCTAGCAAAAATCGTATTAAAGAATTAAAGGCACAGTTGGCTAAGGAATTTGAAATGAAAGACTTGAGATCGACAAACAAGATTTTAGGGATGCAAATTTACTGAGATAGAATTAATAAGAAAAATATGTTTTCTCAAAAGAATTATTTGAAGAAAATTTTACAATGTTTTAACATGCAAGATTGTAAGCCAACCTTTACTGTACTTCTTGTTAATTTCAAGTTATTCTCTAGTATGAATCCTAATAGGGAAGAAAAAATAATAGAAATGTCTCATGTATCATATGCATCAGTAGTAGGAAGTAGGAGTGGTTAGTTGATACATGGTGAATCATGGTAAAAAACATTGGACTGTTGCAAAAAAGATCCTAAGATACATCAAAGAGACTTCAAATGTTACATTATGTTACAAATGATCAGACTTTATTATCAGTGGATATGTTGATTCTGATTATGTAAGAGATTTTGATAAAAGCAAATCCACCACAGGTTATTTGTTTACTCTTGCTAGCAGAATTGTAAATTGGGTGCTAAAAGCAAAATATGGCTACATCAATAACAAGAGCAAAATATGTAACAGTCACATAAGCCAACAAAGAAGTAATATGGTTAAAAATGTTATTAAAGGAGCTTGGACACAAACAAGAGAAGATTTTCCTATTTGTGACAGCTAAAGTGTCTTGCATCTTGCAAAGAATCTAACATTTCATCCAAAGAAAAAGCACATACAAGTTCAATACCACTTCGTTCATGAGAAAGTGGAAGAAGAAATTGTGAATCTATGGAAAATTCACACAAAAGATAACTTAACAGATTTTATAATAAAGACATCCAATATTGACAATTTTTTTGTGTGTCAATCCTCCTATGGTCTGATGAAAACATAAGCAAAGTGGAAATAATAAGGTAGAAAGAATGGTGTGAAGATCTGATTAACTATCAATCAAATCTTTGAGGAAGAGATTATCAAAAGCAGTTGAAAATTTTGACAATAAAATTCTTGAAAGAAACAACTAAATACTTAAAGAAATGAGGTGCCTACCATACATTAAATGGTGGGTAGTTGGGTAGTGAATAGAATACCTATAAATTAGCCTCTCATGCTTGATTTTCATCATCCTAAAAATTTCTTTCAACTTCTCATTTTCAAATTTGAGAGATAAATTATAGAGTTTTGATTGTACTTTTCTTTCTATTGTAAAGAGAGAAATGTTGTATTCTTCTCGTAAAATAGAGAGATTGTAATTCTTAATTTTTCTTCATAGTGATATTTTTCTACCTTTGTTTATAATTTTTACCTTAATTCAAATAGAGGTTTTCCATGTAAAATTTGTGTGTTCTTCATTTCTCAATTTATTAACTAAAATTCTACTCTATCTAGTCTCTTATTAAGTAACATTCCCTGGGAAGAGGCTATTATTTGTAAAAGAAACCTTTATATTACTCAGGTTGAAAATTACAGAACTTTAAAAAGGCTTGGCTTGGGATAACTCTCTACTGAAACCTTAAAGTCTAAGGCTTTAGCAATAGGGTTATGTATCACAAAATCTATCAAAGATTATCCAAATTGAATGCCTTTTTAGATCTTGATTGATGTCATAAGGAAGAAGCAAAAGTTAAAGCTTAATGGAATCATAAAAACTGTCATTACCCTTGGCTACAATAGTTATTTTTTTTTACTAATTATTTTCAATTGCTTATTGGTGATTCCTTTTACATCTTTCTAATTGTTTGTGTATGTTATAATGATCCCATATTATTAAACCTCAGTTGTTGCTTTTGCTAATGTTTCCCTTTTTATGCCTTTAAAAGCATGTTGAGATTGTTTGAAATCAAATTTCACCTAACAAGCTTATAAATTGTTTCAAGTGCCCATTTCATTTATTACTCTTCATAATACATCTATGCCAAATTTGATTTTAAGCATAAGAGATTGCTAGATTACAAAAAGAAAGTCATATTATGACTAATCTTAAATTAAAGAGGTAAGGTTTTTGTCTAGTCCAATCACGAATGTCTCTTATTGTTGAATGACCTTAGCACCCTTTGGTTAGAATCTAGAAACTTAACTTTTATTCTTTTTTATTGCTCTTGAACATAATAGTTGATAATACTTAGTAACATTCAGTTGTTTGTTACATTATTTTCTAGAGACGTACTATTTTATGTTATCTCGATTTTTCTGTGACATTTGTGAAAATATTTACGTTTTATAAAGCAAATGATAAGAAATAGTTATTGAACATGCTTTGTTTTTTATACCTTGAAGTAATTTCTATACATTGGAGCTCTAAACCAAACCCTTTTTTTTTTTTTTTTGGTTTTGTTATCTCTTTTTTCTTCTTTTTGCAACATCTATATAAGTCTTTTCTTGACAATGAGAAAAGTTGGTCTTCAGTTGTCTAGAATAAGGGAACTTGTTCTCATTTAAAACAGTACATTTTAATGTCATCATAAAGAGTGTTAATACGATCATCTATTGCAAACTAATGTACAAATATTCAATCAATAATCTCGTCTTTTGGAATCAAATAATTTTTAGACAATAAATAATTTTTTGGAAACTAATGATATAGAATACAAAGAATAAGAAAATAATAAAATTTGATCGATACACAATTAGGATCGATGAACGGACGACTTAAAATAACAATTCATTGATGATTGAAAAGAAAACTAATCTTATATTGTATTGAATAAATTCAAAATAATTTCTTAATAATATGAATAATCTGAATAATCATACAATGAAGTTTTAAGTCACTTATATAGACCAACAATTCTAAACTCACAAGGAAGCATGTTAATTATCTAAATAAAATTCCTAATAAAATAGGATAATAATTAATATAATTAAAATCTGAATTTTCTCCTATAATATAGGATCCTAAAATCTTTGATTGAACCCACAACATTCTCTCTTGGTTGATAAAAACTCAACTTTAGAGAGTTAAATTACAAATAATCATCCAAAAGAGTACAAGTCAGTGAGTGAAGGTATCCTCAAACATCCATATAGTATCAGTATCCAAATGGTTGAACGATTTGACTAATAACTTATGAAACCCTTCTTAAGCTAAAGCAACAAATTCATCTCCTAAAATGGCTTCAACGTCATATTTTTGTTATGACAAAACTGACACTTTAGGCATAGAATGGTCTGTAGAAATGCTAGAAGTCAAAATAGGAGGCTCTAGAGCACCTTAATAAGGTGTTAGATCTTCCATAATGAAAAAAGAACTAATATTCATATGATTAAGTAAATCAAGTAAATATAAAATAAATCCAAGTTTTTGAACAATAGGAAAAGGGCCAATAATTAGAAAATAAGTTTTTTAGAAGAATTTTTATGTAGCCTTACAAAATAAACATGAATCATGACACGATCACCTATATTACATTCTTTACTCGTATTATACATGTCAACAACAATTTTATAATGTTCTATTCATCTAATTTCAACATGCAAGTCATGGATGTGTTGAGCAAATTATTCAATAGGTTGGGATATGTGAACATTAGGGGGAATGGAAATAAGGTCAATAAGTGTACAAGTAGAATAACCATGAACAATTTCAAAAGAGCTTTTACTAGTTAAACGATTAGCAAAATTATTATAGGCAAACTTAGTTGTAGGAAGTATTAAATCCCAATTACCTTTTTTTTTTTTTTTTTTCCAACAATACACTTAGGCAAATCACTCAACTACAATTAGCAACCTCAGCTTGACTATCTATTTGTAGGTGAAAAGCAAAAGAGAATTTTAATGTAATGCCTAACAATTTCTGAAGTGTCTTCCAAAAATAACTAATAAATTTAACATCCTTATCAGGCACAATAGAAAAAGGTAAACTATTCAACTTAACAACTTCCCTAAAGAATAAACAACTACATGTGAAACATTAGTCGTTTTACGATATGGAATAAAATGAGCAATTTAGAGAATCTATCTACAAAAACAAAAATAACATCATGTGCTCAATTATTTTTTGGTAACCCAATGACAAAATCCATTCTTAAATCTTTCCAAGGTGTATGTGGAATAAGAAATAGAGTGTACAACTCAGTGTTGTGTTTCTTAGTCTTAACTAATTGATAAGTGTGACACTGAGACACTATCTGAACATCATCTTTTCTCACGTATGGCCAATAAAACCTATCAAGAACAAGGGAAATAGTTTTATGTCTCCCCAAGTAACCAGCTAACCCACCTAAATGCATTTTCCATATTAAGAAATCTTAAGGGAACCATAGGGAATACACAACTTAGATGCCCTAAATAAGTAACCCTTAGAAAGAATAAAGTCAACATAATCCTTACAGTTATGCTTCCTCAAAAATAATACTAAAATCAAGACAAGAGAATACTCATCCTTTAAGAGGTCAAACTAACTATCTGAGCACTTATGAATTGAAGGATAGCACCTAATCGACTAAGAGCATCAACAACTTTATTCTCTACATTAGAATGATGCTTAAGAATAAAAGGATTTTCACTTAAGAATTTAACCCATATAGAATGTCTAGCATTCAATTTATTTTAAGAGTCAAATATCCTAATGCTTGGTGGTCTAAAAAGAGGACAAACTCATTTGGAAACAAATAATAATGCCAATGGCAAAGGGACAACACTAAAACATAAAACCCTATTATAAGTTGAATATTTTTGTTTAGCTTTATGGAGTTTTTCACTAAAAAATGATATAGGAAGCCCTTCTTGACTCAAAGCACCTTCAATACCTATACTGGATACATCACAAGAAACCTCAAACATTATAGAAAAATTAGGGTGTTTCATTTGATGCATGTGCCTCAAAAGCATTCTCTAAAGCTGGTGCATATGACATTGAGACAGGTGTTCCATGGTGTTTTCTAACAGAGTCATTTATACCTATAGTTTTTTTATAAAAAATTTTAATGAATCAATTTATCATCCTAGCAACGAGTTCTTTTGTACTATCATTCATTCATTTAGTTAATTTTTCTTCCATGACAAAAAATTTTTCATTAAGAAAAAAAAAAATTTAGGTATGGTTTTACTTTAAACATGGTGTAATGGGTTATGCAAAAAGACTAAAATGACCTACATAATGCAAACAACAAAGTCATTTTTAACACATACCAATAAGAATGCAAAATCAAGATAACTGATTATGTTAATGTCATATAAGTTTTTCAAAAAAAAGAATTTATTGCTCGAGTTTATAGCAAATTAATTTGAATTCACAACACGTTACTGAACACCTAACTAATATGAATATTAAGCAAATTTTCAAAGCGAAAGAAAGTGCACCTTATCGAAGCACTTTTGCACCTTGCTATTGTACCTTCTTGTTCAATTCAATTTCTGCCCAAGGTCAATTTAATTGTTGTAGTTTTTCTGCAACTTGTTTCACCCAAGTGTAGTTGAAATAAATTCCTGAGTATTTGAATATTAACCAAATTCTCGAGTTCAATTGATGTACTTACTATAAATCGAGGTAGATCTCTTTAATAAAAAAGGATGGTTAGCGATGATGACAAAAAGAGGACCAATAAAGAGATGGTGGTTGTTGGATAGTGCTGCAATAAAAAAATTCATCAGATGGCGATGTAAATCTGATGAATTTGTGCCTATGCTTGAATGGACAGAGAAATGGTTGCAGTTGTGTGGTAATACGTCAATGATAGGAAAGACATATGATAAAGATAGTCTAACAAGAATGAATGGCCGACAATGATAACAAGGAGACCAAAGAAGTATGATGACTACTGCATGTTGAGTTGATGACATGTGCAATAATGATGAGGGCAGACGACTCGACAAAGGCAAGGAGGGTGGCTAAGTGATGTAAAATAAGAAGACAAAAGGAAATAAGATTCAATCGACATATGATCAAGACCGACACACAACCCATCCAAAGAACAATCGATGAACGATTAAAAAATGAATCTAAAATTGTATTAAACAAATCAATATGACGTTTGAATAATCTAAATAGTCTCTATTACAATGAATGTTTAAGCCCATTATATAGGTCATTAATACTTATTATAAAAAAGAATAAAAATTTATTTAAAATTTCTAAATAAAATAATTTGAAAATTTCCTAAATAAAATAGACTAAATAAATATAATTAAAATAATCTAATTTTGGTCCTAACTAACAAAACAAGAACAGCCCAGTCCACTACAAGTTGAAGCCCACACCAAAAAAGTGGGCTAAACCTAATTAGCAACAGAAGTCACGAACACCACCAACAGCTCCTTATATTTCAGTCCTTCGACTAGGAACTAGACAGCTAACCGAGCAGACAAGCATGGGTTTAGGGTTTTTGGCTCCGAGGGCAGTGAGACCCCTTACATCTTCCAACTTTAGAATGTGTAAGCGCTCCGTTGTGACTAACTCTGAACTTCAGTTACAAGAATCTTCGGCTTGTGAAGTGGCTGGCGTTGAGGTCGAGAAATCACCCAAGCCTGTTGCCTGTTGCTCCTTGCCTTCTCTTCCCGGTTCGATTTTGCTTCTTCGACTATATTTTTTATATTTAAGTTCCTTTAGTATATGATCATAGTTTATTTATTTTTTAATTTAGTTTCATTATCTGATCATTTTGTTTCTATGTTACAATCAGGATATTGGTAACAATATTTTCGTTACAGTCGATCAATAAGTTAATCATTCTGTTTTGTTTTTTCTGTTTCATTTCTGGCTTTTATGATTTATCCTGTAGACTATTGGCTGGTTATTCTGAATTGATTGTTTCTTTTAAGTTATGTCTTTGAAACGTTGGTGCTATTGACTATGTGTTGGTTTCATTCTAAAGAGTTTTAGTCTCCAATTTGGGTTTAATATCCTTATCTTTATGTATCTGTTCGTATGTGGGTTTTATTTGTTCTAGAGTGTTATGGGTTTTAGGGATGAAAATTAAGATTAGCACTGCTTTGTTGATGAATCATCCCCTGGTTTGTGCAGGATTTGGCCTTGGTACTGCTCATGCTTGTTGCTCGAAATTAAGAATAGCCGATTTTGCGAGAGATGAGGCTAGTATTCTCCAGTTTCCTCGTGCAGTTTCTGACCATGGTCTATGTACACTCAGATTTTACCATTCATCATACTCTTCTTCAAATTTCTCTGCTGGAATACATGGCTTTTCTTCTCAAGCTAGTACAAAAAGTAGTGGAGAAGAAGATGACTTGGAAGAAGGATTTTCAGAACTTGAAACACCTTCTAGCGAGGCTGTGCAAGAAAGCAACTTTGAGGATGAAAATGTTGATGAATTAATATCTGAGCCAGAGCTATCTGATGATAATGATGACATCAAAGATTCTGATCAAAGTGATCTAGAATCATTCGATATTGAGAGTGATCCAGCTAAGGAAAAAGTGCGAAAGAATAGGATTCTTTCGGAACTGTTCAAAACCATCATTGCTGCTCCAGGTCTGTCCGTTAAAAGTGCTCTTGATAAGTTTGTTGAAGAAGGAAAAAATTTGAGCCGTGTGGAGATATCGGCAGCCATGCTCAATCTTCGTAAACGTAGAATGTATGGCAGGGCCTTGCAGGTGATTGACATAATTTTTTTCTGACATATGAACTTTACAGCTTCTACTCATTTTATTATTCTCTCTGCCCCCAAGATCTTAGGTGTTTGTCTGTACTTCCATGTAATTCATTGCCATAATATTGGACTTGCATTCTTGTTCAGATTTTGTATATACATATTGCCACATGGCCGTATTTTTTGCATTTGTCTGTATACATAAAGATGGCTTTTGCTTTTGAAAATTTTCAAATACGGCCGTTACATTGTGGTTCAATTTTCATCATCCTCTGTTAATATTTCTCTGTCATAAATCACTCCTTAGAATTGACTTGTATGGGTTTGATATTACATATATAATTTTTTGTTATGTTTTTCATGGATCAAAATGCCACAATGATATCATGTAAAAATGCTTGCTCCTAGGTTATTCTTTATATTTATTTTCGATAAGGAATTGCATATGAAAGTGCAGAGAAATTTATTGATTATCAGTTCAGAAAAGGGTCGTAAGAAAAATGCTTACTTTAGGTTGCATCACAGATTTATTTGGAAAAGGAACAAGGTATACAACTTCAAAGAATGTCATTCGATATTTGTTCACAAATGGGTTTATAAAAAGAGAAATGAAATTGACCTTTTTCCGATTTCTTTGATTTATGAGAGTTAGTCCTTGTGTTAATCCACATTTAGAGAAGTTCAACATGTTTTAGTTATGTTATGGTGATAAAATATTGTATATATTTATCTGTGTGTGTGTGTGTCTCTCTCTCTCTCTCTATATATATATATGTATGTATGTATGTATGTATGTGTTTTAACATGTGTATATATGGCTGTATTCTTAGTGGTGCTGTAATTCTTATGCAAATCATGATACCAATTGTGAACCTTTAGACTGCAGCATTTAATGATGTTAAATATAATGTAAATAGACAAAAGTGCATAAATGTAATGATTCACAATTTTTTTCACAAGGATTGTGGTAAACAGCCGTATGTCTGTGTGTGTCTGATTCATGTTATTTTTTGTGAAGACACAGTGCACTTCTTCTATAACTGGGCTTTAGTGCATAATTAACACGTTGACGTTACAGCTCTCAGAGTGGTTGGAGGCAAAGAAGCAGCTTGACTTTGTTGAACGAGATTATGCTTCTCGTGTTGATTTGATTGCAAAGGTACAAGGCATCCAGAAGGCAGAACAGTATATTCAGAAGATCCCAGAATCTTTCAAAGGGGAGGTAATCTACCGAACCTTGCTGGCCAACTGTGTTGCTGTTACCAATGTGCAGAAAGCAGAACAAGTTTTCAACAAAATGAGGGACCTGGAATTTCCGATTACCTCATTTGCTTGCAATCAGCTGCTCCTGCTTTATAAGAGAGTTAACAAAAAGAAAATAGCTGATGTCTTATTGCTAATGGAGAAAGAAAATGTCAAGCCCTCTCAATTCACTTATAAAATCTTAATAGACACGAAAGGTCAATCCAACGACATAACTGGGATGGATCAAATTGTTGAGACAATGAAGGCTGAAGGTATGAAACCTGACTTAAGTACGCAAGCCATCTTGGCCAAGTATTATATTTCTAGTGGGCTGAAAGAAAAAGCAGAGTCTAAGTTGAAAGAGATGGAAGGAGGCAACCTAAAGGAGCATCGTTGGGCATGCCGTGTTTTGCTTCCGCTGTATGCAGAGCTTGAGAGGGCTGATGAGGTGGGAAGAGTGTGGAAATTTTGCGAAGCAAATCCAAGGCTTGATGAGTGTGTGGGAGCTATTGAAGCTTGGGGTAAGCTGAAGAAAATTGAAGAAGCAGAGGCAGTTTTTGATAGGATGTTGAAAACATGGAAGAAGCTCTCTACAAGGCATTATTCAGCCCTATTGAAGGTATATGCAAACCATAAGATGTTATCCAAAGGGAAAGATTTGGTTAAGCAAATGGCAGATAGTGGTTGCCAAATTGGACCATTGACTTGGGATGCGCTCATAAAGCTTCATGTGGAAGCGGGAGAGTTGGAAAAGGCTGATTCTATTCTGCATAAGGCAGCACAGAAAAATCAACTAAAGCCAATGCTCAGTTCTTATATGGTCGTCATGGAGCAGTATGCAAAGCAGGGTGATATCCATAATACTGAAAAACTGTTTCACAGGATGAGACAGGTAGGATATGTGTCTCGACTCCAACAATTCCAAACTTTAATCCAAGCATATATAAATGCGAAGGCTCCAGCTTATGGAATTAGGGAGAGAATGAAATCAGATAATGTGTTCCCAAATAAGGCTTTGGCAGCAGGATTAGTTCAGGTGGATGCGTTTAGGAAGACGCCGGTGTCTGATTTACTTGACTGAGGATTTCAACTGCTTCATTCAGAAATGCTAGTACTATCATACATAATTCTGATTTACTTGAGGTCTCTTAGGTAAGGTTTTTAATTTTTATATTGTATGTGTTAGAACCCTAGTTTGAACGCCTCTCCTTAAAACATATTAGGGGTTTTAAGATGTATGTCATTAATTTTGTTCTTATTTTATGTATCTTCCTAGAGTCGGGTGGCTTCTGGGTTTTTATAGTGGGACTCATTATTCTGTTAAAAGGATTTTGAATTTTCTTTATAGAAATAGTAACAGGTGGATTGGTAATTATTTTTAATGGGCACTTTATATAAATCACCCACCAACACAAGGTGAAATTTACATATTCTTCTCTTCATACATTAATTATACAACTTCATACATGTCTGTGTATGCATGCGCACATGTTTCTTCATAATTTAGGTTGTTTGAACCATGTAAAGAAAAAAGCAAGGAGTTAGGGCCTCACACATTGTTCAAACCAAGAACCTGTGCTTAATATTAACACCACAACAAAATTGCTAGTTAGAAGTCAAACTTTGGTGCAGAACTTATAGCATAAGAGTAATTAGATGACAAGTCTAGGATAAGATTCAAACAGAAGCGGAATTTGATAACACTGACATTCCATATGAATAAGTGAGACTAGATGAATCAAAAGAAGAAAAGAAGAAGAAGAAGAAGAAGAAGAAATGTAGCTGGATTTGTCGGATTGTTTAAAGCCATGTTATTGAATTCTGTTTATATCATATCAATTTGAGATTCAAATTGAAAACTTTTAATCTTGACCAATCTCGAAATAGAATTGTGTTAAAAATTCCAATTTTAAATCGAATAAAATCCTTTTAGGATTGATTTAATTTAACTTGAAGTAACCTAAATGCAAATGAATAATGTATTTTGTTATAAAATGACATGCAAAGATACTTCGAATGTGGTGGTTATAAAACAAATATAATTATGTATGTAGATTGAAATAACCTTAAAACATAAATAAGGAATATAAAAAAAAAAATCATTATTATAAAAGAAAACATATAACGAAATCAACTAACTAGAAAAAAATGTTAATTAGAAGTGATGAAATTTCAATTCTAATATTATAATAATTGGATTTAATACTAAATTAGAATCAAAATGCAACCAAGTATAATGTTGTCGATGCAAACAAAAATTAGAAGCGGAATGTGATTCTGATTCTAATCTCAATTGCCTTAGAATTGAAAATTTTCTATTCCAATTAGAATTCAATTCCAATCCAATTCTAAATTTTTGATTGAAATCCAATTACGAAATTTTAACTGAGATCCGATTATATTCCAGTTATAATTTCAATTCTGATCCGATTTAATATCCATAGTTTAATCTAATTCAAATCATTTCTAATGTAAATCCGTTTCTTTTCCACCTATTCAAAATTTTCACCTGTTCCGACTTATATTTTTACCTGTTCCATTATTGCAGTAAAACTCCTGGTTCGATACTTCTTAATAACATAACAATATGAAGATTATGTACTATACAAAATACTATAAAAATCTCATCTGTAACCCCAAATGTTTATTAAGGTATAAATAATATTTTACATGTTCACAATGTATAAATAACATAATAATAAATATATATTTGTTATATTAACAATATTCATAGTTTAACAGGTTGGAAAGCTTTTGACTGTTCCCAAACTAAACTGCATTGTAAATTATATTTTTTAAATAAATATGTAAAAAATTTGGTACTTGATATAATTTTTAAATAAACAAGTACATTGTTTTTTATATATATTTTATCGTTTTTTATATATTTATTGTTTATTTATAGAAAATATAAAATTTCAATTATTATTTTTAATTTTTAATAGATTCAAATAAATAATTCAAACAAGATCAAATCATTATAATATTATTTACATATAGTAAATATATAATTTCAATTATTATTTATATTAAATAAAAAATATATAAAAATAATTTTTAATTTTAATAGATTCAAATAATAATTCATAAAAGACTAAGTCATATTTTTAAAAAATTTTTTAAACCCTTGTCGCGCTTACCACTTAGGTGTTTTGTTTTTGTTTGAAACTGGGTATGTGTAATTTTTGTAGGTCGCAGAAAGAAGAAAATTCATGTGGTTTTATTATGACAGTCAAATTAAATTAACCATCATCTCACAGTCATTCTATTTATATATTTTGTAATTATAAAAATTATATATAGACAATATAAAATCTAAATCATGATTTTAAATTGTTTATATAAACATTTGTTAGAAGTTGTTTAATCAACGGTATTAACTGTGAAAAGTCGTTCTGTGTTGGTCACATTTTTCCAAGTAGCTGTCCTAAAAATTAAGAGGAACATACGCAAGACTTGAAGAAAAAAGATAGATAATTATAAACAAAGACCACGACATAAGTAGATCTGAAGTCTCCCACGGTGGAAAGACATGCGTACTTTATTTCATTAAGAAAAACGTACAACCGGAACCAAACATGGCGTCTTATTACTTGCATCAGCAATTCTTGGTGCAAAAACAGCGTCTGTGTATTCCTTGAGTTTTGCATCTGCCACCAGAGAAACCTTCATTCCTGCACACTGAAGCGCAGTTGTGGCTGCTAATGCATGTTCCATGAAACGAATGGCTTTGTGACTCACACATCCTGCCTTCTGATGGCACCACCATCACTTCTGCAATTCAAAAAAATTAAACATTTTTAGTTAAGAATTATTCACACTATACAAACCAAGAATATGTAAGCAAGAACTTGAGAGAGAATTACCAGAAATCAATACAATAAGCAGCAACAAGGAAAGCCGTATTGATTTCATCTCCATATCGTTCACTTTTAAACTAACTGAATATAAGATCTAAGCTTGCATTGATCTGATATATACACACACACACACACACACACACACAGACATGATATTAATCACGGGCATCGAGGGAGTGCATGCATGTCCAGGGTTCCCATATATTTGACACGCAAGCTGTGCACGTCATAATTTAGTTTGGTTCTTTCTTTATAAATAAATATTTTCCAACAGGTGGATGTTTCTAAGCACCTTATTGACACATGGGGATAGCAGCTGATTCTGGTCGACAAATGTTATGGCATCAAAGTTCCCAGCTTTTTTATATACATTACCTTCAGCCTTCGAGAATGCAGATTTTGACGACTACTGTTGAATATAAATAATGTAAATGGTGCATTTTTAAAAAGGGTTTCAGGGGCAAAATATTGATCTCTCTCCACTTGTAGAGAGTTCGAAGGGAGTTTGGGATCTAGGATTTTTTCTCTGCCTTCTTTTTACCACTCCAAGGATTTCAGGGCATCATAAATGGTTCGATCTGTCAAGATAACTTTTCTTTTCTATTTTATTGTATAATTAAATAGAGATTGTGATTCTTGATTGTATATGCTAGTCTAATACTTCTTGATAGATATCTTGTTTTTGTTACAGAGCTGTTAATGAATGACATTATAGAGGAATTTTGAGTATTTTTTGCTTTTTTTTGTTGTTGGTAGCTAGATTTTTATGGAATCAAAGCCATTTGATTAACGTAGAAAGCCTGAAATGACTGATTTGTCCAATACTTCATTTTTAGGGATTTCGCACTTTTTTAGTCTCAATTCTTCAAGTTAGCGATGACAATTACTACTGGAGAGCTCGGTCTTTATCTATGGCAAGAGCCCATGAATTTAAAAAGCACTTTATAAGTTTAGTTTCTGTCTAATGCCCTTTCTACTTTTGAAGTCTGGGGTAATGTTAAAGTACAAAATAGTTAGTATTTTGTGAGGAAAATAAATGATAAGTTGCGTATGGGATGGTTAATTGCATTTATGTTTGACATTATGTTTAGTCATGTCTTTAACTGTAGCACAACTAAATATTAACTGTTTTGGAAAATTTTTTCATAACAAAGTCTAAGATTAGAATTATGGACCTTAGAAACACATTGTAAGAAAAGAGAGTTTCAGTGTGCATGAATATACACATAGGATAAATGATATTTTTGATGCATTAGTGTCCAATGGTTAGTTTCTAACAAAAGAAGAGTTGATTGATTTCATCCTAAATGGATTAGGTACCGATTTTAAGCTTATTATGGTGCATATAATAGTTAGAATGGATTCTCCATCTGAAAAAAAAAAAAATAGGACGTCTAGCGGAGGTAAAACTCATTCTTCAAAGGTATGAGAAGAGGCTTAGTAGGAGCTCAAGCTTTCCTTTTGAGTTCAATGGTGCCACTATTAATATCAAACAACCTAGTTGGTTTGAATATGAGTACTTAAATATTAAGCCTTAGAGTTTGGCAGAGAGTAGTGGTGTGTTTTTTGTTGTTGCGAATCCAAGACACTTAAGAGTGAACATGTTGGGTAAAAGCAAGTTAGATCTTATTTAAATGAATTTTATCCTAACCCACAAGGTAGAGGTAAAGGAAAAATTTGCAATAGATCAAAGAGTAATTTGTGGCATATAGCTCTACAATGTTACCATAAGATTGACATTAATTATATTGAACATGCTCAAAATCCTACCTCTCACTGATGCAACACCTACACACCACAACCACACATTTCCTTTCAACGACACACTCCTACCACTGCTTACTATACCTCACAGTTATCAATATCTAATAAGTTTATCAAAACAATACAACTCATCATTTACCATAACCATAATCAACCATCTTTCACTATAATAGTTCTAATACAACTCCTTATACGTGATAAACATGTACTGTTCACCTTGATCACACATATTCTTATATTCAAGCACCAAAATCACTACAAATTTCACCAATATCTATTGCCCAATTGTCTAACTTTACTTTGTCTCATGCTGTAAAAAATATAAGTTAAAAGGTAACTTGAAGGCAATGGAAGATACGAATTGGTAGATGGATTTAAGAGCAATAGATCATATTATTGCTAGGATAGATCAACTTGTAAAAGAGGAGGATTATGTAGGGAATCAACAACTTTATGTAGCTAGACAATTGTGAATGTCTTAAAATTTCACATACCAACTTTACTTTTATATCAACTTTTAATTCAAATAGATACCTTTATCTAAAAAACATCTTATGTGTTTTTAGAATTATTAGCAGTTTTTTTAACATTTCAAAATTTACTAGACCTAACAATGTAATAGTTAAATTTTTGAGTGATTATTGTCTTACTAAGGACAAGGATATCGAAATTATGTTGCTTCATAGTACTCTTAAAAATAGTCTTTACCAACTATAATTTCTTTTGGATTGCTTGAAACCTCAAGAACGTTCATAGTCTTTATCTTGTCAATTTTATGAGTAAATAACACCCATGAATATTAAACTATTTGCTAATAATGATCATGGTTATTATATTTTAATTCATTGTAGAAAAATAATTAGGTTTTGATTTTATTAGCTGTTAGGTTATTTTTTACTTAATTGAAAATATATTTATAATAAAAAAATTTTGACATTTTAAGAAAATAGGGAACTAGGTTTGAAGCAGTTTTTTTTTTTTATTTTTAAATGCTTTCAGTTGGGTTTTTACCTTATTAAAAAGTGATTTTGCCAATAAAAAAAATGGGACAATAACTTAACGGCTAATAAAATCAAAAACTAATTATTTTTCTATAACAAATTAAAACATAATGACCATAATCACTAAAATTTTATTTATCCTCAATTTTATTAAAATGATAACATTGTTTTGAATGATAGCTTGCATTATTATATTGTTAAAAATTTTCTTACAAATACAATCAACTTTTTGAGTGATGATTCTTCTTCTTACATTGATTGTGATATTTTTCAAATAAAAAAAAATTAATTGTTTTAGTTTGACATAAATGTCTTGTACATTATGTGATTGAACTTTGAAAAGTATCTTCAAAAAGTTGAATTATATTATTGTTTTTACTTAATATTCCTTTTGTAAATATTTTCATCATGGTAAATACCATTAGAGTCATTTCACGCTACCTAATTCTATAGCCTTGTTAGGTTGATCAATACTCTCACAAGAGTATGAATCGATAAGTAGTAAATTAAGATATCATTTTTATAGAAATTGAGAGATGACTATTGATAGTAATTAAACTCTTAGTATCTATGGTGTTGAATAGTGACAATCGTAAAGAATCCATTCTAAAGTATGCTATGGCTAAAACTATTGCTAACAAATATGATAGAGTAATCTACCAACGACTAGAGACATTATCAAATATACTTGATGGTTGTCTTCCTTAAATTTCTAATGTGTCTCTCAAGGTAGATTAAGTGTGTTTTAGTTGAAAGAGCTCCTATTCTCATGGTAACTCAGGCTACTCAAACCATTTATAATATATGAAAAATAAGGATTTCACTCAAATCTCTATCTATCTTTGGATAAGAATGTACCAAGTTGGGGCTATGCATGAACTAATAATGTACCACCATAACAACTATTGAGTTAAATATTGATGTGTTATGTTCAAACATATTGCATTTGATAATCCATAACAATCTACAAATAATGCAATATGTTTGAACGTAACACACCATAACAAGCTAAATACTCATGCTCAAATTTGGGTTAAATCTTGATGTAATATAAATCCAAGGAATAATAAACATTAAGAATTCGAGGGTTAGGTTCTCTTTTGTCTCTAGAAACTAAGCTTATGATGAAGCTAAAATTCAACATAAAATTAATCTTTATAATTGGAGTAGAAAAATTATAAGAGATATTTTAAGTTATGCTCTGTCGATGATATGGTTTACTCCAATTCTCTCCTTGATATTACTTATGCTTCTTGATTGATCTTTGTCATTACTAGTTTATCTCCATTGCGTTAGTGAGTTTTCTATGTATTTTTTCTCTCGATCTATATATAAACTCTCTCATGTATATGTTTCTGCCTTTCTCTAGTCTTTAGATTCTTGGCCTTTTATACCTTTTCATGTGAAAGAAATTTATTTGATTTAGTGAGATTCTTCAATTAATGTCCAATTGTATTTGTATCTTATTTACATTCTTTGTGGATGTGATCTAGATCTTGGAGAGATTTTGGATTACATTATGATTCTTTCTTTTTTCTTATTTACCTATGAGATCTTTTACTTTTGCCACCGGGTAAATCCACTTTGAGTAGTATTTTATCGCTAGTTGGATGTTTCTTTTTTCTATGTTTGATAGTTTTAGTTTGATCATATTTATCTATAAAACAAATGAACATGTCCATAAGTCCTCAATCTTTGCACCCGTAGTCTTAACTCCTAAGTTACTAATTTGTATTTAGACTAGTAAGGGATTATACTTGTCTCACAAATTTTCTAAAGCTACTATATTAAAATCAACATATCCTTACTTCCTCACTTCCTTGACCCTTTTTATTGGGATTATACATTTAAAGGGTTTATAGGCAAGCTCGCACAAACTCCTTTCCATTAATATATCATTGAAAAATTCCAAAAGGATTAACGGGTCTTGTTACATTTATAATGGGTTGAGGGTGTCGACTATGAAAAAGCGGTAGAATGGGAAAAACAAAAGTAGAGAGTTTATCTTCCAAAGATTTGACATTAGATTGTACAAAGCATTTTCTTATTTGAGAGCATATTCTTTTACTTTGTGTATCACTTTTGAATTTCATTCCTTGATTAGTTTCTTAGATTTGTTTATTTAAATACTTGTAGTTCTCTTATTGCTTTCTCCTTCCCCAAACTTATTCTTCATCATATATTCTTTAAGAGGGGGCATTGATAAAGTATCTAGTGCAAGTTGCTCTTCTCCTATATGATTTCTTTACTGCCTTATGATTTTTAGTCATCTCCTTGGCTAACAATTTTCTATAAGGGTTGGGTTTTTAAACATCTAGTTTGGTTAATATTAAAGGTCATAAAAATATAAGTGTTGGTATGAAACTAGTGATTCAAGCTTAAATTGGCTCAAGTAATAATGTTTTTAGTGGTTTTAGAATAGCTATGGCAATGCAAAATATCAAAATAAAAACATGTTTGTATCACTTCTTTTCAATGCCTTCATATATTAGGATTTTGCCTTAATAAGTTGTAGGATGAGTTCTAGAACTTATAAGTTACTTGGTTATATATCAAGTATAGATAAGCTTGGCTTTAAACAAGCATATACAACTCATTGTGATCAAAACATTGCTTAATAGGATAACTGTATAGCAAAACTCTATTGTTAATCATAAGTGCTACTATGACTGCGGTCTGTGAAAGTGTTTATTTATGATTGAGTGTTAATCTAGTATTTTGACACCATTGTCTGGTTATGGTGTATGTATGCAAATGCATTTTGAATTCTTTAAGACATGTGAGTGAGTTGCATATTTTGAAACAATTTCTAGTTTTTTAACGTATACATCATGTATTTGTGAACCATACTATCTATGCATGTTGCTTGTACAGGCATAAAATTATGCATCCTCTACACTTAAACTATACATTGTCCTTAATATTTAACATATATTAAAAATTTAAATTACTTAAAAGGATAAAAACTTCCTTTTGATGAGTCAGAAGTGGTATAGTATTGGTCTTGTTAAAATTCCAAGATCATAACAAAGGTGTTTATGCAATAGAATTTAAAACGCATTACAGAGTTTGAGAATTCCAGAGTAGGATTAAGTTTATGAAAATGTAGGAAAAGTAAAACTAAAATAAGCATAGAATGTATTTTAGAAAGCATACCTGTGATATGCCTTTAAAAATTTTTACTTCTGATAACTTTGTAGTTTGCTTACCTAATCGTCTACATACTCCTAGGTACTATCCATATAGAATAGCTTAGGTGAGATTCATATATTTTCGGATGCTAGTTTGAAATATATATATGGTTGTGTATTTGTTTGGGTAAGATGTATATATATGCCAAGTTTTTTAAAGTATTTGGTGATTTTTCTATAATAAAAACAGTTTCACTAATTAACACTTGACAAATAAAATCACACTCTTATTTATAGGAATTGATGTATGGTTGTGTCAATAACATGTATGATCTTGTTGTCTTCTTGCAAGACCGTGCATTTAAGCTGCATGGTCCTACACAAAATTTGGACTCTACACACCTTTCCTGTACTGCTCTTGTACTGCTCAAGAGATAATATGATAAAACACACTATCTAGGGTCTCACTACCATGCATTAACTACTACAAGCACGATTATGCATGATGTTGTAATTCACATGTCAACTCTACTTTATCTTGATTAAGTCAAATAAATATTCCATCCAAATGCTCAGATTTTATCAACCATCTAAACTCATGATCACACAAATGTAATATACATGATTGTGTGCGAAGGTAAATTTGAAATATGACTTTCAACCTGATTTGAATTGAACTCGTAAGTCATACATGATAATATCCTAATATAATTATTAGGTTAACAATCCTTTATCTCTTGAGTTATCAAATCTTTTATGTGAATAACCTATAAGCTCTAGGGGATTGCTTGTATCACTATCTAGACAAAGCAAAGATCTTTCAGAAAAGCCAACTCAATAAAGAGCAGAATCTGGGTGAACTAGAGCTATTACAACCTGTCATATGTCTTTTTATAGCTTAAAGCCAAAGGAATCAGTAGTTGTTATTCCTTAGTATGATCAGTTATAAGTATTGGCACATTGGAAGGTTGAGTCATAATAGTAGTGCATCTTATCTTTTGGCTATGAAAGTAAAGATAACTTTTAGTCCTCCTACGATAGCAAAAGTAGTATCAACTTATTATTAAGGGGCCTTACTCCTTGATTAAGCCAAAGTGTTTCAAGTTCATAGAGTTAATTGAGCTTGTCTTATTGCCCCAAGACCATAACATTAGGCTAATAGTACTATTTCAGACACACTAAGGCAGTGTTATTTAACTTTAGACTAGTGAAATGGTTGGGCCTGAATCCATTTGCTTTACTACTCAAACCTCACAAACTCTGATATGTGTTATGCCATCTACTTTTGGGGAGTGCATGGGGGGGGGGGGGAGGGAGCTTCGAGCAATGACATGATCAGAATAGGGACTTGTGAGGCTAGCATGGCTATAGCTTGAACCTCTTATTTGAGATATAGGATAAAGACTTCATCAAGCAATTGGTACTATTTGAATTCAAACTGAACCTAAATATATATCAAGAATGGTCTATAGCAAACCATGATGACTATTCGAATAGCAAAATATCAATAAACATCTTTTGAGCTTGATTAACTTGACAATTAACGAACAATATAATCTTTTTGTATCATGTCTCATGAGGTTATGATATAGATTCGTGTTGTATATGTCTAAACTAGAGATATTAAATACAACATTGATCCAACTACAATTATAGATTTAGTGGTTATGAACATACTTAATGTTGAACCCTTGATGTTTTGATGATGATAAAAATATGATTAAGTTGTTAATTTGTAATAACAATTTGTTTAAGGTGCTAATCAATCCCTTGCATGAAGTAATTCATGACAAAGAAGGGAAGAAAAAATTATTTTTGCAGCACGATCGTGTGCTTTAGTAGCACGATCGTGCTTGACCAAACGGGTCCTCGTGTGTCTAAAACACGGGACCGTGTGCCTGACCGTGTAAGGTTTTGTGATATTCTGAAAGAAAAATCTCAGACCCGTACGGGTGTATGTGCATGATACACGACCGTGTATATGCACAACACGAGCATCGCACTACCTCCACAACCGTACATCCGACCATGTGAAATCAAAGAACTCAAAAGTCATTGGAAGTATGACCGTGCGTAGTGGAAGCACGATCGTGTGCTTAACTTATGAAGAGCACAGGAGATCAAGCTGTGCAAATGAAATCGTGCAGCAAGTCAAAGAAAAGGAGTCAACGCACGACCGTGCACGCTCAATACGCACGACTGTGCATGATTACAAATGAGGAGCACTACCAGGAGATCGTGCAGAGCTAGTCGTGCAAGAGCTTAAAGGCATGCATATGGCACACGACCATGCAGAAAATGGACACGACCGTGCACTAGCATAAGAATGCTCATGTGTTACTCGTGCGGTCATCGTGTAGCCAAGCCATGTAAGCTTCTGGAATTTTGGACAAAACTCTGAAGTATCGAAGCACGACTATGCATCTAAGGCACAAGACCATGAAGGGTCGAAGCACGATCGTGCGTCAAGGACACACGATCATGTATCATTGGCGCTAAGCTTTTAAGTCGACCGTTGGGAGTCTGAACAAGGCAATAAATACAGCATGCACGACGGTGCACTCGAGGAGCATGACCGTGCGCTTGGAAAATTTATTGCAGAGCTTACTTTTTTCAACTACTTCAACGGATACAAAGCTAGCAAAACGGCTCCTTGCTATTCTAGGCAATGAATGAAGTATAAAAGGAGAGTCATTTGAAGTAGAGAAGGTTACTGAAATGAATTGCAAAAACCAAGCTATCTACTTCATTCTTTCACTGCTTTGTTTCTCTCTCTAAGCTCATACACTTATATTGTTGAGAGATCTGTTCTTAATTTTTGATTTCCAGCCTATTCAGAGGCATACACAATCAACATCTTTTTAATATAATCTTTGTAAAGAGGGTGAAATTCCCTTGTGGCAAAACTATTGTATCTTCAGGTGTTGAAGATAGTGGAAACTTCAATCGAGTTTGATTGAAGAAGAGGACGTAGGAGGCTTGTGTTCAAAGCTCCGAACCTCTCTAAACTTGGCTGAACAAATTTTGAACTCTCTCTCTTTATTGTGTTTATTGTGCATTAAGCTTTTTATTGCTTTTGCTGTGGTTATTAATTTAGAATTTTAAATAATCCTATTCACCCCCCTTCTAGTATTATTTCTCTAGGTATTAAGGGTTTTTCAATTGGTATCAGAGCAGGACTCTAGAGTATTTACGAAATCTAACGATTTTTAGAGTTAAAGATTCTAATAGAGAAATGGCTAGCACTTCCGCACCAGTTTTTAGTGAAGGCCAATGCATACTAGGCCACCACTGTTTTGTGGTGTTAAATATACTCAATGGAAGACTAGGATGAGACTTCATATTAGGTCAATAGACTATAAGCTATGGAAAATAATTGAACAAAGAGATTTTGTTCCTGTAGATCCTAGAACTAGCTTACCTAAGGATGAAAATGATTATAATGATGAGGATGAAAAACTATTAAGTTTAAATGCCAAAGCTATTAACATATTATTTTGTGCCGTGGATTCTACAGAATTCAATAGAGTATCGTCATGCGAATCGGCTAAGGAGGTTTAGAAAATTCCTGTCAATGAATAAGAAGATGAAAGGGAGAAGCAACTTTAAGTCTTAAGGGAGAGATAAGGAAGATAATGACAAGGAGGTGATTTGCTTCAAATGCAAGAAGCCTGGACATATCAGACAAGATTGTCCACTGCTGAAGAAGAAGAAGAAGGAGAATGGTGAGAAAAGATACAAGAAAAAAGCTTTAGCTGCCACTTGGAGTGGTAGTGATGATTCTAGTGATGAAAGTGATGAAGAGGAGAGAGTTAATTTGTGTTTCATGGCCAAAAGTGATTCAGAAGATGATGAGGTATGTGAATCT
The DNA here is from genome assembly GCA_026122585.1 of Anacardium occidentale. NCBI lineage: Eukaryota > Viridiplantae > Streptophyta > Magnoliopsida > Sapindales > Anacardiaceae > Anacardium > Anacardium occidentale. The sequence continues at coordinate 581,894 of JAJEJH010000096.1, read as the reverse complement.
AACTCATTCTCTTTTAATGAATTACAAGATGCATTTGATTCATTATTGCTAGAATTCAAAAATGTTAGCTCTAGGAATAAGTTGTTTAAGAAAGAAATGATTGGTTTGAAATTAGGTTTAGAAAAGGCTAAAAATGAGTGTAAAAATGTTTTAGATGAGAAAATAAGTGTTGAAAACAATTTGGAGTTACTTAGGAAAGAAAATGATGAGTTGAAAGCTAACCTACGTAATTCAAATGAAATCCTGGAAAAATTCAAAATAGGAACAAAAAGATTAGATGAGATGCTTGCATCTCAAAGAAATGGGCTAAATAAAGAAGGGTTAGGATATAATGGAAGTAATCCTTTTATAAACAATCATAGACTTTTAAAAAGGCCTAAATCAATTGAATTAAAATGTAAGTATTGCTCTTTTCATGGACATACTATTAGAAAATGTCTAATTAGAAATGACAAACCTTATAGAATAAAGAAGGTTTGGGTTCCTAAAGGGACAATTAAGACTAACCTTCCTAGACCCAAAACCATTTGGGTACCAAAAAAGGCTTAAATATATGTCTTGTGTAGGTGTGCTTGGAGGTGAAGAGAAAGAAGTCAAGCAAGTGGTACTTGGACAATGGATGTTCAAGACACATGACCGGAAACAAGGATCTCTTCATATCATTGAAAGAAAAGGATGGAGGCAGTGTCAACTTTGGAGACAATTCAAAGGAAAAAGTTGTTGGAATTGGCTCCATAGGTAACTCTTCAATTTGTATTAATGATGTGTTGTATGTTGAAGGCCTTAAACATAATTTACTAAGTATTAGTCAATTATGTGATAAGGGTTTCAAAGTTTGCTTTCATGCCTTGTGTTGTGAGATTATTGATAAAAGCACTAATAACATTGCATTCATAGGACATAGACATTCAAATGTGTATGTCATTGATTTACAAAACATTACATCAAATGATTTATGCCTCATGTCAACCAAAGAGGAAGACATATGGTTGTGGCATAGAAGGTTAGGACATGCAAGCATTGATGTGTTGGAAAAATTGTCTAAAAAGGATTTAGTCAAAGGTTTGCCAAAACTTATTTTCAAAAAGGATGGAATTTGTGATGCATGTGCTTTGGGAAAACAAACAAGAACATCTTTTAAAAGTAAAAATGTTGTTTCTACATCTAGACCACTTCAACTATTGCATATGGATTTATGTGGACCTTCTAGAACTTTGAGCTTAGGAGGGAAACGGTATTGCTTTGTGATAGTTGATGATTTTTCAAGATTTACATGGGTTTTGTTACTTGCTCATAAAGATGAAGCTTTTAAAATGTTTGTGTCATTCATTAGGAAATTGCAAAACCAAGTAGGTTATGCAATTACTTGCATTAAAAGTGATCATGGAAAAGAATTTGAAAATTCAGATTTTGAAGCATATTGTGATGAGCATGGCATTGAACATAATTTTTCAGCCCCTAGGACACCTCAACAAAATGGAGTTATTGAGAGAAGGAATAGAACCTTAGTAGAAATGGTTAAGACCATGTTGTGTGAACATGATTTGCCAAAATGTTTTTGGGTTGAAGCCATAAACACTTCATGCTATATCATCAATAGAGCCATGATTAGGCCAATCCTTAAGAAAACTCCCTATGAGTTATTCAAAGGGAAAAAGCCTAACATTTCATATTTTCATCCATTTGGTTACAAATGCTTTATACTCAACAATGGAAATGATAACTTAGGAAAATTTGATACTAAGTTGGATGAAGTAATTTTCCTAGGATATTCCTCCACCTCTAAAACGTATATAGTCTTCAACAAAAGGACACTTGTTGTTGAAGAATCTATACATATGTTATTTGATGAATCTTCTTCTAAGTGTGTAGATAGATCAAAAGATGATGAAGTGGTGGAGTTCATGGAAGACCTCAAACTAAATGATGGCCCCACTCTTAAAGAAGAAGAGAATCAAATTGTGGATGCACCTCAAGATGATATGCTTGTGCAACCACAAGAAGTGCAAAAGGAGACTTCCTTCCCAAGAGTAAAAGATGAAGTTAAAGAAGGAAGGATCATCGGTGACCCAACCCAAGGGGTAAGGACAAGAGCTTCAATCAAGAACACTTGCGAATTTGTGGCATTCTTGTCACAAATGGAGCCTAAGAAGGTAGATGAAGCCTTGAATGATGAGAGTTGGGTGTTGGCCATGCAAGAGGAATTGAACCAATTTGAGAGGAACCAAGTATGGGAGCTAGTTCCTAGGCCAACAGATCATCCCACCATCAGCACAAAATGGGTATACCGAAACAAGGTGGATGAATCCAGAATTGTTACAAGAAACAAGGCAAGACTAGTTGCCCAAGGCTACTCTCAAGAGGAAGGTATTGATTTCGATGAAACCTATGCCCCCGTAGCTAGATTAGAGGCAATTAGGATATTGATTGCTTATGCATACCATTTAAATTTTAAACTTTTTCAAATGGATGTCAAAAGTGCTTTTCTAAATGGTTTTATTCAAGAGGAGGTGTATGTAGAACAACCTCCAGGTTTTGAAAATCCAAGTTTTCCAAATCATGTTTTTAAATTAAGAAAAGATCTTTATGGTTTGAAACAAGCTCCTAGAGCTTGGTATGAAAGGTTAAGTACATTTTTAATTGAAAATGGTTTTTCAAAAGGAAAGGTAGATACCACCTTATTTATAAAGAAACATAAGCATGACATCTTAATTGCTCAAATCTATGTAGATGATATCATCTTCGGTGCTACTAATGAATCTCTATGTAGAGATTTTTCTAAGATGATGCAGGGGGAATTTGAGATGAGCATGATGGGAGACCTAAACTACTTCCTTGGGCTGCAAATAAAACAAATGAAAGAAGGAACATTGCTCACTCAATCGAAGTACACTCAAGACCTCATCAAAAGGTTCAACATGCATGAGGCCAAGGAGCAACCAACACCAATGAGCACTTCAACAAAGATTGATAAGGATGAGGGAGGTAAAAATGTTGATACAAAGTCATATAGAAGCATGATTGGTGCATTATTATATTTAACTGCATCTAGGTCAGACATATTATTTAGTGTATGCATGTGTGCACGTTTTCAAGTAAATCCTAAGGAATCACATTTGAATGCAGTGAAACGAATCTTGAGATATCTTAAGGGGACACCGAATGTTGGTTTATGGTACCCTAAGAACTCAACATTCGAATTACGTGCCTTTTCAGATGCTGATTTCGGAGGCTGCAAAATTGATAGGAAAAGCACTAATAAAACATGTCAATTCTTAGGAAACATGTTAGTTTCATGGTTTTCGAAAAAGTAAAATTCGGTTGTAACTTCTACTACGGAAGCCAAATATGTTTCCGTGGCTAGTTGTTGTGCCCAAATTCTTTGGATGAAACAACAATTTTCTAATTTTGGTTTCAAAATAGTGAAAACTCCCATATTTTGTGATAATACTAGTGCTATTCAACTTTCAAAAAAATCCCATTTTGCATTCTAGGACAAAGCATATAGATATTATACATCATTTCTTGCGTGATCATGTTAGCAAAGGAGATATTGTGCTTGAATTTATTGACACTAACCACCAGCTAGCTGATATCTTCACCAAGCCTCTAGACAAGGAGAAATTTGCATACATAAGGAGGGAGCTTGGAATGATTGATGCAAGCTAAGTAAGTGTCTAAGAATTCTACCTTTTATTGCTTACATGATGATTTGGTTGATTGCTTGATGTTTTGACTGAATATCTGAATATGCATGAATGATAATGAGAATGCTATTGATTGGTTATATGCAAATGGTTGAATGGAATTTGATGTATGCAAATATTTAGATATATATGCTTGCATGAGTTTGTTTTGGAATGCGAATTCGAGTCAAATCGATGCAACTCTATAGTTGACATCAATTGGCAACGGAATTCAAATAATAAAACCTCATTGAATCAAAATATCCAAGTTTTTCATCGCTTGAGGTGTTTTGAAGTTTGTTTTGAAATTCTGCAGATTTCTGGAAATTATGCAGGTCTGTGTGATTTTGGTCACACACGACCATGTGTTCCAATATACACGACTGTGCATTTTCGTTTAAAATGCGCGTTTAATATGCACGCGCATGCACAAGCACCAACACGGGCATGCATTTTAAAGCATTAATGTTTTTCGAAATTTTTGCGAGGACACGACCGTACGACTATCGCGTGCACGATCGTGCGGAATTGAGAAAACACGATCGTGCGTCGAGAAACACGGTCGTGCGCTCGCGTCTATATAAGCAAATCCGTTCATTTTCTTCATTTTTCACAAAACTCATAAACCCTAGCCGCGATTTTAAGCTTTTCTCTCTCAAATTTTCATCAAAATCTCTCATTTTTCTTGCTTTCATTTGCTTTCAAACTTGTTTTTACAAGTTTCTCTCAAGTTTTCTTACACTTTGAGATAGTTTTTCATCCCAAACACAAACCCAAATCTCCATTCCAATTATTTCCTTTACCCAAATCCACAATGCCTCCAAGAATGAAATTGTCGACTCGTTCCGGGCCTTACAAGAGTTCTTCAAGGGCTGACAATCCATTTGGAATCGTGTGTTCCAATCGCCAGCAAAAGGTACTCCTTTCGAAATTTATGAAAAAGGCTATTTATGTTGGACGTTGTTTGGATAGACGAATTCTGAGGGAAATTAGAGTTTTAGATGAGATAATGGGTTTAGTTGATTCATCTAGGCTGAATGGGATATTTTTCATGCGAAACGATGCCTATGAAAATTTAGTTTATGAATTCTATAGTTCCCTGTCGATTTCGAAGGACGTACGAGAAAATATTACTGATTTTATTTTGAGATTTCGGTTGGCTAATTCGGATTGGATGGTGTCAGCCGAACAATTGGGTGAATGGTTGGGATGTAATTCAGAGGGTATTTTGGACTTTTCACATGAGCTGAGCACTCAGGCGGTGTGGCGATCCCTCGACGGTTTTGAATTTTATGAAGCTCAAAAGGCGAAGGCCTCCTCTTTGGATAATCCGGCCATGCGCATCTTTCATCGAATGATTACCTACACATTAAATGCCCGCATGAACACTAATGGTAATGTAAGTGTTCGTGACATGGCAGTAATGGAAGCTGCCATGAATAGACGTCAACTGGATTCAGTAAGATGGCAGTATGGCTCAACTTGACGCACGTGTGGCGCAGGCTGATGCAAATGTGGTTCAGCTTACCACTGAGTTTCGAGCCCTTCGGGATACTGTGGAATCTCGATTTACCCGCCTTGAGTCTCGAGTTACTGCTCTGGATGACCTTGCCGACCTCTCACCTCAGCCGCCACCCCAACCTTGAACCCTCATTTACATTTGCATGTTTTTACCAAAACTTGTCATTGAGGAACATTCAATTTTTTCTTCTATTGTTATCCTGTTACGATTTATTTTGATGAATTGACTTACATTGCTATTTCTTTTGCCTTCTATTGATGTTTTGCAAGTATATTTGTGGTTTGGAAGTTATTATTGGTTGATTGTTTGAAGAAGTTGGATAGTGAATTGCTTGCATAATATATTGGGAGTGTATTTGTTTTTTGATGCTTTGATTTGGGAAATATTACTAAAACAAAGGAAACCATGCCGAAATTTTTTGATTTATGGCAAAAAAGGGGGAGAAAGAATGAAATGAATGAATTAGCAAGTTAAAATTGATATAAATTTATATTGGTAATTAAGGCTAAAACTAAGGGGGAGTGCTTAAAGTGAGGGGGAGCATTTTCTATCCTTAGTTAGAACTCAATTTTAACATTTTCAACATATTTTTGTCATCAATAAAAAAGGGGGAGATTGTTGAACCCTTGATGTTTTGATGATGATAAAAATATGATTAAGTTGTTAATTTGTAATAACAATTTGTTTAAGGTGCTAATCAATCCCTTGCATGAAGTAATTCATGACAAAGAAGGGAAGAAAAATTTATTTTTGCAAGTTTTAGGTCTCGCACGACCGTGTGCTATAGTAGCACGACCGTGCTTGACCAAACGGGTCCTCGTGTGTCTAAAACACGGGACCGTGCACCTGACCGTGCAAGGTTCTGTGATATTCTGAAAGAAAAATCTCAGACCCGCACGGGTGTACGTGTATGATGCACGAACGTGTACATGCACAACACAGGCATCACATTACCTCCACAACCGTGTAGCTTGACCGTGTGAAATCAAAGAACTCAAAAGTTATTAGAAGCATGACCGTGCACAGTGGAAGCACGACTGTGTGCTTAACTTATGAAAAGCATGGGAGATCAAGCCGTGCAAATGAAATCGTGCAGCAAGTCAAAGAAAAGGAGTCAACGCACGACTGTGCATGATTACAAATGAGGAGCACTACCAAGAGCACTACCAAGAGATCGTGCAGAGCTAACCATGCAAGAGCTTAAAGGCATGCATATGGCACACGACCATGCAGAAAATGGACACGACCGTGCACTAGCATAAGAATGCTCGTGTGTTACTCGTGCGGTCATCGTGCAGCCAAGCCATGCAAGCTTCTAGAATTTTGGACAAAACTCTGAAGTATCGAAGCACGACCATGCATCTAAGGCACAAGACCATGAAGGGTTGAAGCACGACCATGTGTCAAGGACGCACGACCGTGCATCATTGGTGCTAAGCTTTTAAGTCGACCGTTGGGAGTCTAAACAAGGCAATAAATGCAGCATGCACGACCGTGCACTCGAGGAGCATGACCGTGCGCCTGGAAAATTTATTGCAGAGCTTACTTTTTTCAACTATTTCAACGAATACAAAGCTAGCAAAACGGCTCCTTGCTATTCTAGACAATGAATGGAGTATAAAAGGAGAGCCATTTGAAGTGGAGAAGGTTACTGAAACGAATTGCAAAAACCAAGTTATCTACTTCATTCTTTCACTGCTTTGTTTCTCTCTCTAAGCTCATACACTTATATTCTTGAGAGATCTGTTCTTAATTTTTGATTTCCAGCCTATTCAGAGGCATACACAATCAACATCTTTTTAATATAATCTTTGTAAAGAGGGCGAAATTCCCTTGTGGCAAAACTATTGTATCTTCGGGTGTTGAAGATAATGGAAACTTCAATCAGGTTTGATTGAAGAAGAGGACGTAGGAGGCTTGTGTTCAAAGCTCCGAACCTCTCTAAACTTGGCTGAGCAAATTCTGAACTCTCTCTCTTTATTGTGTTTATTGTGCATTAAGCTTTTTATTGCTTTTACTGTGGTTATTAATTTAGAATCCCCCCCCCCCCCTCCTCTAGTATTATTTCTCTAGGTATTAAGGGTTTTTCACTTAACAAAGATGCACTTTCTATATTCGAAACCTACATATCTTATATCGGTCTATTAAACCTTTGTACTAATCATGATCCAATTAATCACTCATCTTTATAACCCCTCAATCATAGTGGTGTGTGGATGATGTCAAGTGGCATTATTCTTAATACAAGACAGTTTAATGAATCTTAAGTGGAAAGACCATATGTACCTATCAAGCTATGAGGATTGATCTATAAACATAGTGATACAACCTCTATATGGGATTTTTATCATTAGGTCATTCTAATAAATATGACTACTAAATCATGCACCTATGTTTAGAACCAGATTACACCAATAAACCTTGGAATGTGTAAATCACTATCATCTTTTCATGATATCATAATAATTCTACTATCATCTCTAATATCGAAAAGGTTTGATGGTGATATCAAAATTATATACCTGTTTTAGTATCACCATTATGAACATATGAAAAGCATGAGCAATCATCTGATTATATCATCATGATTTTACCATACTAACGGTATGTCATATATTTATTTGTTTAGATGTATGAACATTAATATGATTGAAATACCTTATATTAATAATCATAATGTATTTATAAATTATAATATATTCTAAGTAGATACAAAACTTATATGACAAATATAAGGCTATAAGGCACCAACCCTAACAATCTCCCATTTGCACTATAGCTAACCTAACATATATTTAAATCCATATAAGGTTATATGCCTATAATGCTTCTACTATGATAGTGGCTTGGTTAGTGGATCAGTCAAGTTATCACCTGCATCAACTCTCTTCATTTGTATATTTCTTTATTATACTATCTCACTTACCAAATGAAATTGTTTGAAAATATGTTTGAATTTCTAATTAGACTATGGTTTTTTGGCCTGTGTAATAGCTTAGTATTGTTGTGATAGAGGCTTATGATGTCAACAGCTCTTGGTACAACTCCAAGTTTAGATATAAACTTTCTAATCCAAACTGCTCTTTTCTTACCTCAGCTAGTGTAACGTATTTAGATTTCACCATAAAATCAATAATAATACTTTGTTTGGAGAATTTCCATTTTATTGTACCACCATTCAAATAGAACACAAATCCCTATTAAGATTTAAAATTGTCTTTATTAGTTTGGAAACTGGTGTCATTATAACCTTAAATAGTGAGCTTATCCTCTCCTTTATAAACCAAAAACATATCATTAGTCCATTGCAAATACTTAAAGATGTTCTTGGTAGCAATCTAGTACTTTTCACCTGGATCAAAATGATATCTACTACAAATACTCAAGTTGTATGAGACATTAATCTGCATATATAACATGACATATATGATCGATCCACTTACTAAAGGAAAAGGAATACTACTTATCTCTTTATATTCAAGTGTCATAGGACATATATTTTGTAGTGACCTCCGCCACAGGCAACTATGCGCTATGGAATATAATATAAATCATAAATATAATATACCTATAACGGAGATCTCTATAGTAAAAACTACAACTGCTGAATTCAAAATTTATTTGTATATGGAAGCTGTAAGCATAATTTATTATCATAATAATCAAATAATACAAAACATGCATTGAAAATCCCAAGTTCTATTTACTTATAATAAATATCATTCATACAATATGTATTTACAGTATAATATACATAGATGCATCAATAAAACTAAATAAAAGTATGCGAGCCAAAACATGTTGTCTTTTGCCACCCAAAAACTGATAGTTATCCTATTCCTACTTAGTCCAAGCTCATTGACCTGTAAAGAGAAAACAAAGAAAAAGGTAAGTGATAAAATCACTAAACAAGCATTTCTTATCTCTAACACTGGCAAGTTTCAAACTTTAGTTAGTTATATGTCTTTTCGTATCATCTTCTACTTTATTGTTTTCTATTTCTGTATTTCTAAGATTCTATTGCTTTTCTGTAATTTTTTTGTCTTTCTCTATTTCATTTCTCATGGAATATTGTACATGACATGAAGTATGTATGCTGATGTCATGCGTGTACTGAAAAATCATAAAACTTGCCCTTAGGCATGGTTTTCTAAAAACTCTTTCTAAATAAAACTATAATCTGAAGATCCTATATATATACATATAGTACATGTTGAAAACTGGATTAGAAACTACTATATCTAAAAATATTTATTATGTTGGCCAAATTGATGAATATAAGGATTCGACACCCTAGTTGTTTGAGCTCAATCCTATAATAAAACTACTTACGCACAACCAACACTCTTTCTAACAAGCTTAGTCAAAGACCATGTCTTCTCTAGCAGACACTGGTTTCCCTTTTTAGTAGGTGTATGAACTCACATGTGCCCCCTTGTATTCACCTCTAACTGATATTTGGAACATCATATATCTATACTTTAAAATCATGCTATTAGATCCTTGGATCCATTTATGAAAACATCTGATATGGCATGTCATGCTATATGCTATTAATCATGCATGATATGCTATGTATATCTTGTTATTTATAAGTTTCTTGTGCTTAGGAATTGTTTAAATTGGCTTAACTTCGCTTTAAAACTATTTCTCTATTTCTCTCAAAGCACATGGGCGTGTACAACCTGACACAAATGCATGTGGGGAGACACATAAGATTATGTGTAAGTCATGCTATCAGTCATGCTAGCTTCTAGAATGAATTTATAAAACTTTGGCTGACTACATAGATGAGGCACAGACACACGGGCGTGCCTACAAGGCACAAGGCCATGTCCCATACTTGCACGGACATGTAAAATTGGGATAAAGCACATGGGTGTATACATCAACTACAGGCATGTGTTTAGGTTTTCATATGCACATAGGTGTCATGTAAGGTCATGCTCATGTAGAAAAAAAAAAAAAAAGTCATATGGGCATGTATCCTTGGGTATATAGTCATGTGCTCAACTCTTTTTCTGTAAATGGTATTTGAAAACCCAGAAATCCTAAAAAATCTTGACTCAACTCACAACAACAACTCAATCAAACATTTATATACAAGATGTCAGCCAATGAGCATACCCATTCTATCTGTTCATCATAAAGCATGCCAAAAATCTTACATTTCTCACAAATACACACTTAAGCATATAAATATCTAGAAATTCCGTAATAATCTATCAATCATCACCGAAGGCATCATTTCATCATTAAAACACGCTAAAAAGCATTTTTATCATGTAACAAACACTTATCTCTTGCCATGGCTTCTAGATCTTTCTCTCTAGCTACTTTTGGTTCCCTAGCTTAGATTGTAGGTGTTAGTTGGATGTTCTCTGATCTAAGGTTTGCTGGAAAAGGAGAAGAAAAGAAAGTTGGATGGAATAAGCTAGGTGGAAATAAGGAAAACTAAACATTTATGGCGCCTTACACCTAACACACAATCGTGTGCCTCATGCATACGAGTGTGTATTAAAGGAAACCCATAAATTTTTCTTCTCTCGTGTCTTACATGAAACAGTCTCTTAGGGAAACCTATGCATAAGCCACAACTAGTCTCAAAAAGACCATTCTACCCTTGATACCTCAAAAATTCTATATTCTATTAAAATTCTCATTTTTACCCTTGATCTCACAGCCTAAAAGGATTATTCTACCCTTGGGCTATTACAATTCTCTTCTCCTAATAAAAAATCTATCCTCGGAGTTACCTAAACAACTTTGGATACCTCTCTTTCATCTCAGACTCAACCTTCTATGTGGTTTCCTCGAGTTTTTGACTCTTTCACAATACTTTAACCAAAGGTATCTTTCTATTCCTGAGAGTCTTCACTTTATAGTCCAAAATCTGACCAGGTCTCTCTTGATAGCTCAGATCATTTGTCAGCTCTAAATCCTAAATTTGTAACACATACGAAGAATATCTTACATATTTCCTTAGCTAAGACACATGAAATATACTATGAATCCTATCCATATTAGCTAGTAAGGCCAATCTATAAGAAACTTTCCTAATACACTCTAAAATCTCATAAGGACTAATAAACCTTAAAGTCAACTTACCTCTCTTACCAGACCTCGGGACATATCTATAGGGAGCTACTCTCAGAAACATGTGGTCTCTAACCTCAAATTTTATCTCCCTATGTCTTTGATTTGCATAACTCCTCTGATGATCCTAAGTTTATTTAATTCTTTGCCTAATGACCCTGATTTGCTCAATTATCACCTGAGTCATCTCTGGTCCTACTACTATCTCTAGTGGTTCTCTCTCTTCAATCTTATCCCAAAAGAGTAGTGATCTATACCTCTTACTATATAGAGCCTCAAATGATGTCATTTGAATGGTGAATTGATGATTTTTATTATAGGCGAATTCTATTTATGGTAATAACTTAACCCAATTAATTTGAAAGTCCATACAAAAAGCCCTTAACATGTCTTTTAAAATTCAATTAACCCTTTCAGTTTGACCATCTGTCTACAGATGGTAAGTAGAACTAAAATAAAAATTAGTCCCTAAAGCTCTTTGTAAACTACCCCAAAAGGCTGATAAAAATCTTAAATCCCTATTTGATACTATGTCTCTAAGAACCCTATATAATCTGACAATCTTTTTAACATACAGACGACCTAACTAATCAGTGCTCATACTATCTTTGATTAGTAATAAGTGTGTAGACTTACTCAATCTGTTTACAATAACCCAAATACTATTATATTCATGTTGCACTCTAGGGAGTCCTGATATAATGTCCATAGATATATTCTCCTATTTCCACTTAGGAATCTTCAATGACTGTAACAATCAGAAGGTTTCTTATGCTTCATCTTGACCTACTAACAGACCAAACATCTGGCTAAATAATCTGTAATGTCTTTTCTCACACTAGACCACCAAAACAATTTCTTGAGATCTTGACGCATCTTTGTACTACCTGGATAAGTTGAATAAACTGTATCATAAGCCTCTGAAAAAATCTTCTATCTTAAATTTGTATCTTTTAGCACACAAACTCTATCCTGAATCTTAAAATCTCATCTCTAACCTCAAAATCTAGTATAGTACTCTCGAAGAGCTTCTAAACCATATTTTGAACCCATAAATCAACCCTCTAAGAAACCTTGATGTCATCAAATAGAGTAGACAATATCTGAAGTATAGAAAACCCAACTATTACTATCTCAATCTCATATCTTGCAATCTCATGCTGTGACTCTCTCTAAGCTGTAATCATAGATAAAGCTACTACTATTCTCAAAGTATCAGCTACCACATTTGTTTTACCTAGGTGATATCTGATCTCATAATTATGATCTTTCACCAGCTTCAACCATCTCCTCTTTCTCATATTTAACTCTCGTTAGGAGAAGAAATACTTTAAAATCTTGTTATCAGAATAGATGCAACATCTCACACTATAAAGGCAATGTCTTCAAATCTTCAAAACAAAAACTATGGTAGCTAACTCCAAGTCATGAGTAGAGTATTTTAACTCATGGTTCTTTAATTACCTAGAGGCATAGACAATCTCCTAACCAAACTACATTAACACTATTCTAATCCCTTGATGGAAAGTATATATGTAGATATCATAGTCAATACCCTCTTGAAGCAATGACAACACTGGAGCACTCGTTAACCTTTGCTTTAACTTCTAAAATCTCTCATCACACTCTTCAGACCAAAGAAACAGCTTCTCCCTCTAAGTTAAAACAGTCTACAACTTAGTTATACTAAAAAAGCCTTCAATAAACCTCTTTTAGTACCCTGCTAAACTAAGAAAGCTTTTCTCTTCCTTAGCAATCTTCAGCGTCAGTTAACTCAGAATCACCTTTACTTTGCTATGATCCATCAATATGTCTGCTGTAATAACAATGTGTCTAAGAAAAGATACATTGCTTAACCAGAACTTACACTTATTAAACTTTGCATAAAGTTGTCTGTCTCTGAACCTCTGAAGGATGAATCTCAAATGTTCTTTATGTTCCTCTACACTCCTCGAGTAAACTAAGATGTCATTGATAAAAACAACCATGAATCTATCTAAACAATCTTAAAAAACCTGATTCATCAAATTCATAAATACTGTAAGAGTATTTTTTAACCCCAAAAGTATCACTACAAACTCATAATGATCATACCTTGTCCTAAAAGTAGTCTTAGGTACATCACCCTCTATGACTCTTACTTGATGATACCTAGATCTCAATCTTAGAAAACACTACAGTTTCACTCAACTGATCAAACAAATCATCTATCCAAGGAAATGGATACTTATTCTTAACTATCACCTAATTTAATTCTTTGTAGTATATACACATTCTCAAGGATCCATCTTTCTTTTTTACAGGATCCATCTTTCTTTTTTACAAACAATATCGGAGCACCCCAAGATGAATAATTCAGCTTGATAAACCTCTTATTGATCAACTCTTGAAGTTTCTTTTTCAACTCTTGAAGCTTAACTAGAGCTATCTGATATGAAGCTTTAAAAATGGGAGTCATACTAGGAAGTAACTCAATATAAAACTCTAATTCTCACTCTGGAGGTAAACCTAGCAACTATTCAAGAAAGTCATCTAGAAACTCTGTAACTACAGACACATCCTCGATACTTGACCTAATTGTACTCCTATATACTATATTAGCCAAGTATCTTATACATCGTTTACTTAGTAAACTCCTCGCCTAAAACCAAGAAATAAGCATGGTCTTCACTCTACCCTCACTAAAGATGAACTGATTATGATCTAGTTACAATCTAACTTTTTTCCTTTTATAATCAATCTCTACCCCGTAACAACTCAAGAAATCCATGTCTAAGATTACATCGAAATTAGCCTACTTCAATATGATCATATCTATCCTCAAAGCCCTTCCTATGGTAACTACTTTCTGATCTACCAGTACTTGATCACTTATTATCATACCCTTTATCAGATATCTCTGTACAAATACTCTTCTCTTCCAGACTAGGGATCAACCTTAATTACTCTATCACCCTTTAATATATGAAACTATGTGTGACATCATAATCTAACAACACATATAAAAAAGTACCAAAAAAAACCAACTGACCTGTAACAACATAGAGAGTCATCTCAATCTAATCTTGTCTCACTGTAAAGACCCTATCTCTACCTCAACCTCTTGGTGTACTAACACCTCCTCCAAGTGTTCTAGCACCACCTCTAAAGGCTCCACTACCTCTACCTATAGGACCTCTAATACCTCTACTTGGATCAACTCCACTAACTGATGGCCTAGCCCCTACACCTCTAGTGGGGCACTTAAATAACCTATGCCCAGGTTGTAAACTTGTAAACATACACCCTAGCCCACAAGACATTCTCTTGGTTGACTCCTACCATAAGTCCTACACACAGGCAAATCCACTCTTTGTCTCTTCCTGTTAAAAGGTTTTCTTGACTGCATTGATTTCTTACCTTGATCTCTACCTTTCTCTGGAACCTTCTCTACTGATCTAAAAAAGATACCCATCTTTTATAGGCAAACCTTAGACTTTAAGGCTTTCCTTAAAGCTTTACTAAATCTCTATAGGGAGAAGAACCAGTTATCACATCACAGGCAATGGTAGGATATAGACTATAGATAAAATTCTATACACTGATCGACTCAGAACCTACTACTCCAAGAATAAACCTCGCTAATACATTAAACCAAATGGCATAATCTCTAATTGAACTGGTCCCTTAGGTCAACTCAATAAAGTTGTGGGTTCTGGCATATTTGTACTACAATACACTTCCTCAAACAACCTTCAAAAATTAACCCAAGATAATCTCTATTCATTAACTAATGTCCTCACAAGGTTCCACCACACCCTTGCATCACCTATCTATATGAAAGTAGTATACTAAACTCTTTCCCTATCTAACATGGTGAACAAACCCATAACACTCTCTACTGATTCAATTCATTCCTCTGTCATATCTAGATCTCTAGAACAACTAAACTTAGATAGCTGATAAGTCACAGGTAAACTGTAGATCAAATACAACCTATTAGAACTACTAGTACTAGTTGTATCTGTCCTAGAACTTGAATCCCTCTGATGACCAAACTCAAACATCTGATAGGTTTCTCTAATTGTCTCTGACATACCCCTACCATAGGCTATTATGCACTGTAAAATGTAATGTAAATCATAAATATAATATACTTGTAATGGGGATTTCTATAGTAAAAACTGATGTTGTTGAATTCAAATTTTGTTTGTATAAGGAAGCTGTAAGCACAATTTACTATAACAATAATCAGACAATACTGAACATGCATTAAAAATCGTATGTTGTCTTTATTTATAAAACATTATTCATAAAGTATATAATTACAGTATAATACACACAGATGCATAAGTAAAACTAAATTAGAGCATGCACGGCAAAACATGTTGTCTACTACCACCCAAAAACTGATAGTTATTCCACTCTTGCTCAGTTTAAGCTCATTGACCTGCAAAGAGAAAACAAGGAAAGAGGTGAGTGATAAAATCATTCAGTAAGCATTTCCTATCCCTAATACTGACAGGTTCTTCATGGGTACTTTTTAACTCATCTATGTGATACACATGCAAGGCAGTACAAGGCCTCATTTAATTCTGATGGTTCTTCATGATACAAGTATGTCATCTAAACATACAAGAAACAACTAATTAAAACATAATATGATAAGATACTATGTAAGTTTCTGTAATTATAATTTGAATAGACTCAACTTACATATTGTTTAAACCAATTAGGAAATCGCTCTTTGTGTTCTTGTTATATATTTCGGCTTCCATCTAAGATAAGCTCTTCCTTATACTTCCTATATTAATAAACATTTAAAATTTTTATTTTAATAAAATTGACCTTTAAAAAAAAATTGTACTTACTTAAAATATGGATCAACTTCCTCACAATTTTTTACGATAAACCAATGTGCAATGTTGTACTCTTTAGTTGATAACTCAACAAAATTTGTTGATCCAAAATGTCGATACTTCTGTGAGAAGATTGATAGGGTACCATCATTGGTTATGTCATTATTCCACTCAACATGATTAAAACGAGTCTCAGCACCTCGCAAATAAATTGAACAAAAGGTTAAACACTCTTTAGCAATATATGCTTCTACAATTGAACCTTCTAGATGAGCTTTGTTGCGCACACTTTGCTTAAGTTCACATAATGATCTATGAAAATAAAGTAAGCAAGATTATCATAGAGACTTGTGAAGAAAAATATTAGAATGAGTTTTGCATTACCTTTCAATAGGATACATCCATCAGAATTGAACAGGTCCATCAAGCAATGCTTCATTTGGTAAATGAATTGCCAAATGGATCATAATGTCAAAAAAGGTTAGCGGATAAATTATTTCTAGTTTACACAATATTAGGCATATATTCTCTCTCATTTTCTCCGGTTCTATTCTCTTTAATTTTTTACAACATAAACGTTGAAAAAAATCATCCACTTCTGCCAGTAAATTGGATAGATCCTTGTTTAAGGCTCCACGAATACCAACAGGAAGTATTCTTTGTAAGAGAATATAACAATCATGACTTTTCAATCCTGATATCTTTTGATCACTTAAGCTAACACACTGAGAGATGTTAGAGGCATACCCATCTGGAAATTTAATAAATTTCAAAAATTCACAAAAAGTCTACCTTTCTTTTTTTTTTTCATAACATAACATGCCACTGGCATCTCATATTTTCCATCAACTCTCTTAGTCAAGTGTAACTCTTTTCGAATTCTTATATCTTCTAAATCTAGCCTTACTTTCATAGTGTCTTTTGTTTTTCCTTCAATTGCCATCAAGGCTCCTAAAATACTCTCACAAATACTTTTCTCAACATGCATCACATCTAGATTATGTCTTAACTTCAACTTACTCCAATAAGGCAACTTAAAGAAAATGCTACGTGTAGTCCAATTCAACTCTTCTGGCATGCGTTTTCTCTTTCTTATACTTGGATGCTTGCCTGATGTCCAATCTTTTAGGCACTCTAATTGCTTTAACTCATCATCCCCAATTGATTCTTTAGGTGACTCTTTATCTTCCTTTTTACCATTAAACTTTTTACTTTTCCTCCAAGCATGTTTTTTTGGTAAATAGCAACGGAGTCCTATGTAACATATCTTGTCGTGCAATCTTAGAGAGTAAGTTTGGTTATTACAAACTGGGCAAGTCATGTACCTTTTAGTATTCCAGCCTGATGAGTCACCATATGCAGGAAAGTCATTTATTGTCCACAATACAGCAACATGCAACTGAAAATTCTGTTTACAAGAAATATCAAATGTTTCTACCCTTTCATAGTTCTTTTAACTCTTCTATCAATGGTTGCAAAAAAACATCAATATCCTTTCCTAGGGACTTTGATCCTGGAATTAGTAAGGATAACATAAGAAATGGTTGTTTCATGCAATCCCAATAGGGGAGATTAAGTGGTGTTAGAATCACTAGCCACATGCTATATGTGCTACTCAAATGACCAAAGGGATTAAAACCAACTGTAGCTAAAGCAAGCCTAATGTTACAAGGATCATTTGAAAACCAGGGAAAATTTATGTCAAAGTCTTTCCATGCTTTCGCATCAGCTGGATGCCTCATATACTCATCATTAATATGTTTTTCCTTATGTCATACCATTTTTTTAGACCTTTTTTTAAACATGAAAAGGCGTTGAAGCCTAGGTTTTAATGGAAAATGCCTTAAAACCTTATGTGGTATCTTTTTCCCTTTACCATCATTGACTTTCTAACGAGAAGTACCACAAATAGGGCATGACTCTAGATGTTGGTTATCTTTCCAGAACAAGACATATCCCAATCCTAAATCTCGTAAAATTTTTCTTGCCTCATAGTATGAATTTAGAAGTGTCTCGCCATTAGGTAAGGCTTCTTTGATAAGTTGTAACAACATATCCATAACTTTGTTGCTCAACTTGTTATATGCTTTCAAGTGGAGTAACTTGATAATAAAAGACACCTAGAAATCTTCTTGCACCCAGGATAAAATTCTTTTTGGGCATCCTGTAAAAGTGCCTCAAGATAAATTGGAATACCATTAGAACGAGTGTTATTATTATTGATCGACACATTATTAGTGTTCATTTGATAATATTTCTCACCAAGGTCATGTAACATATCATTAATACCATCATCAAAATTGTCTTCATAACTATCTTCTTCAGTCTCATCACCCTCATTAAGAGATTGATACTATGAACAATTTGAATTAGAGGGTTCTCCATAATAAAACCATGTTTTGTGGTAAAGATCTATCCCCTGCATCAAAAGATGATATTTAACTGTTTTTTGGTTTTTTATTAACAAATTCAAACTGTCTATACAAGGACATCGAATGTTGCACTATTTTTCCATGTGATTTTCTACAAATCTCATAAAAAATATCACACCTTCTATATGCTCCTTAGACCATTTAATAGCACACATCCAACTTTTGTTCATTTTATATTACACCTATTTCAAGCATGCATATAGATCATCAATTAAAACAATTATATAACAAATAGAATGTCAATTAAATATAAACAATTATACAGTAGCCTTTCCAAGTACTTATAAATGTGCAACAATACAAGGTTTCATTCGTTTAAGAATAAAGCAGTTATAGTAATAATATTTAAAACCAAACATGCCAAAATTAAGAAACATGTCTCTTCTTATTGGAACAAAGTTTACTTGATATACTGGTTTGTTATTGAGTTGGTGGTTGTCTAAATAACGTTAAATATAGGTGTTTTTGGAATGGTATGGATTCTAATGGTTGAGTTTTTTTTGTTTTTGCTAGTGAAAAGATGACATTTTCGTTCATATTGATTTTACTGTGATCGGTTCCAACTCAAAAACTCAATCCTTCTCATATTTCTAGCCTTAGATACCAAACTGGATGACTTCTAACCTTTAAAACACTAAAAAGGGTATCATAACATTCAAATTCTAGTAGAAGCAAAACTAACTAAGCCACCCTAAAATGCAAGAACCAATAAAACTGAACAAAGTCATCATTTGCCTACCATAAAACAGATGAGCTCAGGTACACCACCCTCAACAGATAGGAGGGCTATTAAAAGATGCAATATGTAACAACTTCACTAAGACGATGCTTATTGTACATCTGCCAACCCACACGTGTTAAAAGATAAATTTGTTCAGTACCTAGTTGTCCTGCACAATTCACAAATTGGCCCTTAAGAAATGCATTTGCATTAGTTGTTTGGTTGTTATGAACCATCATAGATGACAATAACAGTACTTCCAAGGCTGAATTCCCTCTAGTGTATTTGGGTTATATCAAAACATATAAAAAGAGAACAATTTAAAATCTAGTATTTGACTAATTGTGCAAAGAAATTCGTTAAGAGGTCAACCATCAGAATAGATATCCAAGGGTAGACCAATAAATTTATTGAAGACTACAAGAAACATGAAGCAATTAACAAGTAAAATCCAACCGAAAAAAAAAGGACACTTGCCCCACTAGCATTAGAAACAAGTTAGAGCCATTCAATCATATTAATTTTAATTGGAGGATTGAGTTTTTGAGTTGGAACCAATCACAGTAAAATCAATATGAATGAAAATGTCATTTCTTTTCACTGGCAAAAAATCAACTCAACCATTAGAATCCATGCCATTCCAAAAACAATTATATTTAACGTTATTTAGACAACCACCAACTCAATAACAAACCAGTATATCAATTAAACTTTGTTTCTAGAATTTAATGGATCTTACTGGATCAAAACGTGTTGCAAAAACTGGTGCAAAAGATGTTTGGCTCAAAGAGGGTTCCCACATTAATAAAAGCCTGATGACACTTGGAACTGTAATTAAAAAATTGAGTGAAGGGGCTGAAAGCCAAGGGTAAGCTCTAAATTTCTTTTAAGCATAGGTTAAGTTTTCTTTTCTAAGTCATTATTGATGGTTTTTGACAATTGTTGCAAGGATCATGTTCCATATCGAGATAGCAAACTTACACGAATTTTATAGCCTGCTCTTGGTGGAAATGCAAATACAGCTATAATATGCAATATCACCCTTGTACAGGTAACATTCTGCAAAGTAATAACTCTAAGCTTAATCAACATCTATAAATGGATACGTCTAAGTTTTAATTTTTCTAAACGGAGTCAAGGTCAATTTTTGTAGAGTTTTAATTGAGGTTCTGAGTGTTGGAAATTTAATACAGGATTGGTTAGTGTTGACTCCAGAGTGGGGTTTTGTCTGTAGAACATTATATGGTTGGTATTATAGAAACTTGTGGCATCTTATGCTCTAAAGAGGAAAGCCTTCGTAACTCATGAGGTTGGCTTTTCTAATTCCATTAGAGAGATTCTGGTGAAGTTTTATTTGTTAATAGAGAAGAAAAGAACAAAAAATCATTCATGAAGGATTTTCCTAAGCATCAGGTAATTTTGTACAAGGATTTTTTTGAGCATCAGCTACTATGACTTAGGTGCTCCTCTTAAGACTAATGTACAATAGATTTACTGGTCAAAGATGAGAAAGAAAGAACAACTCAAACCTCCTACAAATAGCCTTCAAAAAAAGCCCTAACGTCACAAGTGCTTGCAAAATCACAACACTTATAAACCATGCACCATCACTCCTTCATCATGCAAACACTACTAGAATCAACAACAAAATCACTTACCTTGAATCACTACAGCAAAATCTTACACTACAACAAAATCACTCAATAAACAATAATAACAATAAACAAATATATACAATTTTCACTTAAATAAAGAAGATTGGGAGACTTGAGGAGGTTCTACTTACCTTGACTGTTGGAATAAGTCTTACTTCTTGTAGATTTTCAAATCTTTGTTCAAGAAATTAAGAAAGAGATACAAAATTTAGGGATCCCTTTTTTGACTTTGCCCTTCTTCTCCTCTTCCTCCCTTTTTCACGTTTTCTCCTTCTTTTTTAGATTTTATTTTCTTTTTATTTTATATTATTCTATTTAATATTTTTTTCAAACAAAATTTTATTTTTGTTACTAAATATATATATGATGACAATAATAAAGTGTCACTAACATTTTAAAATTGCTTTTAGGGTTAGATTCGAACCAAATATATTCAGATTCGTTTTTTAATTCAACTTGAATAAATCCAAAACGAACTAACCAAACCCAAACACGAACCTGAACCTGAACTATAATTTTAAAAATTAACGAATACGAACCTGAACATGAACTGTATGAACCAAACATGAACACAAGCACAAACCCAAACTTAAATTAAAAATTTTTTAATTAAATTTTATTAATTATTTGTATTAATTATAATTTTTAATAAAATATAAATATGAATTTTACGAATCAAACATGAACATGAACCTGAACCGTACGAAACGAGCCCGAACACGAACATATGCATGTTCGCATTTGATTCAGCTTGAATTTAGCCCTAATTGCTTTCATGACACATTTGATAATTCGTTATCTAATTTCATTATTAGTGATATCAATTATTGTCATTAAAAAAATTCTTATTCAAATAATTTTTCCTTCACACTTTAATTATGATATATTTACCTTTTTTATTTGAATATATGTATATTGGTGACTAGGTAGGGCTAGATTTGAATCGAACATGTTAAGGTTCGTTTTAAAGTTTAGTTCGAATAAGCTTAAAACAAACTGTTCAATTTTGAATACGAACACAAATATTATATTGGTGACAACATTTTTCATGTGTATCAGTGACAATAATTATATTCTCACTAAATATTAATATTAAATGACACAAATAATTGTCATCAAATGTGTTCCCTCCAAAAATTTTAGTGGAAAATTTTACCATTAGTAACAACTAATTAAATTGTCACCAAATATTAATTTTATATAATAAAATAGTTACCATCAAACTTATTTCCTCTAAAAATTTTGTCATGAAATTTTACCTCTATATCAATTGTGACGAATATTATATTTTGTCACAAACAATAATCAACTGTGATAATTAAAATTGTTACAAAAATAATATTTTATAATTATTTTATTTTATATATTAATTAATGACAAATATGTATTACGTCATCAAAAGATGCAATATTGTGACGATATGTTCGTCATAAATGTATATTATATCGTCATAAATTATTTTAAACTATACTACCAAATAAAAAAGTGACAAAATTTAATCATTCGTCACTAAAATGAACATTGGTGACGAACAACTTGAATTTTGTTGATAATATATTAATCATCATAATAATAAATGATTTAATGGCAGTTATAAAAAAAAAGGTCATCAATGACTATTATATAGTGACAAAATTACATTCGTCACAAATAAATTTGTCATAAAATATATAATTTCTTGTAGTGTGGTGGCATTACAATTGTCGGTATTCATGTAAAAAGACAAGTTTATGACTTAAGGAGACATAAATGGAGCCCTAAGAAAAAAAAATGAAAAACAAATAAATAAAGAATTCTAGGACATCAAGGCAGTCAAGGCAATGTCAATAATAAATGTTAGGGATGATTGGAAAGTTTGTTAAGGGGATGTATGTTTTCATAAAACATTTTCAATCACTTGTGCTTATGAATGCTTGTTTCATTCAAAAAGTTAGATTTTAGGTGAGTGGAAAGAAAATAATGTTCAAGGATCGATAAAGTAAAGGTGTTGTATTTCAAAGTGACTTTAAGTTAGGATGAGGTTGGTGAGGCTTACTTTGATTATTTGTTGTAAATGATTAATTGAATTTGTTTTGTTAGGTTTTTAAGATGTTTGCGGGTAGCATCCCTAAAAACCCTTATAAAACTATAACTTGTCGACTAAGGGTGTCTAGGGATTTAAAGGCTTCTTACATACACTAAATGTAATCATGACCCTTACGTGAGCTTACTTATCAATGTCTATGATGATAAATTTATTGTCATAGTAGGATAAGGTCATTACTTAGTGAATGTCATTTTATGTAGATCAATATCACATCATTTAGAGGATCAGATGAGATGAACACTTTTCTCTATGTTTTAGCCTCAAAAGATATATTATAATGAAAGGACTTGAATTGCATGTTAACCATCTTATTGTTCAAGCTTTGAGTTGTTTGTTGATACTATATTAGATAGGTAACTATGATATCTTACTAGAGGCCACTCATGGTCAATGTTTGGGTTTTGGTTACATCTAAATGCTATCAAATCAATAAAGAACTCATGGATCACACATATATAGTAGTTAATTGAGCTTTAGAGGTATAGGATTAATTAATCCTAATTAGAAATGTATGAATAAAGAGCTAGGGTTAACTTATTGAGACTATATAGATGATCTTGAAAATCATTACATGGTTTTGGCCTAGCACACAGTTGTGCATCCCTTAGGCGCATGCCTATGTGTTGAATGATATGCTTATGATTAGGTTGATATGCTTATGCATGCCTGTTGTGTGTTTAAGTCAGTGTAAAGACAATTATCTAGCAAGTTATAGAAAAATATATGTTCCTTAATAAAGGATTAAGACACATGATTATGCATCCCTTGATACACGACCATGCATGTGATGCATAACCATGTATTTTATATGCATGGTCATGCACGTGCTCTAGTATATAAAAGAAAAAGCTTATTGTCTACATTTAAGAAATGTATTTTAGCATTTATGAGATTTTCTCTCTCCTACAAAGATTCTTTAAACTTCTCTCTAGATTTCATATTTGCCCGTTTTTGTGTTGACACACGAAATGTCTAGTTATTTTTTTAAAGGTTCATACTCTGTGAGTATACAAAAATGTCACCCCAAGAGGCTTAAACAACAACTTATCTTCATTTGGATCATTATCATGGAAATATTTTGAAGATTTTATTACAAGTACCAGTCTTGGAAACCCCTTATGATTGATTTTACTAAGTTCATGTATTTTTTTAGAACATGTCTTGGATAAGGTGATATAAGACTTTGTTTGAAATTTTTTATTGTATCTTTTGTTGTATGGTCACCTTTCTAATGACTTCTCTTACCCTAAAATCTAGTTACTATAACTTAGAGTGTTAAGATAAAACTATCTCATAAAAATGTAGTAATAAGTGGCCAAATGTTAATAGGTCAAACTATGGAGATCTAAGATAGATGGTTGTTAATAGACTTGATTGTGTTTGATATCCTAGACTTTGGCATGATCTTAGGTATGAATTTCCTTTTAAGGAATGGAGCTAGGATAGACTACCAAAAGAAGAAGTTCTAGATTAGTCCTAACAGTAGAGATTAGTTTGATTTTGGTAAGGGTAAGATATAGAGTATGATGATATTTTGTATCAAGGCTAGAAAAATGTTAAGTAAATAGTGTTTTAAGGCTTTCAAGCCTTGTGCTTTGTATGGATTTGCAAAATATCGTCTCAAGAAGGTTGGAGAGCAAACAAATTTGGACCTCTATACCTTGTAAAAGCTAATGTAGACATCAAATATAGATATATGTGTCATGAATCCTCTATATATGTTAAAGCATGTTTTAATGCATACTTCAATTAACAAGGTCCTTTTTAAGGTGATTAGGCTCTATTTGAGCCTTGTTTTATTTTTTAATAATTATTTTCATTGTCATCACCCTTCTAACAAACTAATAACACCCCAACAAAAGAATTACTTAAATGATTTTGTCTTTAATAAATAACATATTTGTCAACAAAAAATTTAACAATAACATGATTATTATTAGTTATTTTAAAGATACTAAGAAAATTTCTAGTAATATATGGGAGACATTATAATCAAGGGCTTTACAATCAAATATACTAAGGACTATTCACCATTGTCTACTTGAAGTTGATTTTCTCCTTTTTAGTTAGTAGCAATAGTCAACTGAGAAACAAGTGTAACAAGTTCTATTGCACTTGAATTTAAATACCAAGAATATATAGTCTTAAATAGTAGCTAGTGCATCAATTTAGACAAAGGTGATGGCCTTAATAGTGTGTTGAGTAAAATATGCTTTGTAAGTGAGTTCATGTGTATTCAGAAGACTAAGATTGGAAGATAAAGAAGCAACATGTAAGTGTATTTGATAAGGAAGATTAGGTTTGAGAATAAAGCCTTCAATATTAGGTGTTACTAGAAAAGGCTAAATGTTGTTGTCTTATATCAAATATCCCATACACAAACTAACTATTATTTGGTTTGACAAGTATAAGATTAAGGAATCACTAAAAGATTGTTGTAATTGGTATTAAATTTGCAATAATATTGCAGGGTTACGTAACTTGTTTTATTACAAACTTGACAATTACTCTCATTCCGCTAGTTAACCTACCTTTGTCTTTTCCTTGGTTGAACATAAACGGTAATTATACTGATGTGCATATTGATAAAGTTGATAAGTCATAAGAGATATAAACCTATTAAGTTGGTGTGACTGAAAACTCAAGGGTGATGATTGGTTTCCATATTACTTCTATTGACCTCAAGTAAAAGTATTAACTCTTGGAACATGTGAGGTATGTGACACATGTTGAGATTAAACATTGGGACATCCTGCATAGGTTACGGTTTCAACAAAGGTTATATATTTATCAGAATCAACAACATTGTTTTATGATTTGAGTAAACTAGTTAAATTAACAAAGCTACTGTGAAATTTTGATATGGTAAAATTCAAAGTAGCATTAACCCTTTCAAGTCTCATTTCATCTTTGTAGGGTAAATATTGAGTATGTTGTAAACTTAGAAACTTTGTTTTTTATTCGATCTTACCAATAAGACACTCAACCATTGTATCATACTTTAAACCATCTAGGATATAATGAATAAGTTCTTTGTCAATAACATAATGACTCTAGAAGCTAAAGTTTCAACATATTATTTCATTTAAGAACATAATTGTTCATACTCAAATTTTATTTTCTAGTTTTATATAGTAGGCTTCTAACATATCATATTTAAGACTTATATTCACTAACCAATTCCATCTCTAATGTATTCCAAAATTCAAAGGAAAACTAGCATTTAGAGATGACAAGAAAAATCTCTTCAAAGATTCATGCAAGCAACCAACTAACTCATAGTTTGTCAATTTATTTTTAATACATAATTAGAATTAACTTTCTTAAGAAACATTGAGTTATGGTTAGAATCATCACTTGCATTGAAGGAGAAGTCCAAGATAAAAACTGCCTTAGAGATCTTCCAAATCACGAGCATTAATCACAAAAAGAGCATGAGATTTTCATAAAAATCGTTGATTTTTTTATTACAACAGAACAAACATATCGCGGCGTTTTCCAAACACTGCTAAAAGTCTTAACAATTATTTTTATTGATGTTTATAAAATTTGTCTTTATAGTTCTCATTTTAGCAATATTTTATTTTATACCAGTGTTAGTGTGTTAAGAACATGAGTGTAAATGTCTTTAAAGACGTTTTTTACAAATGCTGGTAAAATACACTTTAAAACGCTACTAAAAGTCTTATATTTTGTCCAAAACCCACTATCATTTTCTTTCTACTCTCATTATCATCTGTCACGCAAAAAATGTTAACTGATAACCATCTGACGCATAAATATTTTGAGCCAATAGCCACTTGCCACACTATAGAGCTTGCTGTCATCTCCCGGCTTATGAAGACAAAACTGTGTGTGCTAACGCCTTCTGGTTGTCAACCATGTCATTGCCTTTTCAACTGACTGGAGAAAAGGTCAATATTTTATTAAGTTTAGAGTTTATTTGTTGTCTTATTTGATAAATTGATAAAATTCAACCAAATAGAGGGTTGGTTTGCCTGTACTATTGAAGTATTTGGTGAATTATTGAAATTCAGTCGGCAAGTGAAACTTTTTTTTAAGCACTTCAATTGATCCGAATGTGTATTGTTGTTTGAGTTTTATTAGTGCTGATTTAGATGTTATTTTCTGTAATGTAATTGTTGTTTATTTGTAAACATTCCAATTAAGCTTGAAGTTTCAGGGTTTGTAGCTAGGGTTCAGTAAATGATTTAGGATTTGTGCTTGAGGTCTGCATATGATAGAGATAAAAAGTAGGGCTCAACTCTTGAATGGTGCAGAATTGCCATTGTTGTGTACTGCAGTTTATGGTCATGCAAAACTCAGAATTTTGCTGCTTAATTAATAGATTCATCAAGCAAAAATAACCCAATTCATGGGCTTTCTGAATTGCAAAAAACGGCAGGAAATTCTTTGCAATAATATATTGAAGTTAATAGGTATTGTCTTACTTGTCTGTGCCTCGAAAAATCTCATGTCATTGTTACATATGCTTGGTCCATGTTTTAGCCGAGTGTAGATTCTTTAAAGAAGCCTAAATTTGGTCCTTTCTCTGTTATCTATATCTGTCATCTACTCTTACTATCGCCACAAAGCAATAATACCGCAAAACATTTCTTTTACAATAAACCTCGCTCAGCCGCCACAAAGGAAAAATTGCAAGCATTCAACTCCAAGTAGCAAGTTTTTATGACAAAACAAGGTCATTACAACTGAAACAGTATTTATTTCTTTCATATAGGACGTAGAAATTGCATGCATTGAGATATAATAGCACATTACATGGTCATTACAACTTAAACAATATTTATTTGTTAATTATAGTGAAATTCAGGTTTTAATTCTCATATTTCTTAAAAACCATTGACATGCATAAGAAATATCCACCACATTCAAGGCAGAATTAGCTGGAATTGCACAACCTAGACCAACCCAAAGTCTGATTAGACACTTCAGCATATTCTACATAAAGGTGCACTAAAATTTGTGTAAAATGTTTGAAAATAAAAAGACAGGAAAGCTTAAAGGAAAACAAAAATATTGTACTAGTCTTGAGAATTTTTACTTGAACTTAAAGTGGCTCTTTCCTTCATTTTAGCTATTGGAAACTAGAAAATTATTATTACCATCAACATCTTCATGTGAAGTTGGCGAGTGCCCACTTCGACTGATCCAAAACTGTAGTCTTTCGTCCGCTATATCCTCCTTTACACCATGCACTTTAGCTCTTCTCCAGAAATATGTCAGCCAAGCCTGTATATGTCAAGATACTAGGACTATCATTAATGATATATAAAAGACATTAAACAAACTTTATCTAAACACAAGGATTGTATATAAAAAGGCATCCAATCTTGTTAATGAAAAAAAAAATGTAATACTATGATGAAAGCGTCTGACCTCTTTAAAAAGAACATCTTCTCCCTCCTCTTCACTTAACTCTATAGAGAAAAGTAAAAGGTAGAAAGCTAATAGAACACTAACATGCATACTGGTCAATGTGACATGATAGGCTTAATTTCCACAATTTAGCATAATTGATGAGTAAGCACATAATCATGAAAGTTGAGAGTAAAGCCTAGCAAATATGCCTCTGTAAACTTTGGATCGCCTTGTGATTTGGAATCTTAAATATTAAAACAAAAAGCAGTAAGTGGTACGTGAAAAATGCTTTCCGTGATATCACAAAGCCTAGTGAATAGTAAAATTTTATTTCATACATTTTGTCATGTTGTAAAGGAAAAATATCAAGTAACTTTGATAACCATCATGAACTTTTTTACTTGGGAAATTATGAATTCTTAATGACCTAATTTTTCTTAACTTTTTTATGACTACAAATATAAAGTTGAAACAGAGAAATGAAAAATAATTTTCTTATGACAATTAAATCATCACTCATTATTTTTTCATTTTTCATCTAAGTCACTACTACGGCTTTTTCTTTCAAAAAGTTGATACTAGATTACAAGTTGTACCTGTATCAACGTAATTGCATCTAGTTAGTCATAGGTAGAGAAGTGAATTTTAGTCAAAATATTTTAGTATAAAAAATTGAAAAAAATTAAAAATTATCTCCAAACAATTTTTTAACACTGTTACAAAATTTTAAAAATTCAAAAATACCATTTTGATATAATAACCGTGTGCTTTAAACTCACACATTGTTTTCCAGCCCATTGCATAGAGCTAAAGTAATAGTCACCCAAACCACTTCTTGAAAAGTGTACGTAACACATTTTGAATGAAATAAATAAAGTAATTCTAACACATGCCATAAAGAGGAAAGTGAACTGAACCTGAAATTTATAAAAAGAACGGGCAATGGAATTCCCACGCACGATTTTCTTAAATGGCAAAATCTCATTTATAAAATTTTAAAAAATCAATTATTTATTTATTAACGAAACTTAAAGAAGTATTTTTATATTTTTAAATAAAAATTATAAAAAAATTAAAATATAAAATAATATTATAATTATAATAAATAATTAAAAAATAAAATAAAATTTTAAAAAACTGCAACCACTATCAACAATATCGCCGACGATAATGGCCGTTATTAGCATAATTAGATGGTCAAAACAGCTATCTGATTATGTTAGTGATTAGATCTGATCGTCTCGATAATACAATGGATCAGATTTAGTCGTCTTCGTCTGATTTTTAATGATCATAAATGATCAACTCAACCATCAAGATGGTCAGATCTGACAATCAATAGAATTAGATTGTCACTTTCGGCCATTTGATTATGTCAATGAAAATTACCATCGTTAGTGATAATAACTGTTTTTTAAAATTTTTTTATAAAATATATTTTAATTTTTTAAAAAATAAAAATAAATATTTAATTTTTAAAATTTTATAGATAAAATTTTGTCATTCAAATAAAACTTGAGTGCGAATATGCCAGTTTGGCCAAAAAGAAAAGGGTGATAGGTTTGGTTTGGGCTGCGGGTCCCTGTTGGTGGCGCAATGGGATCCCACATCAGAGATGAAATAGTAATCTGATTTGGTGTAGTACCATAAAAATTTTAAATAAGAGAACTTAGAAAAGAATACAACCTATCACCAAAAAAAAAAAAGAATACAACCTTATATTATAAAAAGTACAAATCGAGAATAGAACAGCAGAGTTAGGTAAGAGCAACGAGTGATTTTTATTTTTTTAGGCCAAAGTCTTCTAGAAAGGCAGCCATATTGCATCCACATATTATTTTATAAACTTTAATAATAAAAAAATATTAATACTATTACTGGTGGTGACCTTATTTCTTCTACAATGTATATTTTAGTCAGTGTTCACAAACCACTACTGTTTTTTAATTACATTTTTATCGTTAGAAATCTACTATATATTATTTAATATGTAAAAATTAAACTTTTTTTTTTCCATAGCCTTCTTCCTTTTTAAGTTCTTTAAGCATATTTTTGTGATTTCATTCTATTCCTTTCATGACCGATTAAGTAGAAAATTGAAGTATCAAATATTAATTAATTGATGGTAGACTATTATTTGACAGTTTTAAAATATCATTCGAAGAAAAGAATCAATAATCAATTATTAAATAATAGATTGATTTAATGTAAAGAATTGTTTATTATAGTAATGGACTATATTTATCTTCATTCATTTTATAACTTATTTTATCTTTTAAGAATTAGAGTAGGTCGTTGAAAATGTGTCAGTGGGAAAGAGAAATTTTGGCTCGTAAAAACAAATTATATTTCTTAAATAATTATAGGAGTACAATTTCGATGTTAACTATATATATATATATATATATATATATATATGCACGAATCATGTCCATTACTATAATATATATATATATATATATATATAAATACATGTGTATTATTAACTTCAATGTATTTGATAATTTTGATTACCAAACATTTCTACTAATTTAATGTTCTCACATATTATGTTTGATATCTTGTATTACAATATATATATACATGCATAACACATACATAATTCATACATGTGTGTACATACATGCATAACACACGCATAATTCCTACATTCACAAGTATCATACATGCACACATACATATATGATTCATACATGCACCAATTCATAAATACATGCATACATGATTCATACATGTATATAATTATATATGATTCATACATGCACCAATTCATAAATACATGCATACATGATTCATACATGTATATAATTATATATGATTCATACATATATACATTCATACATACAAGCATAATACATACATGTTTCACACATACATACATGGTTCACACATGATTTACACATGATTCATACATACATACATTCATATATATATGCATACATGATTCATACATATTTACATAACACACAAGTATGTATGCATAAAATACACATACATACGTAATTCACATATGATTCATACATGCATACATTTATACATGATTCACATATGATTTATATATGAATACATGTTTCACACGTACATAACATACTTGATTCACAAATTATACATATATGAATTCATGAATACATGATTCACACATAAAGGTACATATTTTTACACATATATACTTATGTATACTCACACACATATAAATAAGTTTACACACATACGTATATATTTAAACATTAAGTAAACAAATATAAATATTATTTATATTTATATTTTTTTAATAATTAAAATGTTAAATGTTTCATAATTTAATAATATTTTAATTATTTATTTAATAATTAAAGTAATGTATAATTAATGAATAAGATGAACAGAAGAAAAAAGTTTTGACAATAAATGATGAATAAAGTTTTGAATTTAATTTAATTAAATTAAAATTTAATAAAGACAAAGATGAATAAACAAAAATAGTTTATTAAATTTTCATTAACATAAAAAATCTTAGTAAATTTTTAATTAATGAGATAATTTTGTAATTTGATTTATTAAAATAATTTAGAATTAGAATTAAATAAGTGTGTAGTTGAAAAACTGATTTTTATACCTTTTTATTATCTTGTTAATTATTAAATTAATTAAAGAAAAAAAGAAAAGAAAAATAAGCTAATAAAAGTTAATAATATAAATTCATATTTACTCTTTTTACGGTATATCAATTTGAGAAAAAAAAAAAAAAAACATTTCTCTACTATTAAACCTGACTCACTACTTAGCCGGACTCCATAATCAATGATCCGAATTCCAAAAATAAGAAAAATAATAAAAATAATTAAAGAATAATAGTATAGCAGAAAGAGTTTGAATAATAAAGGCCACCTAAACAAGACAGGAACGAGAAGAGGAATTGATGAGAAGAGACAGGAGTAGTTGAATTTCTGACATCACCCATCTACCAACCATAACCCTGTTTCCCTTCTTTTAGTTTTCCACCTCTATTCCCTACGTACTATTATTTATTATTTTTGGCCAGAGCGTAGTTTGGTTACGTCTTGTCCAACCAAACTATTTTCATTATTAATAAGTCTGTCCAGCTACATTTTAATGTGGATAATTTAAATTTGCCATCTATAAATATTTTAAAAAAATCAAATCATTGAGTACCAACTCACTTCTTCGATAATTTATTCAAATTTGGATTGTTTCAACAGGTCAATTATTGAAATAAATAAATTAATTAGCATGCCATGGCCTGATTCAGCTGCCCGTTTAGTAAATTAGGTAAGACAGTTGATTTGAGCTAAATGTTATTGCACCAACAAAATTGAAAGAGATTGGAGCAAACAAGTCTGAATTTCTCGCTTGCTCATGAGAAAGGGTCATTGATTTGATTAATTAGAATTGCTGACGACCTAAGTCATCGTCCATTTAAGGTTCAAATATATGAATATTTTGACCATTGAATTGAAGCTAGCCAAACTTCCAATTGCCACTGTAAAATTAGGTGAAAAAGAAGGTTATCAACTATATAGAAGAATTTTCTCTCAAATTTCCTGAATAGGTTACGGAATCTTACAACTATATAGATCATATTCTTTTCTTTTGTTTTCCAACACAGATTTTCATGTGACCAGCAAAACTTTGGCCTAAATTTCAAGAATCCAAC
The DNA here is from genome assembly GCA_026122585.1 of Anacardium occidentale. Classification (NCBI taxonomy): domain Eukaryota; kingdom Viridiplantae; phylum Streptophyta; class Magnoliopsida; order Sapindales; family Anacardiaceae; genus Anacardium; species Anacardium occidentale. The sequence continues at coordinate 548,822 of JAJEJH010000096.1, read as the reverse complement.
GGCGAACTGGAATATCTGTAAAGATTATTTTCAGGTGTTGTCATTATTCTAGTTGCCATTACCATGGACTTACAGCTACACGCCTGGCCCTTTTGAAACCCTATATTGCAACACAAACACACCTCAGTTTTTCCATTCTGATTTAAAGATTCATGAACTACTTTGATACAAGAAGTCGAACTAATCCGATGTTGTGCAGGAAGGCCTATGGAGAGCTCGAGATTGGGTTCTGGGTAAACTTCTTCTGTCGTTACACCACTACTACTATTTGAATCTTCGTTTTCATGATTATTTAGGTTACTCATCACTGATAAGTCCGCCACTTCTTGCTTCTTTGCCGTTTGCATATTTATCTGAAAACCAACGTTGTCTTTTGCAGCAGCAGTAATAATATTTGTGTTGTTGGGGCTTGAATCGTTGCTTCTTTTGTTAGGTGCAGAAGTAGTAATGACTGAATTGAGTGGACGATGAGTTTGAGGGTCGATTCCTCGGCTATAAAGCTTTCTCTTTATGTGAGTGTTCCAATAGTTCTTGATCTCATTGTCAGTTCTTCCAGGCAATCTTGCAGCGATTAGCGACCACCTGCGAAATATTCCGATAATCTCACCTTTGATTCGACTGACAAAAACGATTCTTTTCTCTGACATTCAAATAGAATATACGCACAACAAAAAAAGAAAAAGCGTGGTTGGAATTTCGCTTACTTGTTTCCAAGTAAGCTATGGAGGTTAATGATGAGTTCATCTTCTTCTTCAGTGAAGTTTCCTCTTTTGAGATCAGGCCTTAAATAGTTTATCCATCGAAGTCTGCAACTCTTACCACACCTCAGTAAACCTGCAAACAAACAACAATTAATAAAAGAATGAGATAGAAATTAATAGATATCCTCGATGTAACTCTCTCTGAACATGGGATACCAGCAGCCTTAGGAAGAGATCTCCAGCAACCTTCGCCATGCAGTTTGATATAATTGATGAGACGCTCGTCTTCTTCTTTAGTCCATGCGCCTTTGTTTGTGTGTTCTTTCTCGCAACAAGGAGATCGACCCATGTTTTAGCTTTAGTTTTTGGTTGAAAGAGAGAGGGAGAATAGGAAATTCTTGGTGATGAAAAGAAAGAAAGAAAGAGAGGAGAGTTTGTGTTGTGCGACGAAGTAGAGAAGTTAAGAGAGGAGAATATAAATGGAGAGATAATAAGGAGGCAATTGACTCGGGGCCCCTTTGGTTTTTAATTTTGATTAAACTAATTTTGTTTGGGCAAAAGGGATTTGACCGAGTTGGTGAGAAAGACGAGTGGTTACAATTATTTGAGTGCTGCATTTGGTAGGTAGCTCTACATTTCATGTAGTTGAGGTTTCATATATTTGCCCTTCTTCCTCTTTTCTCTCCTTGCGATTTTGATGCCTCGTTTTTCTTCAATTTGCACCTTCTTTCTTTCTTTTTTAACCTACTTCATCTTTACCACTAGTTTATTATTCATTTACCACGTTTTTTTTTTTTGATCTTGTTAATTTGACCCCTCATTGACACTGCAATATTTTGTCTCATAATAAATTTGATTATCTTGCCAAGATATTAATATGTTTCAGGATTCTTAGGATCATTAATTGTGGTTTGGTAACATGCACATAAGTCAGCCTCACCCCTTAAAAAGTATATATAATAAAGACATATTTAAACCAATCAATAATACATACATACATACATACATACATATATACATACATATATATATATATAAATATATGTTCCATGCAGTATTTGGTTTCAACGTTTAAAGTGCTTTGATACCGATTCTTTTGAAATTGATGGATAATGGACATATGTATATATTATGGTTTATTTCGGGCGAATTTGGAAGAGATTTTGTCCAATTCGCTAATAAATTGTGCAAATTCGGGATCACATGGTTATTGTTTTTGTTTTGTAGGAACTTACATAATTTCGAGTCGAAACAAGACCAAGTGAGTGTGTTCGAGACAAAAAATTACAACCGAGGCGAAAGATCGAGGAGTGGAATCGAAACCAGCTGAGCAAAAATCTAGAGCTTGCAGGCCGCGACATGATGCTGCCGCATGAATTTAATTCAAAAATCCAGAAGCTGTGCCGCGACATAAGATGAAAGATTACTTACCTTACAAGGCAGAGGCTGGAGGCTGCGGCATAATGCCGCAGCATCAATTCTGGACAAGGCCACGGCATCATGTCGCGGCATGCCCCAATAGCAAAAGACAGAATGCACAGGCCGCGGCATCATGCCGCGACATAAGATGAAAGATTACTTACCTTGCAAGGCAAAGGCTAGAGGCTGCGGCATAATGCCGCAGCATCAATTCTGGACAAGGCCGCAGCATCAATTCTGGACAAGGTCACGACATCATGCCGTGGCATGCCCCAGTAGCAAAAGACAGAATGCACAGGCCGCGACATCGATACTGTTCACAGAATTTCAGTTTGACTGAAATTCTTGCCTAAACCTAAGCATATATAATACTTTGTAATTCTAAAAATTAGGAGAGTCGTCTTAGGGGAGTTTTTGAGAGTTTCTTCACACACTTTTCAGATTTTGAATATTTTAATTTGGGGATTTAATCAAAAGCTTTTTGGATTGCAATTGTGAGAATATTTCTTCATCAACTTCAATAAGAGATTCAACATTCATCTGGTTTTATTCTTATTTTCTCCATTATGCTTATAATTTGCTTGAATCTTATTACTTATTTGTTTTTAATGATGAACTAAATAAATTTTGCTAAGATTAGGGCTAGCTAATTCATAAATATGTAGGGTTTTTCGATTATAATTTATGAACATATTATTTCATGTGAGTTTGCATTCTGAACTTATTGCCTATTGAAACTTGGCCACTTTTAATAGGATTTCTGTTGTGTGATTGAGACCGAGAGGTGATATTACATAAAAGCAGCGAGAATACGAACCATGGATTAATTAAATATAGAGATATATTTGATAATACATGTAATAGTCATAGGCACAATAGGCTTGTGCTGAAAGCTAGTGGATTCCATAGAACTTAATGCATTTTCATCTAATTAAACCTAAATAGAGATAGTTAGGTTATTAGATTGTTAATTAGGATTAATATTGCTTGAGAAAGAATGTTAATCAATTTAGGGAATTCCGTTGTCACATAAATAATATGAAATACATAAGCTTATGAAAAACCTACATTGTAGTGAATTAGTGAATCCGAAATCTTAGCATCATCTCACATTGTGTTATTCGATTTACCTAGGCGTGTTTGTTAATTATTTTATTTTAGTTTGATTTTATTTCGTTGATTTACTTTCAACTCGTATTTGATAGTTTAGATAAAGTTAGGAGTAGTGTCGTCTTGGTACTTGCTTACGCGATCCCGTGGATACGACACCCTGAATACTTCCCATATTACTTTGAGCTAGTACACTTGGTAGGAAGTTAGGGTATAAACTTTTAAAGCATCAAGTTTTTGGCGCCGTTGCCGGGGATTGTGTCTTAGACAATATCAAGATATATTGCTTTTAATTTTAATCTAGACATTTTATTTCTTTGTTATTTTATTTTTTTGTTTAATTTTGTTTTTATTATTTTACGTCGTTACTTGGTCTTGTTTGTCTTGTAGATTCTCATCTAGTGCATGACACGCACTAGAAATCAAACAACAGAGCCTTTCAATCTTGTGATAGAAAGAACATTGCATCAGTTGACAAGGCAAAGAAGAGCAATGGCAGAGGATCAGCGAGTAGCACTACCGGCCTTAGAGTAAGCAAATCGAGTTACAAACCAGCGATCTCTAATTGATTATACAACTCCTACAGTCGAAGGCACAACTTCAAGCATTAGGCGGCCCTCAATACAAGCCAACAATTTTGAGATCAAACCGGGCATAATCCAAATGATTCAAACGTCGATTCAGTTCAATGGTTTGCCTAGTGATGATCCGAATCAACATATTACCAATTTTCTGGAGATTTGTGACACTTTCAAGCAGAATGGGGTTATTGACGATGCCATCCGGCTAAGACTATTCCCTTTTTCACTAAGGGATAAAGCAAAGAGTTGGTTAAATTCCTTGCTGGTTGGGTTGATCATTACATGGGATGAGATGGCGCAGCGATTTCTAGCAAAATTCTTTCCCCCATTAAAGACTGCAAAGTTACGTAATGACATCACAACTTTCATGCAGTATGACACGGAATCACTATATGAAGCATGAGAGAGATACAAGGAACTACTCCGAAAATGCCCACACCACGGATTGCCCATATGGTTTCAGGTACAAACTTTCTATAATGGTTTGATGCCTGCTAATCGTACTTTAATTGATGTAGCTGCAGGAGGTAACTTTATGAGGAAGACACCAGAGGAAGCATTCAAACTGTTAGATGAAATGACTTCCAATAGTTACCAATGGCAAACTGATAGAGCACCAAGGAGAGCTGTGGGAGTACATGGAGTGGATTCATTTAATGCATTGGCTGCCCAAATAGAAGTGTTGAACAAGAAAATCGATACAATGGCAGTCATGCAAGCAAAGAGCATCATTTGTGATCTATGTGGAGGGGGTCATGCGAGCATTGAGTGCCAAGTAGGTAACCCATTTCTGGAATCATCTGAAAGTGCTAATTTTGTGGGAAATTTTTGTAGGCCTCAACAAAATAATCTGTTGAACCTTTGATGTTTTGATGATGATAAAAATATAATTAAGTTGTTAATTAATGTTTAAAATGTGTTTAAGATGCTAATTAATCCCTTGCATGAAGTAATTCATGACAAAGAAGGGAGAAAGAAATTTATTTTTGCAGGTTATAGGTCTCGCACGACTGTGTGCCTTAGTAGCACGACTGTGCTTGACCAATCGGGTCCTCGTGTGTCCAAAACACGGGACCGTGCACCTAACCGTGCAAGGTTCTGTGATTTTCTGGAAAAAAAATCTCAGACTCGCATGGGCGTGCGTGCATAATGCACGACTGTGTACATGCACAACACGGGCAACGCACTACCTCCATAACCATGCAGTCTGACCGTGTGAAATCAAAGATCTCAAAAGTCATTGGAAGCACGACCGTGCACAGTGGAAGCACGACCGTGTGCTTAACTTATGAAGAGCACAGGAGATCAAGCCGTGCAAATGAAATCGTGCAGCAAGTCAAATAAAAGGAGTCAACACACGACCGTGCACGCTCAATACGCACGACCGTGCGTGATGGCAAATAAGGAGCACTACCAAAGAGCACTACCAGAAGATCGTGCAGAGCTAATCGTGCAAGAGCCTAAAGGCATGCATATGGCACACGACCATGCAGAAAGGGGACACGACCGTGCACTAGCATAAGAATGCTCATATGCTGCTTGTGTGGTCATCGTGCAGCCAACCCGTGTAAGCTTCTAGAATTTTGGACAAAACTCTGAAGGATCAAAGCACGACCATGCATCCAAGGCACACGACCATGAAGGTCCGAAGCATGACCGTGCGTCAAGGACACACGACCGTGCATCATTGGTGAAAGCTTTTAAGTCGACCGTTGGGAGTCAGAATGAGGCAGTAAATGCAGCATGCACGACCGTGCACTCGAGGAGCATGACCGTGCGCCTGGAAAATTTATTGCAGAGCTTACTTTTTTCAACTACTTCAACGGATAGAAAGCTAGCAAAACGGCTCCTTGCTATTCTAGGCAATGAATGAAGTATAAAAGGAGAGCCATTTGAAGTGGAGAAGGTTACTGAAAACGAATTGAAAAAGCCAAGCTATCTACTTTATTCTTTCACTGCTTTGTTTCTCTCTTTAAGCTTATACACTTACATACTTGAGAGAATTCGTACTTTACATTTGATTTTCAGCCTATTCAGAGGCAAACACAACCAACATTCTTTTAATATAATCTTTGTAAAAAAGGGTGAAATTTCCTTGTGGCAAAACTATTGTATCTCCGGGTATTGAAGATAGTGGAAACTTCAATCGGGTTTGATTGAAGAAGAGGACGTAGGAGGCTTGTGTTCAAAGCTCCGAACCTCTCTAAACTTGGCTGAGCAATTTCTGAACTCTCTCTCTTTATTGCTTTTATTGTGCATTGTGTGTATTATAGTTTTGATTGTGATTATTGCTTTAGAAATTTTAAATAATCCTATTCACCCCCCCTCTAGTATTATTTCTCTATCACTTAAGGGTTTTTCATAATTCGTACTCTAACACATACAATCCTGGGTGGCGAAATCATCCTAATTTTTCATGGAACAATCAGAATGCAATGAAGCAACCACCACCAGGGTTTCAACCTCAAGAAAAGAAATCTAACCTGGAGGAACTCATGACAAAATTTATAAATAGTGCTGAAACAAGATTTCAGAACCAAGAGGCATCCATCAGAAATCTTGAGGTGCAAATGGGTCAATTGGCAAACATAGTAGTTGGGAGAGCACAAGACACACTGCCAAGTGATACCGAAACAAATCCTAAAGAACATGTGAAAGCCATATCATTAAAGAATGGGAAAGAACTGAAAGGTCCTGAGGAAGAAAAGCCGAAAAATGCCAAAAAAGATGAACTAATAGCAAGGGAGGTGGAGCAAAAGCCAATAGAGATCAAGCCTCTTTTTCCTCTAGCAAATAAAAAGAGGCAGCTAGACAAGCAATTTGCAAAATTCCTGGAAATATTTAAAAAGCTCCACATCAATATTCCTTTTGCAGACGCCTTGCTCCAAATGCCAAGTTATGCAAAATTTCTAAAGGAGATCTTATCCAATAAGAGGAAATTGAAGGAGTATGAGACAGTCAAACTTACAGAGGAGTGTTCTGCCATTCTCCAAAATAAGTTGCCGCCAAAGCTCAAAGATCCAGGGAGTTTTTCTATCCCATGTACTATCGGTTCAATTTTTTTTTTCAAATGTTTTGTGTGATTTAGGAGCCAACATCAATCTAATGCCTTTATCCATTTTCAAAAAATTGGGATTAGGAGAGCCACAACCTACAACAGTTTCTTTGCAACTAGCTGATAGATCAATTAAATATCCAAGGGGAATTATAGAGGATGTCTTAGTAAAAGTGGATAAATTTATATTTCCCATTGACTTCCTTGTCTTAGACATGGAAGAAGACATAAACATGCCCCTTATATTAGGGAGACCCTTTTTAGCCACAGGGAAAGCATTAATTGATATCCAATTAGGGAGATTAATCCTTAGGGTGGGGGATGAACAAGTAACATTTAATGTTTTTAAAGTAATGAAACACCCTGAAGAGGATCATACTTGTTATAGAATTGATGCTCTTGATGCTTTGTCTTGTGAATTTTTTTAGAAAAATAGATTTGAAGACCCTTTGGAAGCATGCCTAGTGGATTCAATATGCAATGAAGTTGAAAAAAATGATGTAAATGAAGCAGTGGGGCACTTGGCAACAAGTTCACCATACAAAAAACATCTACAGCCAAGATTTGAGGCACTTGACAGGCCATCCACAAAGACACCTAAGCCATCAATTGAAGAACCACCTACTCTTGAGCTTAAACCTCTACCTTCTCATTTAAAATATGCATTTTTAGAAGGTTCTTCATACTTACCAGTAATTATTTCATCATCTTTGACAAGACTTATGGAAGAAAAATTATTGAGGGTGTTAAAGGAGCACAAGAAAGCTTTTGGTTAGACAATAGCAGATATTCGAGGCATTAGCCCTTCAATTTGCATGCACAAAATTCTTATGGAAGAAAGCTATAAGCCAACAATCCAACCTCAAAGAAGATTGAATCTGATGATACAAGAAGTTGTCAAGAAAGAAGTGATCAAACTACTAGATGTTGGTATTGTATATCCTATCTCAGACAGCTCTTGGGTAAGCCCTGTACAAGTAGTACCAAAAAATGGTAGGATGACTGTAGTGAAAAATGAAAATAATGAGTTAATCCCCACTAGAACAGTTACTGGATGGAGGTTATGCATAGATTATAGGAAGCTAAATGATGCTACCTGAAAAGATCATTTCCCATTGCCATTCATTAACCAAATGTTAGAGAGACTAGCTGGCCATGATTTCTATTGTTTCCTAGATGGATATTCAGGGTAAAATCAAATTGCTATATCTCTTGAAGACCAAGAAAAAACTACATTTACATGCCCTTATGGCACATTTGCATTTAGGAGAATGTCATTTGGTTTATGTAATGCACCAGCCACTTTTCAAATATGTATGATGGCTATTTTTCATGACATGGTAGAAAAATTTTTGGAAATATTCATGGATGATTTTTCTATTTTTGGTTCCTCCTTTAATGCATGTTTAAATAATCTTGAATTAGTTTTGAAAAGATGTGAGGATACTAACCTTGTCTTAAATTGGGAGAAGTGTCATTTTATGGTGCAGGAGGGCATAGTACTTGGCCACAATATTTCAAAGGAGGGAATTAAAGTGAATCGAGCAAAGGTGCAAAGCATTGAAAAATTACCTCCACCAACATCAGTAAAGGCAGGAAGAAATTTTCTGGGGCATGCGTGATTTTACAGACGTTTCATCAAAGACTTTTCAAAGATAGCTAAACCTTTAACTAATTTATTACTTAAAGATGCATCTTTTGATTTTGATGAAAATTGTGTACATGCTTTTCAGGAACTTAAGGAGAAATTGATCACATCAGCCATCATGGTGGCACCAGATTGGAATCTTCTGTTCGACCTTATGTGTGATGCTAGTGATATAGCCGTAGGAGCGGTGTTAGGTCAAAGGAAGGATAAGGTGTTCAAACCAATATACTATGCTAGTCGAACCTTGAATGAAGCCTAACAAAATTATGCTACCACAGAAAAAGAACTTCTAGCTGTAGTATTTGCCTTTGACAAATTCCATTCTTACCTTGTCCTTACAAAAGTGATAGTGTATACTGACCATTCAGCCCTTAAATACCTCATAGAAAAGAAAGATGCAAAACCTAGGTTAATACGATGGATTCTATTATTGTAAGAATTTGACCTAGAAATTTGAGACAAGAAAGAGGTAGAAAATGTAGTGGCCGACCACTTATCCCGCCTGAAAAACCCATACCTATCAGAAAATGGTGAGACACCAATAGGAGAGGAGTTTCCAGATGAGCAACTTTATGCCATCATTAGTAATCTAATTCCGTGGTATACAGATCTTGCTAATTACATAGTAATAGGTATTCTTCCTTCAGAACTTAACTCAAATCAAAAGAAGAAATTCTTGTCTAATGCCAAACATTACTTGTGGGAAGAACCATATCTGTTTAAAATATGTGCTGATCAAATCATTATAAGATGTGTACCTGAGGAAGAAATGATAAACATCCTACACCATTGCCATGATAGAGAGGTAGGCGGTCATCTTGGACCAATCAAGACAGCTTTTAAGGTATTGCAATCTGGATTTTATTGGCTTACTTTATTTAAAGATGCATATGCCTATGCAGCGTCTTGTGATAGGTGTCAACGGGTGGGAACCATAGGTAAGAAGCACGAGATGCCCATAAACAACATCTTGGAGTGTGTATTATTTGACGTGTGGGGTATAGATTTTATGGGTCCATTCTCTAGTTCCTGTTCCAATAGATACATATTAGTGGCCGTAGATTATGTTTCCAAATGGGTGGAGGCTGAAGCTTTTAGAACAAATGATGCTAGGGTAGTGGTGAAGTTCTTAAAAAAACATATTTTTACAAGGTTCGACACTCCTAGAGCAATCATAAGTGATGGTGGTAAACACTTTTGTAATAAACAATTTGAAAACCTCTTGAGCAAATATGGAGTCAAGCATAAAGTAGCCACCCCATACCACCCACAAACTAGTGGCCAGGTAGAAGTATCGAATAGGGAACTTAAACGTATCCTTGAAAAAACCATGAATCAGTCTAGAAAGGATTGGTCATTAAAGTTAGACGATGTGTTATGGGCCTATAGGACAGCATATAAAACACCAATAGGAATGTCCCCATATAGACTTGTGTTCGGAAAGACATGTCACCTCCCAGTCGAGCTTGAACATCGAGCATATTGGGCAATAAAATTTCTTAACTTTGATAAGCAAGATGCAGGTTCCAAACGATTGTTGCAGCTCAATGAAGCCGACGAGTTTAGGCACCAAGCCTACGAAAATGCCAAACTGTACAAGGAGCGAATAAAGAGATGGCATGACAAACACATCCTAAAAAGAGAATTTACCGAAGGAGAAAAGGTGTTATTATTCAACTCCAGGTTACGACTCTTTCCAGGAAACTTACGGTCCAAATGGTCGGGACCTTTCACCGTGACAAAAGTATATCCATCAGGTGCTGTTCAAATATCACATGAGGAAAAAGGCACATTCACTGTAAATGGACAGAGGTTGAAGCATTACGAAGATGGAGGATAAAGTAAAGAAAAGATCTCCATTCTATTGAACAACCCAACCTAAACAGACCATCAAAAAGTCGAGCTACAGACTTTAAACAAGCGCTTATTGGGAGGCAACCCAATCCTTTTGCATTATTTAGTTGTAGTTTATTTTATTTTATTTTATTTTATTTTGGTAATTTTTATTTATTTATTTAAATTTTTTTTCTCTGTTCATTTGTTTTATTTCAAAAATTTAATTTAATTTAAAATTTTGCTTAATGGTTAGTTTATGTTGCAATTTTTAGGTGTTCAGGTCGAGTGAGAACAAATGGGAATGCAAAGAGTGAAAAACAAATCAATTTGCGGACACAGCCTAGAATTTTTTTCATGTCGCGGCAACAGGCCGCGGTATCATTTGTACCACAGAGGTAGAAGCAACAGGCCGCGACACAAGCAGAGCACGCCAAAGCTTCTGCACTCCAGAAGCTACAGGTCGCGGCATGATGCTGCGACACAGGAACAGTAAAGCACAGGTCAAATAAATATCCATACCCAAAATGTCCACCTCACGTGCCACTTCTAAAGGAAAACAAAAGGCCTCCAAAAGACAACGTGGGCAACCACGTGAAGAAACGGTACAAGTCGATCCTCGATTTACCTCCCTTGAAGCACAACACAGATTTGAACAAGCTAGCAGAAAAAATAAAAGCTTCATCGAGGAACGTAGCTTTTACTTTCCTGAAGAGGGTGGCTACCCCGACATTACTAATATCATAGCCGCCCACGGATGGGAAGTCTTTGCTCAAGAACCCGAAGGTGCTGTTGAGGCGCTTGTCATAGAATTTTATGCCAATGCGATTGATGTTGTACAACATAAAGTGAAAGTTTGAGGGAAGACTGTTTTATTCTATGTGCACACAATCAACAATTATTATCAATTACAAGAGCCTAACCCTGCTGCCTACAGTCAATACATGGAGAAATTAACACCCGAGCAAATCTTTCAAAAGCTCACAGATGGTGGTGCTCAATGGAAATATCGAGATGGTATCCCCAAGTCTTTTAAGGCCAGATTTTTATACCCCACAATCCGGATGTGGTAATATTTTATCAGCGCCCGATTGATACCCACATCCCACGTGAGCGACATAGATCGAGACAGGGCAGCCCTTCTTTGTGCTATACATGATAGAATCCCAATTAATGTTGGGACCCTCATTCATTACATGATTAAAAACGGTATTACTCATGATCATGTAACATATATGTTCCCTAGTCTGATTACAGGATTATGTGTTCGAGCAGGAGTGGTGTATGCCACAGACGAGAGGCAAATCAAGACTGGCCCAAGGTTAAGCAAGGCTATGATGGCCACCTTACTCTCCCAAAAACGTCATGTCAGACCATCAATTGACCGACCGTCTTCCTCCACCACACTACAAGTACCCAAGCCGTCATTTCTAGACCCAATGTAACTCATGCAATCTCAGCTCGATTCCCTCAAGCTCGAAGTCCAAGCTTGTCATAGAGAGTACACATATATCATCAAAAATCTAGAAGCGATGTACCAAATGTAACAATTGATGTGTGTGAAGTAGGGTATAGATACGAGCTTGATTCCCCCATTCTACCACCCAGCTTTTCAACAATCAGGACCGAGGATACCAGAGCCTCAGCATGAGAAAGGTGCAGAAGGTGATGAGGTTAATGAGAGTGATGATGGTAATACGGGCGAAAATAGCGAAGGTGATAATGAGGATGATGCTACTGACGATTAAGGAGATGCTCCTACCACTACCACCTTGTCGACAACTTTTTAATCATGGTCTTATTTATTTATACACTATCTTGATATTTCATGACTCTTTCAATGTTGTCTCTGAATCCTGATACTTATTTTTATCTATGGATATTTATGTGTTTAGTCCTCATTTTTTCCCCTCGATCCTACATGATATATTCTTATGTTTTGATATACTAACCGAAATTGTTGATAATACTTCATCCTAGTTTCAGCAGCAAATGGTCTTTTTGCACAGTGCGAGATGACGACAGCCCTTCACTGCACTTCATACTTAAACAGGAAAGTCATTTTAACTTTCTTTTCTTTCATATATCTCATTCGTCATTAGGACAATGTCTATGCTAAGTCAGGGGTGGGAGAAAACAAAGTTAAAACTAGGAGTTTTATTGCCAAGGGCTTAGAAAGTTTAGTTACATCATGCATGAATATATTCATATGATAGAGAGGCTAATTCATCTGGTTTAAAAAAAAAAAAATTTGCTTGTTGTTTTCTTTATTATGTTTTTAGCTTCAGCTTGAAAAGTTAATGATTGCAATTAGTTGAGACAAAGTTTCAGTGTAAAACGAATTGATGTTGCCCCAATCGAAAACATGGCGAGATGAATCGTCACAAAATTGAGACTCCTAGGCAGGAGGTAAGAAAGGTTGAAAACAATTAGAGCCGAAGAAATGTAGTAATGTGGTTCATAAGCACAAGTAACTTTGATTTTGGTTTGAGTTAGCTAACAAGTTATCTGAAGCAAGGAGATATGTTCCACTGTATAAACAAACTAAGTTTCGAGACCAGCATACATATTGCAAAAAACAAAAAAACAAAAAAAAACAAAAAAAAAATTATATTTGAAAAGGGGTCACTACTCCAATGTTCTAGAGACATAATAAGTTGGGGGTTGGCATGTCCACCGTGAGTGATCTCCACACTGAATTGTCTAAAGAATATGAGTATGCTAAGCACCTTAAGTTCATTACTTGTTGAGTAATCGGGTGATGGCACCACAAATGTTAGCATTCGCGTAAAAAGGCAAGTCAATGACCTAGGGATAAATAAATACAACCCTCGAAATAAAATAGAGTAAAATAAATTGGGTCTCGAAAATTTGGAGAGTTACTACTGTGTGAACAGAAAATCTTAGCAACAGATGAAAAAAAAAATGCTAAAAATAATCAGTTTTAAGGTGCCTTGGGCTTATGGGTATTGCATGAATCATTTTAAGGGCTGAATTATGGGTGAGAGAATGTAATAGAGGATAGAAGTCGATAAAGTAGTGATGTGACATTTTCAAAGTGGTTTTGTGCGGGGTAATATTGGTAAGTAATGTGCTGCATTTTATTGTCGATACTTATAAGATAGTCTTTTGGCTGAAGTTAATTTCGTCTATTGTGTTATATGCATATAGATTATGGTCTATGTTTCATATGTTTAGGTATTTGATTTAGAAGGATGTTTATGGGTAGCATCGCTGGAAACCCTCACGAGACTATAACTCGTCCACTAGGGCCACCTAAGGGTTTAAAGGATTGTTGCATAAGCTAAATGCAACCGTGTCAATCTACGAAAGTGATTTAGATAGTTTATTATATAATTTTTTTAGTTAATGTAAAATAAAATTAGTCGCTTTCATTGCTAGGGACTAGCAATTCGCTAGTTGGGGGTTGTGATGGATAATGGACATACATATATATTATGGTTTATTTCGGGCGAATTTGGGAGAGATTTTGTCCAATTCGCTAATAAATTGTGCAAATTCGGGATCACATGGTTATTTTTTTTGTTTTGTAGGAACTTACATAATTTTGAGTCTAAACAAGACCAAGTGAGTGTGTTCGAGACAAAAAATTACAACCGGGGCGAAGGATCGAGGAGTGGAATCGAAACCAGCTGAGCAAAAATCCAGAGCCTGTAGGCTGCGACATGAATTTAATTCAAAAATCCAGAAGCTAGAGGCCACGACATCATGCCCCGACATAAGATGAAAGATTACTTACCATGCAAGGCAGAGGCTGGAGGCTGTGGCATAATGTCGCAGCATCAATTCTGGACAAGGCCGCAACATCATGCTGCGGCATAATAGCCATTCAATAATTTAGAATCAACAGGCTGCGGCATCATGCCGCGGCATGCCCCAGCAGCAAAAGACAGAATGCACAGGCTGCGACATCATGCCGTGACATCGATACTGTTCACAGAATTTCAGTTTGACTGAAATTCTTGCCTAAACCTAAGCATATATAATGCTTTGTAATTCTAAAAATTAGGAGAGCTGTCCCAGGGGAGTTTTTGAGAGTTTCTTCACACACTTTTCAGATTTTGAATATTTTAATTTGGGGATTCAATCAAAAGCTTTTTGGATTGCAATTGTGAGAATATTTTTTCATCAACTTCAATAAGAGATTCAACATTCATCTGGTTTTATTCTTATTTTCTCCATTATGCTTATAATTTGCTTGAATCTTATTGCTTATTTGTTTTTAATGATGAACTAAATAAATTTTGCTAAGATTAGGGCTAGCTAATTCATGAATATGTAGGGTTTTCAATTATAATTTACGAACATATTATTTCATATGAGTTTGCATTCTGAACTTATTGCCTATTGAAACTTGGTCACTTTTAATAGGATTTCTGTTGTGTGATTGAGACCGAGAGGTGATATTGTATAAAAGCAGTGAGAATACGAACCATGGATTAATTAAATATAGAGCTATATTTGATAATACATGCAATAGTCATAGGCACAATAGGCTTGTGCTGAAAGCTAGTGGATTCCATAGAACTTAATGCATTTTCATCTAATTAAACCTAAATAGAGATAGTTAGGTTATTAGATTGTTAATTAGGATTAATATTGCTTGAGAAAGAATGTTAATCAATTTAGGGAATTCTGTTGTCACATAAATAATATGAAATACATAAACTTATGAAAAACCTACATTGTAGTGAATTAGTGAATCCGAAATCTTAGCATCATCTCAGATTGTGTTATTCGATTTACCTAGGCGTGTTTGTTAATTATTTTATTTTAGTTTGATTTTATTTCGTTGATTTACTTTCGACTCGTATTTGATAGTTTAGATAAAGTTAGGAGTAGTGCCGTCTTGGTACTTGCTAACGCGATCCCGTGGATACGACACCCTGAATACTTCCCATATTACTTTGAGCTAGTACACTTGCTAGGAAGTTAAGGTTTAAACTTTTAACGTATCAGAAATATTGCATAAAAGAAAAAAAGTGACGTCATATGGTTGATTTCTATTTCTGAATTTTACAATTTGCTCAAATTTATAGTTACAATCATAGTCGATAAACATAAAATATAGATTATTAATGCACAATCCATGATTGCAGTGGTTTGTTTTTAATTAGTGATCAAATAATTCATGGTTATATGTAACGGTTAATGTTCGTCATCTTAACCAAGATCCATTATTGTTGATTGCAGTGGTTTTACTTTATTCGGGTTTTAAATTGAAACTCTATATTGAAAACAGAAAAAACCTCTAATCAAATTCACTAATAATATTAGGAGAGTTACAATTTGTAGTTTAAAAGAGCAATAATCTATATTGCTCTTATTACAATAGGTTTTGATACCAAGCTCGAAAGACTATCAATTCCAACTAACCAAAACTCTCAAAGATTAAAGGAAACTAAACCCTTTTCTTACCGAAAATACCAAACCCTAGTAGAGACGCACAATAGAATAAGGAGGTTGATATCATACACAAGTTTCATATATACCAGGTGCACTAATAATCGAATTATATAGAGATGACAAATCATTCCTAACTTATACAACCTAGAAAGATACACCAACCCTTCCTGCTCTACATAATTACAAATATGTGATGCATCATACAATTACAAATAACTTCTCATATTACTAGTTTAAGACATATAAGTCCATAAACTCCACCTTGGCTTAAACCAACATGAACTCAACTAGAGACTACCCCTGCAAAAACGACAAAACACTTACACAAGCTTCTTCAAACTTACTCACAACTACCATTTTTGTTAAAATATTAGCTAGATTTAAATCAGCTTATATATTCTCCACTTTACATTGTTTGCCTAATATAATATCCTTAATCAAATGAAGTCTAACATCCATGTGCTTTGTCCTCTCATGGAAAGCATTATTCTTCGACAAATGTATTGCACTTTGTGAATCACTATAGACCACGAGTATTACACTACTTAAACCAATTTTGCTTGTTATTCCTTTCAACCATATCACTTATTTTACTGCTTGGGTCAAAGCATATATTCTACTTCAGTTATTGATAGGGCATACAATATGTTGTAGACTATACTTCTAATTTACCATATTTCCACCAGATGTGAAAATATAACCTATCAAAGACCTTCTTTATTCTAAATCTGTTGCAAAATCAAAATCACAATAACCTTTAGCACAAACTTTTGTAGTATAAGTAGTGTAAAACAAACCATAATCACAAGTTCCTTTTAAATATCTCAAAAGCCATTTTATTGCATTCTAATATTCTTTACATTAATTACTCATAAATCCACCTAGCAAACTAATTACATACATTATATCAAGCTTAATACCAATCATAACATACATCAAATTGCCAATTACATTTAATATGAAATTTTCTTCATCAATTTAGATTCATTATTCATTCATAATAGTTCTTAGTTTAAAAATTTGCACGTATAGAAACATCCACAAGTTTAGCATTAAGCATATCTGTCAATTCTAGGACCTTTTTAATATAACTAGATTGAGACAACACAAGAGTTCTATTACCTCTATTCCTAATTATATCCATGCCTAGAATTCTTTTTGTTAAGCCTAAATGTTTCATTTCAAACACAATTTTAAGCATGCATGTCAAACTATGCAAAGTATCTTTATCATTAGAAGCAATTAATATGTCATTAACATATATTAACAGATAAACATAACTACCTTCTTCAGCATTTTAAAAATTAACACAATGATGGAATCTACATCCAAAAAATTCAATAGATAAAAAAAAATCATCAAACCTTTTATGTCGTTGCCTAGCGGACTATTTTAGACCATAAAGAGATTTATATAATAAACAAATCTTCTTTTCGATACCTTTCCTTATAAAGCCCTTAGGCTATTTTATGTAAATTTGTTCTTTTAAATTTCCATGTAAAAAGGTAGCAATAACATCCATTTGGTCTAATTCAAAATCAAATAAAACAACAACAAATAACATTAGTCAAATTTGTTCTTCTAAATTATCATGCAAAAAGAGATTTATGCATGATCATGACTTTGCCTAATTATCTAATTTAATCTTCCACATTATCTAATTGGATAAGGCAAACATCTCATAATTTCGTTCATACCCTTTTACCTTAAGATTAGCTTATTTTGGTCCTTAAACTATGGAGACTATATTTCGAGTCTAAACACTTCTCGAGATTCAAAATTATTGATTTGAACATCAAATTGGTTCATCTTGAATAAACATATACCTTCAAGTTTGATCAATTTTATTTGTGTGTGACCTATAATAAGTTGATAGTGTACAAATTTATGTCAAATCTTTTGTTCAATAACCATTCATGCATAGACCATAAGAATCATGGCTAACTAAGTATCGAAGTGTTAGCATTCGATCTATCAACAATACATTTACTTGTACAATCTGATCTTTTCATCATTTGATATCTCTTTAAACTGACATAAATTTAATGTCTACCTTAGGAAGTTTTTGATATCATAGATTGATGTTTATATTAATGATCATATTAGACTGAGTAACAATTTAATTTCATTATGGCCACATGTTTAAATGGTTATTGATATCTGTTAGTTGGCCTACTAGAGATATTTGTTTTCGTGCTTAAAAATGAGTCGATCAACCATAGCCTTCATATATCTTGTTATGGCAATCGCCACCTTTTTGCCAACTTTTTCTCACGGACTACGTTAGACTAATGTCAAACCATATTAGCCCTTATATAAAATGATTTGGTGACTTTAAATAAAAGAATTACATATACGTTTATTTATCTAAGATTATATGTTTCATAAACATTAGAATAACTGTAATATCTTAAGATTATAATAACCTTTTAGACTAAAAATTTAGGGTTAAAAGAGAGAATATATAATAAGAAATAGAATTGAAAGGGTTCAAGGGTAAGATAGTCATTTAAGAAGCTTTATATGACATGTGCATTCTTTGGGAGACTTTTTCCATGTACAACACAGGAAGTTGAACATCTATAATTTCCTTAGAGCACGATTATGTGTCCTTCAAGAACATGATTGTGCGTCCCTTCAGTTGTATGTATCACATGAAAGAAGGGAAAATCTAAAAATTTATCTAAATGCATGATCGTATGTAACTACATAAAAGGGATGCATGATCGTATGTCTTTAAGACATACGATCATGCATCCCTTTTATGTCAGTGTAACTACATAAAGTAGAGATATCTTATTCTTTGCCAAATCTTCACTTATTTCTCTTTTTCTTTTGCAGCTAACCCTAGCCAAATATTTGAACAAAGATCAGCTTGTAACAACCAGTTGAATCAAAAATCCATCCAAATTTAGAGAGATAAAGATAACTAACAATTTGAGTTAAGTAATTTCTTATTGTTTTCCCCCTCATGTGTTTATTTATAATAAATTGAGAGTAAGCTTGAAGCATGTTTTGAGTTTAGAAAGCATGAGTTCTGATAAGGTGACAAAAGATAAGAGATTTTGGAGGCAAAAACTTGTTGTATGTATGTATGTATATCTATATGTGGTGAAGGGATTTTAAAGCATGCTTGGCAATGATTAGATGATATTTGTTGGTTAAGCATGTATTAAGTAGTGAATCTTGCATATATATATATATATATATATATATATATATATATATATATATATATATATATGTTATAATAAGCTTGATTTAAGGTTGATAAAGATTTGGTTGAGTTTAATTTGGGTTTTGCAAGTTCTAGAGGAAAAATTTGTAGAAGTAAAACATGATGCACACTCGTGCATTTGAACACACGTCTATGTAGTCATGTTTTCTACATGGTTATGGTCATGTAAGTGCATGCATGATTAAGGCCAAGAGAGAGTGTTCTATTAGGGCACGACTGTGCATTTGCCAATTTCACATGACCATGTCTAAGGGTTCATAGTCATGTATGTGTTATGTTCTATAGGCCTATGCATATAAAGCCATGGTCATGTGTCCAACACACAACTGTGTCTTAAAGTGCATAACTATGCAACAGGCAAAAGTAGTTGATAAAGCAAAAACTTACAAAATAAAGAGCAGAGTAAAGAATAGGAAGTTAAAAGTTATATATTTTTCTAGAATAATTAGATTAAACTTATACAAGTATGAGGTACCAAAGCAAATTAAAAATATGACAAGTAAGTACCAGAATAAGACATGGAAGTAGAAATCACGGAATCCAAATAAGAACCTAAGATAAGTATACACAATTCAATAAGAATATAAACAATTACAAAAACATACGAGAACATAATTTTAATCTTACTTAAGGATAAAAAACTTAATAAGAGGATATTGTGATAATATATTATTATATGAAGGATATAGAAAATAAAAAAACAGATACACAACAAAATGCAAAACAGAAAGTAAAAAGCTAGAAAATTAGAATCATAACATTATACTTATACAAGAATATAATTAAAACAGTATACAAGATACAAAACTAGAAAGTATAGCAAGAACTATACAAAATAGAATTTTAACAGTTAATCCAGTTTATACAAAATAGAACTTTAGTAGTTAATCCATTTTATACAGAATTTAATCAAAAAATAAGAGAATAAGATATCATGCATGATGAGCATTTATATGACATGACATGCTAAAGTAAAACAGTGTTTTAAAAAAAGGATACAGGGATCCATATGCATGTTTTTAAAGTAGAAAGTATAATGGTCTAGACATCATTTTTACTGATGGATATAAGGAGACATTTGTGAGTTTGCACATTTGTTAAAGAGGGAAGCCAACATTAGTTACAGAGAGAGATATAGTTATTGTCTATTTTAGTTACATAGATACAGAGAGAGAGCAGGTCATGCGTTAGCTTTCAATTTATCGATTGCGTGTCAATATAGATGAACTTACTTAGTTAGTGTAAGACCCCGCCTGCTATATATTACTATAGACCATATTTTTTTTTTTTTGAAGTATATATATATTTAATATATAGCAGTAGGTCTTACGCTGATTGCTTACTGAAAGTATGCGGAAGCTGGATTAGAAATCTATGATGGGAAACTAAAATCCACTGTACAGTATCCTGAAATAAAACTCATATTTACTATGTAATAATAGTAACTGAAAACGTAGAAGATATTGTACATTCTGAATGCATAAGAACTACTAAGCATATGAGCCACAAACATGTTATCTGTTGAAAACTAAATATATATACATGCATACATACATAACTGAAAACTCGGGTGAAAACCTGCTCAAGCCACATCCCACACCCCAGTCATCTCGTGCTTCAAGCTCAGCTCCCCAAAACACCAACCTGTAAGACAAGAAACTAAAGGGAATGAGTGACAAGTCACTCAGTAAGTACCTCCTACCTCTACCTTCGGGTAGGCTCTAGACTAAGTTGCTGCTGACTAACTGCTATCTAGATGAACTTACCTAAGTTCCTGATAGTCGAATAGCTTCTTCTAATCCTCTTTTAGCATTTATTATTCTTTTTCCTTTTCTTATTAATTCTGAGACTTAGAGTACTCTTAGGATTAGCTGAACTCTTATATTTCTTTATTTCTAACGTATATCGTGCAGCTTAATCTTTCTTTTATTTCTTATCTTACATGTTTCTGATCTTCCTGTTTGTATGTTTTTCCATGTCATGTAATATATATCATGGTATGCCGAAATCATGCTATTTGCCTTTAGACCTGTTTACTGAAAACATCTTTTTAAAAACTGTTGTTAGAATCTGAAGATCTAAAACACTGAAAAAATTGAATAAAACTATTTCTGAAATCTCTGTATCTGTAGATACTTGTTATACTAATCAGGTTGATAAATACAAGGATTCGACATCTTGGTCACGTGGGCTGAACCATACTAGTAAAGTGTCAGTAAGCTAAAATATCCTACCATACTAGTCCTTGGACCAGAGCTGAAATCTAACCAATTTGACCAAAGTCAAAAAGTTGAAATCCCACAGATGCCCCCTCAAATTCACCCTTACTAACTAACCTGGATATCAGGTCTTAATGCTGAAAATTGATGCAAAGAGATTATTTGATCCCTTTTCTGAAAACACTGTTTAGCATGTTATGCTGAATGGTGCTATTTATGCATGTTATCTTATCAATTCTCTTTTCTTTCTGATTATAGTTTATCTTACTATTGTATTATTTCTATTACTGTTCTCTTTCTATTTCTGTCTTCATTTTTGTTTTCTAATTGTAACCTATCACTAAATTACGCTACTTAAGTCTACTGATGAGTGTTCTCGTACTATTGTGAGATTAAGGTGTGATTCTGGAAAATATCTTATTTTTTTCTCTTTTCTTTCTTTTCTTTTCTTTCTTTTCTTTTCTTTCTGTTTTCTTATTCTTATTCTTTCTGTTTTCTACTTTTACTCATTGTTCTACTGCTTTACTAAGTGCACGGGCGTGTGTTTCATGACATACGGCCGTGTGGAAGAAAACACACGGTCGTGTCCCTACGTACACGACATGCAACAACATACATAACATTCCCATGTCCTACTTACACGAGTGTGTGGACTTGGGAATGGGCACACAGACGTGTGCATTCAGGTACACGGGCGTGTGTCTGGATTTTCTTACGTACATGGGTGTCATGCAAAGTCATGTCTCATACAAAATTGAGGCCAAACGGGCGTGTACCCTCAAGTATACGGGTGTATGCTCAACCCAGATTCTATAGATACGTCTGAAAACTCAGAAAATCTCACATGAACTCAACCAAATCTCAACCATTCCTCAATCAAACATACACACACTTCAGTCATAACATTAATAACTCCAAAATCATGCTAAAATCACCAAATGTACACATTTAGAGATCTACATGCTAGGAAACAGGAAAGAGGTAAGGAAACACTTACCTAAAGCTACTAAAAATCTTTTATCTCACTATCTCTGACTAAATCTTGGTTGGATTAGTTGCTAAAGCTGGCTTCTACCTCTGAAAATGATGAAGACTTACTGGAAGAAAGAAGAAGAGAAATGGGTAAGCTGGCTAAAATGAAAAATCTCTTTTTATATAGTTGTGCGACCCAAGGAAGACACACGATCGTGTACCCCTAAGGCACACGGTCGTGCTCTTCATACAAAGCACACGGGTGTGTGACAAGCACAACCCATATAAAGCCTCTCTGAAAAGGCTATTCTACCCCCAGAACTCACTAAGGCTAATCTCTGACTATAAAATCTCTTTTCTAACCCCGATTAAGAACCTAAAAGACTACTCTTACCTCGGGTTATTACAGTTAGGGTACTAAATCCTTATATTCATCATTCTGATCAGTATAATAGGTATTCATTGGATACAAAGAGACTTTTAGATATAGTTTTCACTCAGTTTTATCAATATTTTAGGATTGTCAAATCTCGATAGTATTTTCAAAAATGTTTTCAAAAAGCAAATCTAAGGGCCAATACATGTTTTGCAGCATAAAAATATATGATTTTAGCATATTTCATATCATTTCATACATAGCATAAGACAAAACAAAGCAAAGAAAAAATGATAAGTAACAAGAAAATAAAGTGTAACTTAACAGACAAAGTCAAGTAAATAAGACAAAGAATACATTTACGTACAAAACATCATATACATAATAGAATAAGCAAGTTATAGAATGAGTCAAAAATAAAACATCAGATGATAAATAAAATAAGCATGAAATTAGATAAAGGCTTGTGATAAGTCACGAGTACTATAAAACAAGTATATCATAACCAAAAACAATTTTAGTAAGAAATAGAATCAGTATCATAATGAAATAAGAAATTAGATGAATACTCATGGCAAGTCAGGAGTATTATAAAATGAATATATTTATACATCACTTCCAAAAATAAAGAGACAAGAAAATGATTTAAGAAAGAGAGTAAAAAATTGTGGCAAGCCACCAAAGAATTTAGAATTTTCATACCATATTATATACGTATATCCATATCCATAGTTATGACATAACATGAATCAAGAATATAGACATCTAGATCTCTATAGAAGGAAGAAGCCCATAGGACATGAAATAGGCTAATAGTATCTATCAATTAAAGATATATGATAAGTCGGATATAGAAATTAGAATATAATTAGTTAAGAAATAGAATGAGTAAAAGAAAGAGATTGAAAATAACAACAACTAAGAATCTAGATAAGAAACCAAATATAAAGCTTATGACTAGTCATAATGATGAGAACGGGATAAAAATGCTTGAGGGTAGAGATAGGAATATAATTACTAAGTGACTTATCATTTATTCTCTATAGTTTCCTTTCTTATAGATCAATGATTTCGGAAACTGAGTTAGAGCATGAAATGGCTAATGAGTAGATACAGTTTTAAGTGGGTCCTTACCCGTGTTCACAATTTTGTATATATGTATATGTACACACACACACACAAACACACACATACATATATATAGTTTTTAGTAAATAGCATGCTTAGCTTGCATGTTTTGTATTGTGCTCATGCATATGATGTACAATATGATGTATTTTTAAATATTATCAAATCGTATTAAGACGTGTCTTTCTTCTAAGATACTATACATCAAGTTTTCACCATATCATTGCGATTTCTTCTAAAGCTTCCTTATGTATCACATGTATTATTTATGTATTTTGTATAGGTTGTATGTATATTATGCATGGTTTGTTTTACAAAATAATATTATTTAATGTTTTCAATATGTTGTATAGTATTTTCACTATAATCATATTATAAGCTTTTGCATACTGCATGAATTTTAGATAAGCAGTTTTTATGGGACTTCTACTATATATTAAAGATAATTGATAGAATTAGTATAATAATAATAATAATATTAATATTAATAATAAATATTAATAATAGTAGTGTACAGTAATATATAGTAGAGACTCCTATAGTAGCCATTTATATGAAATATTCTTGATGGATCAATTTAGTTGACACGTTGATAACTTGCACCCATGTTTTATACCAAATTGTCTATATACAACTTTAATTAAGGTTCGCCATCACCTTTTGATAGAGTTATCTAATACTATGATAGTTTCAATTATATTATGTATACCCTTGATCAAGATAATATCAAAACTATAGACATTTTATGAATATCCATCTCATATACACGTAAGGTCTCATGATCAGTTGTTACACATTGATCCTCTCATCATAGTTCACCATTCTGAAGGCATTCATCAACTTTAAACTAGATGATAAAGATAAAATGTTTTTTTTCATTAATTTAAATAATAAGTACATTATAATTACGACAATGGTAATTAGCTTTAATACACATACCCTAACAAAGGCAACATGTGAACATCAGTTGTAATGATCAATACTACTTATGTAAATAACACCTTTTTGAAGAACAATCTTAAATTATTATGAATCCTTGTTTGATCTTGATCTCTTGATTAAGTCTTGGATGAATCTCGTTAAATCTTCTATATAAGTGCTAGTTGTACTTTGTAGTATTTAACATTAACTAGGCCTAACATTTTCATTGCAACAAACAAGTTATAGTAATTCCTTAAAGACCCTTCACAACATCAATGACAAGCAATTAAAAGATTTATAAGGTATGTTAAAGGAACTCTACAATCTGGACTGTTGTTTAAGCCTACTAAACTACTAAAAGTAGAAGCCTCCTTTGATACTAACTGGGGTGAGAATATAAGGGATCAAAAGGATACAAGTAGATATTGCATCTAACTAGGTGATAATCTAGTGCAATGGTCTACTTCTAAAAAGCGAAAGGTTGTTACTCTTTTGTCCCCAAAATGAGTGTAGATCCTTAAGCCAAACTGCCACAAAAGGTTGCTTGGTTAAGAAATTTGCTTAAAGTAGTTCATATTCCATTCTTTGATGATATTGTAGTGGGTGTGGCAATATGAGTGCAGGTTCTCTTGCTACAAATTATATTCTTCATAGAAGAACAAAAACATATTAAGCATAATGATCATTTCATAAGAGAGCACTTAAAGTTCAATATTTTCCCACTGAATTTTAGACAAGTAACATATTAACAAAGTCTCTAAATATTGCTAGGTTTGATTTTTTAAGAAAATAACTGAATGTGATTGATAGTTCAAAAATAAATGCCTCTTCTGGAGAAGCTGTTGCTGAAAGTTTTGAGGGAGGATAGACAGTAAAATTGTGGGAGCTGTTGATGAAAACTAAAGAGAGGATAAACAATTAAACTGTGAAAAAAATGTTTAATTGACTAAGATAATTGGTTATGCAGTTGTTTCTGCAATTAGTTTGATTCATTCTTTGGAGATTGATTTCCTGTTCAAATTAAGGAAAATACGGTAATCAATATGTGGTTGCCTATTCTGGTGGTGGAGTTGTTTGCTATCTGTCTTGTTTGGTGTTTGAAATGGAGAAAGTATGTAGCTTTTGTGCAGTGGTTTTGCTGTATGGCTGTTGTGGAGTCTATTTTGTCAAGAATCACCGTTTAACTCAGTAAACTGAAAAGTTGAAAGTTTTTCTCGCATTGTTCATCTTCCTAACCAAAAGCTCCTTGTTCTTCTTCTTCGAATTGCTACTGTTTCATGGATAATCCAACGGTTCAAAATGTATAATTTTATGTTTCTTTTTCCAAAATAAATGATTTAAATTAGATCGTAAATTTTTGTATAAATATGTTGCAATGCTTCTTTTGGTGTGTGAATTAAAAATAAAAGGTATTTCAATTTCTTTTCGAATTATCATAATATATTGAAATTTGACTTATGAGACGTAACGAGGCCGTTTCATATATAAACATTTTTATTTATGTAATTTTTTTGTCTAAAGCTAGTAATTTTAAAAGTTTTGTTCTACAATTGATACATTTTAGAGATTAAAGAAAGAAATAACTTGGGGTAAAGGGTAGCTTTCGTAAGGAACAAAGCTTCACATCATTCTTGTATGGTCGTGTATGTCATGACCACTTTAGGCGTAAGTGATATTATTAATCATGCTGAGTAGTAGTGGAAGACCGAAGTAGAAATAATAATTATATAAAATTTTCCAACTATATATATCGTTTAACGTAAAAAAAAGGTGTCGTTTTCAAAATTCAACGAACCTCCATTATTATTCTAGAAACATAACATGTCACCTAAGGCGGCCATTACTAAATTTATTTATTCATTCATTTTTATACAGTGAAGACTGAAGTGTATGTTTGGTCATAGTCATCTTCCTACCTTTAACTATTCATCCATTTATAATATATAGTTGAGCTTCTAGAAAGACTACTTCTACACACTTAGAATTAATTTAAGAAGAAATTGGAGAATCATTTTAGGTTGGTGACCCGTCTCATCTTAATTCATATCAAGTGGGTCTTCTTTCTTGTGTATGTTCTTTAATTTTTTTCTTTTTGGTTTTTGTTTTTCTTTTTACTTATAAATATAAATATTATTCTTATCTATGAATGATTCTATTGACCACAACCATCATTTATTATTCTGGTATAGCAAATTTCACATATATGGGCATCAGTCCATATCGTTGTTAACAACATCATTTTAAACACACCAAAAATAACAGAGACCTTCAACGTACACCTATAATCTATCATCTATATTTTGTTACTCATTAATCATATATAATCATGTTTAAACCTATAATCTTAAAGAGGTCACTTAACTAGTTACTAGAATCTTTCGTTATCTAATTCACAAGAAAACTTATATTAGACACTAAAGGTATTGTTTTCATGAATTAAAACACTATTAAGATTGTACAATCCTAATTGTTGGTGTAAAAGTTTACATCAATAAAAAATACAGGGAGTTTAGATGAATTCACTCTTAAGCATAAGAATAGGTATCTCTAATGAGCTCATTAATAGATATTCATGACTATGTAATATATGAATATAGTAGGATCAAGTTGAAGCCAAATTCGTATTATTTAGTCTAGATGGATATAAGACTATGATTATGAGAAATTCTTAAGGTAAACACTACTTCTATGCCTTAACTTTTAAAGATGCAGTATGACAAAATAACTTAATTATGTCCTAGTTATTAGATTAATCAAGCTTTAGAGTTGTTTGCTAACACTTTGTTGGATGGGTGGTCGTGATTTCTTGCTAGAGTTCATTTACGGTCTGTGTCTAGATTCCACTCAAAATTAAATACTACCAGATCAATAGGAAACTTGTGGTTCATGCATAATATGAGTTGATGGTAGTGTTTCAAATGCTCTAAATTAAATAAAATTTCCTTTTCAACCCTAAACACTAAAATAGTTAGGATGAGTAAAGGTCAATTCACATAGAGTGATTTTGCAAATGATTATACTTTTATTTAATGACAAACAATCAAATTGAAAACTTAACTTTATCCCTAAATGTAAACATGATTAACAAACACAAAAACAAAGAAAAGGATTTGAATTACAACTTAAATGAAATGTAAAATGTGGCAAATTAACAATCAATTGATAAACAATATAATGATGAAATTCAGTTTTAGGTTCATTTGTAACTATGACATTCAACAGTTTTCAACCTCTTGGATAGTTGGTTCGATTATACTAAAACTATGAATCTTAAATGAAAACAAATTTTGTAACTTGATTCTTACTTTTCATTTACTAAATAATATAGGTTCGTTACTTAGATTTTAACCACTTATCAACCTATAACAAGCTTTATATATTTAATTAAGTAGTCGCCTTAACATTTAAAAAGATAAAGGTTCATACAAGTAATAATCACATGAGCTAGAATTGTTTAACCTGTGTAAAGTTATCCTTAACCGATGCAGAAAACTTGTCTAAAATTCCTACTATTAATTGCAATTTTGTTGATTAGAATAAGGATAAATACAACTCACAAACCCTAATCTTAGCAAGATTCAATTGTTCAATCAATATGATAGGCCCAACCTAATTATTGAAATTATCAATTATTCATTCATAATTTAGAATAACTTAAACAGAATTAATGAGAATCAATTAACAAACCAGAATTTTATTTCAACGAGTAATCACTATTTTTGAACTCCTCTAAAATTGAATTTGTTGTCTAGCCTCTTATGACTTCAAGATTACCAAAGAAATACACAAGAAAAATCTTCTCTTTATTATGTTGCATCTTTCTCCTTCTATTCTCTGTATCTATGATTTTTTTTTTTTCTATTTTTTTTTCTCTCTTTACCCTAAAAGACAGAGTTCTATTGATATCCTAGACATTCTAAATTCTAGTAGCAAGTTTATAGCCAATTTTGGGTGGACCAATGGGCTTTCGAGACTTAGGTCTCTTTATAAAAGATCTAGGCCTATTCCTCTGCTTTCCAATGCATTTATTTTCATCTCCAAATGAGGTTTGCAGATCAAGTTATGGGCTAAAAACCAAAACTGGTCTAGAATGAAGTCGTTAGCTCATAAAAGTGTTGTACTAGATTGTGTCTACTAATTTTAACCCTTTAAACAACCAATTTAGACTTTGATCCCTCCGTATGAATTATAATGACGGATGTATAGATGAATTTGGCTTTTCAAATCACTTCGTTTAGAATTTATACGTTTCAATTATGCTTTTTTAATGCTCCAAGGTTCAGATTTGACTCCAGTTTTTAACTTTAACTTTTCATTAGTGTTTAGAGGCCCAAAAAAATTTGAAACTCCATGAACCAAAATTCTAACTTCAAAAAAGATTATAAATCTACAATAAGTCCAAAAGGTCCAAAAGTGAAAATACTGAAATTTCCTAATTTAAAGCACAATTTACCAATATACTTCCACTAATGTCTTATAAATAAAATCATAACAAATAAACACTAAAAGACATTAATGAATTCAAACAAACTAAATGTGTGAGAAATAAAAATGTTTAATTATAGGTCTATCAGTTGATTATTTAGTTGGATTGATACGCTCGCAAAAGTATGAATCAACAAATAGTAATATAAGATATCATTCCCATAGGGATTTGGAGATAACTCCTAGTAATAGTCAAACTTTTAATTATCTAGAGCTTTAAGTAATTATGATCATGAAGGTCATATTAAATGTACTATTAAACTTGTACTATTATTGTTGTTGAAATATTGTGATGCAAACTAATGACAACTTGAAATCTGTCTAAGGTTATAAATTCTTGATGTATCTGAGCGAAGATTTCCCTATCTCTACTTTTCTTCTAGTGTTACTACTCTCGGTTCAGTTTTATGGTTGATATGCTTAATGGTTATCTCTCTTAAATTTTTTAATGTCTCTCTTGAGGAGAGTTAGGTATGTCTAAGTCGAATGAGCATCTACTCTTACAGCTATTTAGACTACTTAAATTTATTACGATCTATGGAATGTAATGACTTTGTACAGGTCCTTATCTATCTCTAGACTGAAGTGTATTATGTTTGGGTTATGCATAAACTAACCATGTATTAACCTATTGGTAATCCACAATAGTCTATAGATAATTTTTGATATGTTTGGCCAAAACATACAACAACTAATAATTTCTCATGCTCAAATCTTAACAAACATCCACATGATAATAAATCAAAGAAATAGTGAACATACAAAATTCAAGAGCTCAGATCCCTCTTGTCTTTAGAAAAGAAAATTAGCCTTGCATGACTATGATAAATCTAAGAATGAAAAAAGAAAACGTCATTCCACAAGAACAAGATATAAAAAAAAGAAATCCTAAACATAATGTGCTCTATTAGCAATGAAGTATACTTTATCATCCCTAACTCGACTCCGTTTTGAACTCTTTAGATTAATTATGGATATTGTTCATTTATGTCAAAAAGAACTTTTTGGAAAGGGCTTTTTAATATCTTTTAGGGATTCTCTAAAATTACCCAAATCTTGAATTTTTATATGCTTTTTGGTTAAAGACAGATTCATTGATTTAGTATGATTCTCCTTTTAATGTATAGCTATCCAATATATGTTACCTAGATTCTTTGGATTTGATATGATTTGGATCAATAAGAGTTTTGATTATCATCAAATTTTTTGCCTTTTTTATTATAGGAATTTTAGCTTATATTGCCACTTGTAACTATAACTATTGAGTCTTCTATTTTGAGCAAGACTTTGTTTGGCACTAGAAGTTTTCTATTCCTTTTCAATACAACTATAACTTGAATAGTTATTTCTGTGAATACATTGAAATCTTTCACACAATGTTGATCAAACTCTAGAGGCAAGTGATTTGTTGATCCTTGTAGAGGGTGTGTAGTCAAAAGAAGTTATACTTGAATTTTCATATCTAAACAAATTAGGTTGGAATTCAAGATTTGATATTTTTTATAGTGTATAATTATGTGTCTTAGAATGCACACTCATAAATGGTTGTTAAGTGGTATGCATATTGGATTAGATTCACAGAAGCTCAAATCCAATTAAGATTTGGATAAGCCTTGCTAGTGCATGCTCATGCATGTAACATGCATGACTATGCATGTTCATATAGAACAGTGTTAAATGACTGTCTGGGGATATTTATTTGTTAACAAATTTCACGATCATTATGGAATCTAGATATGCACAAAATGCACGATTGTACATCTGCTTGTCATGCTATGTGTCACTAATATCAAAATGCATGACCATGGATGTAAAATGCACAGTCGTGCCTTGACTTTCTATAAATACATGACTTCTCTCTCCACTTTTCATGTTTTGCTCATCACCTATTGTCATGCCTGTGTACATTGACATCTTCTGTCTATGCATAAACCTTACTACTATAGAGTTTGTGTTTCAGACCTCTAAATCTTTGTGCTTTATGTGAATTACTAAAGTGTCGTCCCAAGATGGTAGGATAACGTTCATAGTGCATGTTTCTATTATCACACAATGAATCAGAGGAGTTCTATAACAGGTTTGTAACAGTCAAACACCTTAGGTTTGTAACGTTCAAACATGCTTTTCATATATATCTTTAGAATAAGATCTTAAAAGGCAATTTCGAACTTTGTTTAAGAACTTTAAAATGTATATTTTACTACATCACCTTTCTATTGGGCCAATCTCACCTCCATAGCTTGATAATAAAGATATTGATGTACTATCTAGTCTACATTAGGCAAATAATGGTTTCTTCTTACAAATTATACAATTGCTCTATAATAGGTACATGGTACAATTAGACGTTTATCTTGTGATCTCCATAAACACTAACTAAAAATGAGGGCTAGGTATAAAATCATCAAATGGCAAACGGATTGAGACCTAAAGCCCTGCCTCCAAATACAAGGCCTGTGCCAGTCTTTGACAAAACTCAATGTGAAACCAAATGTGAAAGCTTATTGAGTTGAGTCTGTACCTATACACACACACACACACACACACACACACATTAGAAATTTACAATCATAAAGTGGAAAATTTTAAATAATACTAATACAAATAAAATAAAATAAGAATAAATGAATGTAAATTAAGAGAATTAATGAAATTGGAGAGAGACTCAAGAGTTGAAAATAAGAATATAATATATGTTAAAATAAAAAAAAATTAAAATTTTTCTGCGGGGGGGTTTAGCGGCCTTATATAGTAGTGGGAAGTGGGAAGGGAGAGAATACATACATTTCTTTAAATAATATTTTATTTTTAATATTTTAAATTTTTACTATTAGGCCCGGGACTCGGCCCTGGACCGTTTGAGCTTTCTGCCCGTCTTACCTAATTAACTGACCAAAAATATAAAGGGGCAACATGCCAATGAATACAGTTTTTTACATGAGCAAAAATCTATTGAAATCTACAAAAACCAAACAAAGGGAAATTATATTTCGGCTTAACTTCACACGCAATACAGTTTTCAAAATGAACACAGTGTTCGTAATAACCACCTTTAACTGCTGCTTGCTGGATTATTGTCCTGGCATCACTTTAAATCTATAGCTCGAACATCCTAGAGGCATCATAATAGAAATTGCTGCACTAAATTGTAGAGTATGAACGATTATATACAACCCGGGAAACTGTAAAAAAAGTATATATAGAAGCACAAGAGAAAAAGAGAATTTGTGAAATAAAACCTAACATACGGTTTTGAAATAGGGGAAAATTATTAAAATAACTTGATTTTAATAGCATCCAACAAAAATAACTTTAGTTTTTTAGAATTAAATAAATATAATCTCAAAATCACACGGAATGACCTCAAATACCCTGTTTTTGCCTTTTTGGTAATGCGGAGCATTGTTTTCTATGAAACCCATTACGTTCATGCAGACTCAATGCATGGACTTGGAAATTAAACATACTCAATTCATAGACATGCACGACTCTATATATATGTTTGAATTTGTAAAATGCGATACAAACCTCTCTGGTAACCAATGATTTATGACGTAATTTTTAACAACTAAATGAAGAAAAATGTTAGTAAATTGATTATGATCACATTTATAATGCTTTAGTATAAATATTTAAGGTTTTTGGTATAGACTAAGGGTGTTTAGATTTTGGCTTTTTCCAGATTTGATTTATCCAGTTTGTGCTTGTTTTTACAACAATTTGGATAAAATTTTTTGGTGGATCGACGTTAAAATAGTTAACATTGATCTGCTAGTGATTTGAACCTAGAAAATTGATGTTTCAACAGTGAATGACAACCACATGTGCTTTTTCATCATCACACAAACTTTAATGGCATAACGTGAATCACACGTGGTTGTCAAGATTGGGGAGGAGGGCAATTTACAATTGTTCAAAACTTTAGGGTTAGAGAGAAGGCAAGTCAAATAAAGGGTTTTTATAAAAGAAATATATATTTTTTTTCAATTTTCTTTTATAGAGTAGTTGGGTGTAAAATGTAAAGGAAACCTTTAAGGAATTCGAGATTCAACGAAGAGTAACACTTTAAAGTGTAAGTGTCACCTCCTAGATAAAGCGAAGTCATGAGATTGTAGGACTTATTTGAGCGACGGGCAATAGAGTATGTTTAGAGATACGTGTTTTGGACACTTTTTGAAGCTCAAGGATAGTTAGTTTAATGGAGTGTTGGTCCATGATAAGTGTTTAGCATATATAGAAATTTGTGATCAATTCATAGTGTTTAATAAGGTGTTTGTCTATGATAAGTGTCTAGCACACTTTTTGAAGTTAGAATCACAAGTTTTTGTGTGTTATCATGCAGATAATGATGAAATTCAGATTAATTCAAAAAAAAAAAAGGAATGAAAAGATTCTTATGAACAAATGGTCGATGTTTCAAGTCGATTTCAAAGCCAATTGAGTCAAGGAGAGAAAAAGGAGAAAGAAGAAATTGACAATGTTGTGACACCAAACCAAGAGCAATTCTACATTTATGGCATGACTTCACAATGATCTAGCATTGTGGCACGACGAGAAAAGAACTTTATGGTACTATAATAGGGAAATAGAGTAAAATATGACACCGTGGCACTAGCTTAAATATTAGATTTCTTATTCTACTTAGGATTCTGATAATTTGCCCTAACGTTTAAGCAAGAATATAACCTTGAGCCATCTTTCTCTTCTTTTTCTCTACAATTTGAAGATTGAAATTGCTTTAGCAAAGGAGATCAGGCAAACAACTTAAGGTGATCAATCCATGAGCAAATTTAGAAGATTTAGAGTTAAGATTACTTGGAGAGCAAGGATCATATGTAAGAATTCAAGGCAATATTCAATCAAGAATCTTTAGTTCTATAATGCAAAATACAATATTGTCTTTAAATTTTTGTTTTGAATTTCTTATTATTATGAACTAAACTTTCTTCACTAGGGCCAGGATGCAATTTGCTTGTAAAACTCCATTATTGATAATAAAGTATGAAGTTCTTTTTCATGTGTTAAATGAGTCTGATTATGCTTAATGTCTTTGAATGATTGGCCACCAGTTGATTAATCATAAGATTTGTAATAGTCATTGAGAAGTGATTATAAATTTTGATCTATCATAATTTCCATAAGCTTGGAGAAAAGGAAACTAGAGATAGTTATGATGCTTGTGTGATCTTGATGAATTCTTGAACTTTATATGTCATTTGCCATTAATAGTACTCGAGGAGAGGTAGTTAGTTACAGAAATAAGTTAATATCAAGTATGAATCTTTATTCATAGGGTAGCGAATTTGATCATCAATAAATGAATTTTGAATGAATTACTGAACGTTATTGATTAAGTTTGCGAGTAGATGAAACCTCAACCCTAGTGTTTCACCTTTTCATAATTGCTAATTTCTTTTACTTTACTTTAGTATAATATAATGAATTGTTTTAGTTAGGAACTAAGTAACATTCAATATTGATATTGCAAGTAGCATAATAATGATGAGGTCTAGGAATCAACACAATCTTCATAAGACGATAATTTAGACTTAACCTTATTCGACTTACTTAAACTAGCATACTTGCTAGTAATTGAGGTTTAGGTCATAAAACTTTCAATAGTCTACTCTATTTTGCTTAGGCAAGTAGTGAAGGAGAACTCCAAGGAAGAGTTATGATTACAATACATGCAATAAATGTGTATTTTAGCCCCTATACGTTTTCCTTCATCACAAGGCTTAGATTTAGTCAATGAATAAAAATGTAACAATAGTTATATAGAGTTCAAGGTCTTATGATTAGAGATAGGTATTTTGATAGCCTACCACCTATTACATGTAGGACTCGCCGCCACGAGTACCCCATGCTACTGAATAATGCTATAGGGAGCTTTTATTGATAAACTGAAAACCCGGGTACCCGCGACAGGAATCCTACGAAAATAAATAAAAACTGAAACTATACATTTCTGTACATGCGGAAGCTTAACTGAATATACACAACTGAAATATATACATATCTGTTCTGTACAATGGGCCCAACGGCCTTTTAATATACATACATATTGTTCCTGTACATCTGGATACATAAAACATCTACAATATGACCACACAAGTCTAAACCATAAACTGTACAAACTGAGATCGCGATGTGGGCCATCTCCATCAGTCTCGATCCAACCGCTCATCGGAATCAGCACGAACCACCTGAAAAGGATGGAAGAAGGAGGGGGATGAGTGATAAAGATCACCCAGTAAGTGCTCCTTACTTCCCTCGAAACCCAAGCAAGCACAAACAATCATATAATCAAACATACCTGGGTCTCGGCCCTATTCATACATCTATGCGCTTGCTGGAATCTGAAACTGTTATTCTGAATATCTGATTTATCTAAATTCTCATTATTATACATGTCATGATGCGTATGTCATGTCATGCTACTGAAATATCTCATGGATGCATGCATCTGAATACCTCTCTATACCCGAAGGTAATTGTTGTGCTGATCAGACTTGGTGGAATACAAGGATTCGACATCCTGGCCATGTGGGTTGAACAATACTGGCTAGAAAGCTGAATCTGAATACTGATGCCCGATCTAACTGGTGTCAGATGGTAAAAATCTGAATGCTGCTGAATACTCTGAATGGTGTTAGAAACTGAATCTGAAATACTGCTGAGCGTTCTGACTGGTGTCAGAAGGTTGAATCCCACAGATGTCCCCTCGTATTCACCCTATACTCTTATCCGTACATCGGGTTTTGAATACTGAATACTGTTGAATTCAGATCTCTTGATCCTCTCTGAAGCTACATGTCATGCCATGATATGCATATACAGCTTATTATCTGAATTCGTGCTTACCTGATACTTATCTGAAGCATTTATATCATTAAACTAGATGCTTATGCTTTACTTCACATTTTAAATTCTTTTTCTGAAAATCTGCAGGTGCACAGGCGTGCAGGAAGAGTGCACGGGCGTGAGCCAAGACGCACGGGGTCGTGCGCTGGTCGTGCGCCTGACCGTGCATGCTACTGAAATTTTTGGAAACTTTTCACTGAGAGCGCATGCACGGGCGTGTGTCTGCGGACACACAGGCGTGCATGTGCATTTTCTGGCCATGCATACAGTGTACACACGGGCGTGCATCTGGAAAAACAAAGGCTCACGGTCGTGCCATACGGGCGCACGGTCGTGCGTCTTGTTCTTCAACAAGAGCACCGCCTGGAAATTGCCTTAAACTCATACCAATTCACATTCAATTGCAATAACACTTCAATTACACGTTCCCAGCACCACAAACAACACAATTCAAGCATCAATTCTCACATGTATCAAGTATCAAGCATTTCACCATGGAAGCATTGACTTTCTCTCACTAAAACATGATCAACATGCATGCAAAGCACAAGGATGGAAATCCATCATCCAATTTCAACATGCAAGGCCATATACTCATTCCAAACATTCATCCACATTCAAATAACTCATCCATGGCATCAAAACTCACAAAGCAAGCTGGGAAACTCAAGGAAAAGGTAAGAGAACACTTACCTCGTGCCATTGCTTCTGAAAACTATTTTTCGAACTAATCTCTATGCTCTCTAGCTTGATCGGGAGCTACTTGCTGATGAATTTCCTCTCTAAGGATAGGAGGAACTGAAAATGAAGAGAGAAATTTGGCTGAATTGCAAATGGGTGAGAAAAGAATAACAATTCTCTCGGCTCACTTATATAATATACTATACACGGGCGTGCATCATGGGTGCACGAGCGTGCACAAGGGAAAAT
Source organism: Anacardium occidentale (assembly GCA_026122585.1). NCBI lineage: Eukaryota > Viridiplantae > Streptophyta > Magnoliopsida > Sapindales > Anacardiaceae > Anacardium > Anacardium occidentale. The sequence continues at coordinate 511,915 of JAJEJH010000096.1, read as the reverse complement.
GAGTATTACTCATTTTTCGCTCACTCGCCTGATCAGATCCTTCCGAAAGGATTCAAACGAAAGTCACACAGCTCCGAAAACTTACTAACTCACCCCTGAACTCATCTAGACTCCCAATCCCTTTCTGAATCTCGTTTCTAACCCCAAAACTCTTTCCCTAAGGGCTTTTCTAACCTGGGATGCTACATTACATATAAGAACTTACATGATGTTTGGGAGGAAAATAGATAGTAAGAAGATGTCATAAAGATAACATGTTTGTACTTTTTATATTATGGCTTACTAAGGACCAACAATATAAAAGTGGTCCTTATAAGAGCATTGTATTTAATAAATGACATAGAGGCATTTAATGCCTACCTTTGCAAAGCCTAGGTATGAGAGTTAACATTCAAATCTGTAAAGGACTCTCTAGAAAGATTAGTAAGGTTATCAAAAGAAAATAAGAACAGAAGCTCCTTGGTCAAATTTTTGGTTATAGGTTTGCCTCTTTCTTTCCAAGGGTGATAGCAGTTTTTGCTCCATCAAGCAAGGTTGATTTGACTAATGCCATTTGTGTTTGGTTTCCCTAAACGAAATCAACAAAACGTCCATAACAAGTTTTTAGCCCATATGAAGCTTTTGAAATAAAGTTGACACTTAGGGATTACTCTATGAGAAGATGTATCAGTAAAAATGGATGACTTTATGGATCCCTAACAAAGGACTCAACCATCCTCACCTATCTAATAAGTACGTTCGGTGAGTTAGGTATAACGTAAGAAGGTGTTAGATATTCATGATGTCTAGTTCTTCTTGTTTGAAAATGTTTACTTATTTTGATTTGATTCTCATTTTTATATCATGCAATGTGGTTTAGAAATTTAATAAACATCAGTTTAAAAGCATCTAAAAGGCATTTAAAGTTAAACCACACCCTCTAAAGCCTAGGAATAGTAAACTTAAAATTACTAACTTCTTTTTTAAAGCTTTAACAAGCCTAATGAAAATATAAATTATTACATGCTATTTGATCAAATACCTATACATCTAATTAAGAAATGAAAAATAAGAATAAAAATAATAATCATTCACACTTTGTTATAAAATAGGAAAATAAATATACACCCGTAGTTTAATTCATTAAAAATAAAGCATCCACTGTTAGTCTAATTGAAATATCAAAATGTGAAATTTAAATTAAACATTCACCATAGTCTGTCAAATAAAAAAATGACATAAAAAAAAAGGCTTAACCTGAAAAAAAAAAAAGTGACTTAATGGAAATAGATTAATTATTTTGTAGGTTTTTTAATCAATCACAAACAAGTGGTAAAAGACCTATCTATGGGTTGATTAGATTTATCCATTTTCCCTTTGATTGATACACATGTCCTTTCAGAAAAACACATGAAAGAAGGATGAATAAAGCACCTATTTTCATATTAACTATACACACTAACTATAATAACCAAATAACATATTCACCTAGAAAACACACTAAAAAAATATATTTAACAATTAAAAATGGGTAATTATAAAGGATCAAACATATCATGAGTAGGTAAAGTGTAATATAGAATAAGATGATACATCACCAAAAAATTATCATTGATAAGCAGAAGGCCATATGGATGATCGTCCGTGCATCAATGCGCAAGCTTCCTTAGGCAAATCAAATACTATATTTGCAAGAAACAGAAAGCACGCAACAAATTATTCATATGCAATGCATGATAGATGAAATGAGATAATTTCTTGCATATGTAATGTAATTAATATGAGATCTATGAAGAGGGTGTGATCAAAATGAAACAACCATCTGCTAGGATAGATTATACAGATAAAAGATAATAAATTGGAATATGGGCTTTCGTGATTAGTCGATGTTTATACATAGACAACTTTTAAAACAAGCATCCTTGCATTAAGCCCCATGCATCTTTAGGTCATAATCAAATAATTCATGAATTAAGATGTAAACATACATAGATTGTAGAACAAAAGCGATAAGGCAACATGAAATATGGATGATTCATAACATGCATCTAATCAAGTTAAAGAAGACAGGTATGAAAATGTTCACACCCATACACAAATATGCATCAATAAAACAATAAAGCAGAACATATTAGCAATGTGAAAATAGTTAACCAATAGAATAATAAATAAGCATATACACATATGAAATGATGATATTTGTAAAACCCCAAAAATAATATGGCAAAACAACCTAGAGGGGGGGGGGGTGAATAGGTTGATTAAAAATTTATCAAGAGTTTAATACTTTTTCCTAGTCTACCAATTCAACCATTCAAATATAAACAAACAATCAAGCACAAATAATCAAATGACTAAGCAAATATAAAAAGAGAGTAAGGGAAAGAAATTGCTCAACCGATTTTTAGAGTGGTTCGGAGCTTCTCCACGCCTCCTACGTCCACTACTCCAAGCAACCCCGCTTGAAGACTTTTCTTCCACTAACTTCAACCCCGAAGTTACAATAGTTTTTTGACAAGGGAATTTCGCCCTTAACACTAGTTTTGATACAAGGGATTGCGCCCTTAACTTAGTTTTAACAGGGATTACGCCCCACACTAGTTTCACGGGATTGCGCCCAAGGGTTTGTGGAAAATACAAAGATTTGCCTCTCAAGGTGGATTTTCAATAAGCTCTCAATGTTTTCTCTCTTAGGATTTACAAATGTGTTTGTGAGAGAAGTTTGGAGAAGAGTTTAGAGAATGAAAGAGTGGAGTTCTTAAACTTGATTCTCTAACCCTTGTATCTTCAAATCAGCTCCAATTTATAGGAAATGGAAAATTCTAGCCGTTGCTGCTGATTTGAGAGCCGTTGGAGCCTTTCTGGAAAGTTACACGGGCGTGACCTCTTGATGCACGGTCGTGCTTCCCTTTTTCTGCACTTTCCAACGGTCAATTTTGAGCTAGCACGGGCGTGCACATTTGTAACACACGGGCGTGTGTTAATTTTTCTTTCAGACGCCTTCAGATTCCAGAAGCGCACACGGGCACAAGCACGATCAACGCACGGGAAGCACACGGCTGCACTTTGGCCTTGCACACGGGCGTGTGCTTTGTGCTACACGGCCGTGTGTGGCATTTTTCCTTGACACACGGCTGTGTGTCTTTTGGCACACGGGCGTGTGTTTTCTTTTCCCTTGACACACGGCTGTGTGTCCTTCTGCACACGGTCGTGTGTGTGCTTTTTCCTTGACACACGGCTGTGTGTCATTTCACACACGGGCGTGTGTCTTCAATAATTCCATGCACGGGCGTGTGTGGCCTTTATACACGAGCGTGTGCTGCTTGTGTCTTCTCTAGTGCTCAACACGGGCGTGTGCGGTCCTAACATTGCAATACACGGACGTGTGCGGCTCAATACACGGCCGTGTGTGTCTTCAATTTCTCAGTATGCATACGTGTTCCTGCAAAACAGCTTTTCGGCCCGATTTCGGTCATGAATCAAGTTCATGCCAGGGGTAATTTGGTCATTTCATAAATTTTAACATATTTTCGGAATCATCAAAACACTAAGGGTTCAACAATCTCCCCCTTTTTGATTGATGACAAAATATGTTAAAATTTTCAATAAAGCATATTCAATTAAAACTTTTAACACTCCCCCTATCTCTATGCATATAAAGTTTTCATTACTCCCTTAATATTATGCATATAAAAATTTTATTACTCCCCCTATCTTTATGCACATATAAAAAAAATTTAATTGATTTTAACCCTAATTCTCCCCCTTTTTGTCATAAATCAAAAAAAATTTTGACAGAGTCTCCTCTGTTTTTCAGATATTTCCCAAACATAACAAAGAAACATACACTCCCAAAATATCAATAATAATCGCCAACATCAACAATTAAGCACCAAAACAATAACAAGTCATTATAACAAAAAATTTATTATCAATTAAGCATTATCAATATAATGTTAAAGTCAATACAATTAAAAATGTTCCTCAAAAAAAAAATTTAAATATGCAAATGATGCATGAATGAATGCATATGAAGGATGTTTTCAATCTTGAGCTGGTGGAGGGGCATCATCGTCATCTTGTACTGATACGGATGGAAACCGAGAATTAAGAACTTGTAACTGAGTTTCTATTCCACTTACTCGGTCTTCAAGACGTCCCACTCTGTCTCTTATGCCGACTATCTCTTGGCCCAGGAAGTTGAAATGCTGTAAGGCTTGTCCTTGAAAAGTCTCAAATGATGCCATTAGCCTTTGCATTTCAGAGGGAGATTGAGATTCCATCCCTTGATCCACTCGAGTCCTCTTCCCTCTTCTTCCACTGGATTCGGCTGCATGCGATGGGGCACCTGAAGGAGCTGCAGAAGGTTCAGTCTCTCCAATAGTATCAACTAGTCTCCATCCATCTGAACCGTCTTTTTCAATTATTTTCATTCTGAACAGGGCATCAGCACCAAGGTAGTGGATGTCTGTAAAGGGAATGATTTGATGCTCATATTCTGATAAATCCAGTCCGAGCTTCTCAGCAAAAAAGGATATCAGCATCCCAAAGTCTATCGGAACTCGGGGTTTGTTTGCATTTTCCTGAATATCACTTAACTTTCCAATTAACCACCGAGCCACATCCACTTGAGCGAATTCCAATGCAGCTTCCATCAATGCTAGATCTCTCACACTTACATGTCCATTAGTATTCGTTCTAGCATTTAGAGTATAAGTGATCATTCGATGGAAAATTTTTAAGCTCGAACTCCGCATAGCCGATGCCTTGGCTTTATGCGCATGGTAAAAATCGGTTCCAGTACAATGAATCCAGGATGCCTGTGAACTACGCCCTCCAGGCATATCCAGAATTCCTTCACAATCACATTCTAACCAGCTCGCTAATTCTTCCGGTTTTACAGTCCAATTTAAATTTCCTAATCGGAACTTCATAGTATAATCCAAAATCGTTCCCCTAGGATCTTTCGATAATTGTAACGAACTGTAAAACTCATAAACTAATCCTTCATAGGCATTATATCTCATCAAAAATAATTTATCCAATTTCAAAGCTCTAACTAAAACCAATACATCCTCCAAAATTCCAATTTCTCTTAAAATTGATAAATCTAAGCATCTTCCAATATAAATTGATTTTCCCACAAGTCGATCGAGGCGTACCTTTTGCTCTTTATTCTGAAAAACAATTCCATACGGCCCTTCATTCGATCTTTTATTCGCATTCTTCATTCTTGGAGGCATTTTTGAGATTGACTTTGAAATGAAAATAATTTTGATGGATTTGATGCCAAAATAGGTATGAAATCTTATGGGAATGCAAGAGAAGTTGATGAAATGATGTTAGAAACTAAATGTAGGTGAGAAATGTGATGAAAAATGAGTGATTTTTTAGAAGGATTTGAGAGAAAATCGGAATGAGGGGCGGCTAGGGTTCTAATGTGCGTTGAAATGTGAAGAAAAATCTGGATTTATTTATATATCAGCGGACACACGGGCGTGTGTTTTGCGGACACACGGGCGTGTGTCTGGATCCCCAAATACACATGGTCGTGTGTCTCTCAAACACACGGGCGTGTGTGCTGCATGATGCGCAAAGGAACACGGTCGTGTGGTGTCTCGCACACGGGCGTGTTTCAACGTTTAAAAAAAAAAAAAATTATGAGCGTGTATTTTTATAGCATCAAGCACGGTCGTGTGTAGATGAAACACGGTCGTGTGATCCGAAAAAAAATTTGCTATGCAATGCCGAAATTCAGAATTAATCAAAACACAACAAAATATGATTTTTGCTCATTTTGATCAACTAAGAGGATCATTAATATGTGAATTCTGATATTGACCGATTTCGAAAATATTTTCGGATCGATTCGATTCGAATTCAGAATAAACACATAAATTATCAAGCATATCACACACATATAAAAATCAGCATATATTTACAACCACAATTTCATACTAAAACAATAATCATTCACAACACATAATTGAACATGTTTAAAATAACTTACTTGAATATGTGTTGTGCTTCAACCTTTACTTATACACCACTTCTTCAATTTTTGTTTTCGGTGTAAAAGCACAAGGAGATTCGTTCATCTTCATCTTCGTCTTCATCGTTTGAGTCCTCCTTGCTTAATGCGGCAAACATCTTCTTTTTCGAATGTTTCTTTTTCGAATGTTTCTTTTTCACTTGAGGGCATTCTTGCCGATAATGCCCTTCCTTTCCGCACTCGTAGCAAGTCACCACTTTTTCTTTCTTTTTCATCTTCCCTTTTGACAAGAACTTGCTGAATTTCTTAGAGAGCATCTTCAAATCTTCTTCATCCATCGAACTCTCCTCTTCGGTTGAGTTTTCTTCATCTTCACTTGTATACTCCTCAACCTTGAGTGCGATATTCTTCTTTTTCTCCTCTTTCTTGGGCATCCATTTCATTTCGTGAGTTAGGAGACTCCCGATCAATTCGTCCATGCCCATGTTGGTCAAGTCCTTCGATTCTTCAATTACCGTCACCTTCATACTCCAAGCTTCCGGCAATGACCGTAGCACCTTCTTGACCAACTCAACATTCTCAAACCTCTTTCCCAATCCTCTCAATTCATTTAATAGGTTTGAGAAGCGTTTATACATCTCCATGAGGTTTTCATCTTTCTTCATTTCGAACAATTCGTACTCACGGAAAAGCATCTCCACCTTGGACTCCCTCACTTGGCTTGTACCTTCATGAGTCATTTGGAGGATCATCCAAGCTTCATGTGCTGTTTCACAAGACGAAACACGGTTAAATTCCGTGGTATCTAAAGCACAAAACAGCATATTTAATGCCCTTGAATTTAAACTCATCAATTTTTCATCATTTTCATTAAATTCAAATTCATTTTTAGGCAAATTTGTATTTGGATTAATAGGGACAAAATCACCCTTATCAATAATTTTCCAAAGTTTATAGTCAATGGATTGAACAAAAAATTTCATACGAATTTTCCATTGACCATAATTTATACCACAAAATAAGGGTGGCCTATTTGAACTACTCCCTTCTTCGAAATATGGTTTTTGAAAAATATTTGCCATGTAAGTTTCGAAAATGGATCTTAAGCTCTAAAAATCGTTAGATTTTCGAAAACTAGAGCCCAAGCTCTGATACCAATTGTAAAACCCCAAAAACAATATGGCAAAACAACCTAGAGGGGGGGTGAATAGGTTGATTAAAAATTTATCAAGAGTTTAATACTTTTTCCTAGTCTACCAATTCAACCATTCAAATATAAACAAACAATCAAGCACAAATAATCAAATGACTAAGCAAATATAAAAAGAGAGTAAGGGAAAGAAATTGCTCAGCCGATTTTTAGAGTGGTTCGGAGCTTCTCCACGCCTCCTACGTCCACTACTCCAAGCAACCCCGCTTGAAGACTTTTCTTCCACTAACTTCAACCCCGAAGTTACAATAGTTTTTTTGACAAGGGAATTTCGCCCTTAACACTAGTTTTGATACAAGGGATTGCGCCCTTAACTTAGTTTTAACAGGGATTACGCCCCACACTAGTTTCACGGGATTGCGCCCAAGGGTTTGTGGAAAATACAAAGATTTGCCTCTCAAGGTGGATTTTCAATAAGCTCTCAATGTTTTCTCTCTTAGGATTTACAAATGTGTTTGTGAGAGAAGTTTGGAGAAGAGTTTAGAGAATGAAAGAGTGGAGTTCTTAAGCTTGATTCTCTGACCCTTGTATCTTCAAATCAGCTTCAATTTATAGGAAATGGAAAATTCTAGCCGTTGTTGCTGATTTGAGAGCCGTTGGAGCCTTTCTGGAAAGTTGCACGGGCGTGACCTTTTGATGCACGGTCGTGCTTCCCTTTTTCTGCACTTTCCAACAGTCAATTTTGAGCTAGCACGGGCGTGCACATTTGTAACACACGGGCGTGTGTTAATTTTTCTTTCAGACGCCTTCAGATTCCAGAAGCGCACACGGGCACAAGCACGATCAACGCACGGGAAGCACACGGCTGCACTTTGACCTTGCACACGGGCGTGTGCTTTGTGCTACACGGCCGTGTGTGGCATTTTTCCTTGACACACGGCTGTGTGTCTTTTGGCACACGGGCGTGTGTTTTCTTTTCCCTTGACACACGGCTGTGTGTCCTTCTGCACACGGTCGTGTGTGTGCTTTTTCCTTGACACACGGCTGTGTGTCATTTCACACACGGGCGTGTGTCTTCAATAATTCCATGCACGGGCGTGTGTGGCCTTTATACACGAGCGTGTGCTGCTTGTGTCTTCTCTAGTGCTCAACACGGGCGTGTGCGGTCCTAACATTGCAATACACGGACGTGTGCGGCTCAATACACGGCCGTGTGTGTCTTCAATTTCTCAGTATGCATACGTGTTCCTGCAAAACAGCTTTTCGGCCCGATTTCGATCATGATTCAAGTTCATGCCAGGGGTAATTTGGTCATTTCATAAATTTTAACATATTTTTGGAATCATCAAAACACTAAGGGTTCAACAGTGTGTGTGTGGATTTTCATACGTACGCAGGCAACATGCAAGGCCATGTCTCATATAGATTTGAGGTCACACAGGCGTGTCCCCTCGGGTACACGGGCGTGCGCTCAACCCAGAATCTACAGATATATCTAGAAATCTAGAAAATCCCACTCAAACACATCCAAATCTCAACCATTCTTCAATCAAAAATAAACATAGCATATTCTCATGCCCATAAACATGCTCAACTCATACATTTATCATTTAGCATGCCAAATCTCAAGCATTTCTCATGGTTTCATACCCAAACAACATACACAACATACATTGCATAATAAGCTCATATATCATCATTCAAAGCATCTCATCATCATCAAATCATGCTGGAAAACATCCACAACATGCAGCAATCATCCAAGGAGCTTAAAAATCAAAAAAGCTTGCTGAAAACCTAAGTGAAAAGATAAAGAAATACTTACCTCTAGTCATGGCATTCGGATCTCTCTCTCTAGCTGCTCTTGGATCTCTAATCGGAATAATGGCTGCTGGTTAGACGGATTCTTGCCTAGGGTTCGCTAGAAAAAAGAGAAGAGAAGAAGCTGAAGGGAAGAAGCTAAGCAAAAATACGGGAAAAAAAATCTTATAACGCATCTCTCTCCTGGCACATGGGCGTGCGTCTCAGACACACGGGCATGTGCCCCTCAAAAATCTGAAATCTCTCTCTCCTCGCGCCATACATGAAATATTCTTCCCAGGAATATCCATGTATAAGCCACGAAAGGTTTCTAAAAAACTCTTCTACCCTTGAATCCTCTTAGAATCCTTTCCTAACTGGAAATCTCTCTTTTACCCTTTATCTTAGAGCCTAAAATGACAGTTCTACCCCTAGGCTATTACAGTCATTTCAATAAAAAATTAAAAAAGAATAAAAATATAAAATATTATTTAAATATTAAAAATTTTAAAACATATTAAAAATATTAAAAAATTAAAAGGAAGCATAACCATTGGTGCTGACAGTAGTAGCGATCAAAGTGAAATTAAATGGCTGAAAACGACCACCTGGTTTAGTCGCTCAGTTTGGTGGAGGTGGCTAATTGACTGTCACTTATTTTGGAGGAGGCACTAGTTTTGGTCATCTCTCCCATCAAACGGGATTGAAAATAACCAATCTCGATTCCACCAACCATTTTTTATCATGGTTGCTAGTAGAGGTGATTGGATTTAATCATTGCTAAAACCAAGTAACCGTTTTCAGTTATCTGATTCCAGTATTAGTGACTGTAATTATCGTCAGTAGTGGTTGCTTTTTTAATTTTTTTAAATTTAAATCTTTATTAAAATTTTTTATATTTTTTAAATATTTTTATGTATAAATGTTGTTTTATATTTTTATTATAAATTTTTATTTTTTAATAAAGATATTTTAGTTATTTTATAAAAAAAAAAATCAATAAAATTCAATGAAAAATGACCAAAGAGTGGATGTTTGGGTTTTCAAAAGTTAAAATGTGAAAATTTGCCCTTAAACTTTAGCCTATTTTAAAACATAGATATAAGATCTTGTCAATAGACCAAAACCGCGGGGGCTATAGGTAATTAATTCTTTTCTATCTCTCTCTTTATCCAGTTGACTCAGCTGCAGTGGGATGGCCCCATTGCTCAATATTTAGCCAGGCAACTCAGCCCCCACACAATAACTTGGCAGACATGAATACCAGAAGATCAAAATTTTTTTAGTTAATTTTATCTCTTTCCACTGAAAAGAGAGATCATGGGTGTTGGTTTCTTGGTACTATGGAGAAAATCGTACGTGGCACCAAACGAAATGAATATGGTAGCCTTTAATTCTTGAAGCATGAAGCATGATGATGGTGGTGATTCTGATTAATATGCGATGATCTCTTAATTTGGGTCATATACATGGAATTAAAGCTCCACTCTCTCTCTCTCTCTCTCTCTATATATATATATAAATATATATATATATATAGAGAGAGAGAGAGAGAGAGAGAGAGAGTGGAGCTTTATATATAGACAGAGAGAGAGAGAGAGAGAGAGGAGCTTTAATTCCACTACCTCTGTGATCTTAATTAATTGTGATTAAGAGATGATTTTTATGTCCAAAATTTTCATCTCTTAGTCTTAATGTTTCTTCCAAGTCCAAAGTCTAATCATACTGTATAGATGTTGACACATAATATGCATACAAAGCTTTTATGTAAGCTTTTGTTTGTATGAATTAATCTACTTTATGAAATAAATAAATAAATAAAACAAAATATGTACACATAAAAAATTCTTGAACTCAATAAATATTCAATAACTTACATCCAGGACATGCCATAAAAGAAATATACTACCCCAGTCTTTAAATATATAATTTGTTTGTTAATCATTCTAAAGGGTTATTTCAATGCAAGCTTTTAAATTTTGTATCAACATGTTTATATATAAATTAAACCTAACCGGTTGCATCCATGGTGGATTATCTAATGAATTCCGTGGGCAGAGAAAAGCTGAAGAATGGAATGTTATATAAAATTTTGCTATCTTTAATTATACAGATGATTATGAATTCCCTACCCCAATTTATTCTTTCCCAGTTAAATTGAAATCAATATAAGAGAACACCTGAACGTCCACAACATCGACAACAATGAGTGATGATTTGCCGTCTGATTTGAAGAGAAGCAAACAAAAAATTATAGGGCAGAATATAAATTTGAGAGGACGTATCGGGAGACAAAGAACTCATCGTTTTCCATTAAAAACAAAATAAACGGCAAGAACAACTGTTATAACAGATTGCCTAGATCTAACGGAAACGAAATTATCAGATCAACATCCTACTGACCACTGACTTTCCAACACTTGGCAAACCTTTTGATCCGCCCTTGAGCAACTTATCTGAACAATTTGACATCTGCATCTAACTGTAAACAAAACCAGCAATATGGCTCCTTCATAGAATAACTCCAGCCAGAGAAGCCACCAAGAAAGAGAGTAATAAGGTAGTAATAAAACTCCATGCACACTACTACATAATGGGCATTTATGAGCAGTTTTTTAACCACGTTTATACAAACACGATTGAAAATCAGAAAAAAGGGAAATTTATATCAACATTTGTTAACAAATGTCGATATAATATTCTTTTAAAAGTGTTTATTAAAAACGTTACTATAAGTATTTTTTATTGTCAAAACAAAGCAGCATTATTTGTAAAACGTGAATATAGAAGCCATTATAAATGTCGATAAAGATTATAATTTAAAAATACTGTTAAAAGTCACGACATAATGCCTAAAAGGCAGAACATTTTTCTGCCATCATTTTTCATTTGCCGCTATAATTAGAACGATTTTCTTTGCTAATTATTGTGGATTGGTAAATTAAAGAAATCCAGCCGATTAGAGAATTGATTTTTGTGCTTTATTAAAGTGTTAAGTGTTCTATAAATGATTTCTACCCTTTTGTGTAATTTCTCCGTCTTCGTTCTTTCTACTTAATGTTATCTATTTCTCTCTATTTCTGTATCTCCCTTTTCAGTATCGCTTCTTAATGATTTTATTTATCACTGTGAATATTCTCTAGTATCAAACTTAATGAAAGCTCTAAAACTGTAATTCTAAAGGCATAAAAGACGATTACTCAAAGCCTTCTGAAAATTCTCAGTATTAAGTATTAAAAATATCCCTTAATACATATCCTTAAAGCACACTTTAAAATAATCTTGAACAATTCCTTGTTTCAGTCATTTATTCCAAGTATGTCCGGGCAATGAGAAAATTTTTCTACCACTTTATATTGATGATAATGCTGCTTTTGCTTTTACTGGGCTGTGGAGAACCTCATTTGTTTTTCATGTTGCTTGGTGTTTAAAGTTCTTTTTGCCATTAATATTACCACTTTCTTGATGTAAGTCTACATGTAACCAACCACACCAATGACATAATGTTGTATGCAATATCAGTGCTGGTAAAATAGAATCAATCAGCAGTGATAAACAGGCAGAAACCTTGACAGAAATCTTTCTGTCACTTTGCGGCCTCTTAAACCTCTTGACACGCTTCTTCACTATCTTCTCAGTCAATAAAGGAACAACCATTTTTTCTGCACTATAACCTTAAAAGAGAACACAAATCGAGAAACTTAACGAATTCAATGAAGCCTAAAAGCACATTAATCCTTTGCCACAAAAGGAAAACACAGTCCTTCCCCTGGTAATCACTGACAGGGGAACTATAACAGATACGAATAAACAATCGGATATACAACTGAAAATCTCCAAACCTTTTAATTGGAAACAACTTGCAAACTAAAGCATTTTCATGTCCCCATAGGTTTCAAATAAAGAATAATATTTACAATTGAGATTTTAAACATCATCTAACATTGAGTTCTCAGTTGTCACTTTTAACTTACATATTCAAACTTAAAACAATATTAATTCCATTGAATCTGTTAAATGTTATGTTATAGTACAATATTAATTTAATAATTCCCATCATATTGGAAGAGAGAGCATTTAAGAGGTTGAATGCGCGCTAACAATTCAATACAAGAGAATTAACATTAACCGCCCTCCAATTGTTTCAGTAATTAATTTTCTTAATTTGGTATATTATGTCCTTATCAAATTAAAAGGGAAAAAACACCTTACAACAATTTGAGTGGGCAAACGGTCCAGTTGTTCTCAAGAAAGCAGTGGGCAAGGAGAGGATTTTCTCTTTAGTGGTTTTGATAGCTAAATGATTAATAACATGTAAGGTGAATTGACAGCCTAACAAGAAATTTCCAACTTTATTGCTTCTTTAAGAGTTGATGTATATGGAAGACAACATGCAGTTTGACAATTTTACATTAATATTCCTAAGGTATTGGTAGAATAATATATATGTTAATTATCTTCGATTTTTTAAACCAGTAAAAGGCCAAAGGACATAATCACACCCATCGTTTGAGGCGGGGACAAAGTCCCACCCGCTAAGTTTAGAAAGCCCGAATTCCCACCCTTCATCCAATTTCCATCAAATTTCATTAACCTGTTTTATGAAATGACAAAAATACCTTTATTAATAACATTTTATAATAAAAATATAAAATAATATTAAAATTTTAAAAAATTTTAAAAATTTTTATAAAATTATAAAAAAATATTTAAATTTAAAAAATTAAAAAACCAGCCACCGCCGCCGTGCCGGCGACGGTGGCCGCACCAAACAGCACCAGGTGGCCGTTCCGGCCACCTGGTTTCAAGGGAGGCCAGATCTGGCCTCCCGAATCGACCGAGGCGGTCAGATCTGGCCGCTTCCTCTTTTGGCGGAGGCGGCCAGATCTGGCCACCTCCGCAAGAAACCTTGGCCAGAAACGGCCATTGGGGCCAAAGCCGGCCACCTCCGGCCGTTTCCGGCCTTTTTTCTGGCGGAGGCGGCCAGATCTGGCCGCCTCCGTCGATTTGGGAGGCCAGATCTGGCCTCCCTTGAAACCAAGTGGCCGGAACGGCCACCTGGTGCTGTTTTCGGGGGCCACCGCCGCCGGCTCGGCGGTGGCGGCTGGTTTTTTAATTTATTAAATTTAAATATTTTTTTATAATTTTATAAAAAATTTTAAATTTTTAAAATTTTTAATATCATTTTATAATATTTTTAATTTTAATTTTAAAATTACAAAATTACCCCTGAACTTACTTTTGACTGTTAGATTTAACAGTCAACGGGTGGGAATCCAGGCTTTCTAAACTTGGCGGGTGGAATTCTGTCCCCGCCTCAAACTATGGGTGGGATTATGTCCTTTGGCCCCAGTAAAATTGCAATTTTCTAAAAGTGGTAGCTCAATTCGGGAATCATATAGACTTGAAAAGTAAGGGAATAAAAATACAATTAAAATATAACTGACGGTGGGCTGCTTAAGGGATCTTGGGATGTAAATTTAAAACACATTACAATAGTGAAGTGGATTCAGATAAAAGTTATTCATTTCCAGAGAAACTTAGCTAAGTCTCATTCTAATCATGATTAACAGCCAGATTAATTGATTTTCCAGTTGTTAAAAAGACGGCTGGTAGGGAAATTTACTAGTGTAGTAAGTGGAGATGAGATCCATACCACTGTTTTATATATAAATGCTTATAGAAGATGCAAATTTTTGATCCTAGAGTAATTCATCCAACATCTATCTTTACACACATTCGTAGACCCGCATGGTAAGTTAGAAAAGATGGATGACACGATTGATGATTAGAATAAAGATATACAAAATTTTTAATTAGTGTTTGCCACACTACAACAAATACTAAGGAGCTAACAAACGTAACATATACATGTCTTTTAAGTTTGAAGAACAAGCTCAAATATAAAGAATAAAAACTCCAACCGCAAACAAGTCAAATCAGGTGTACAATTGCAAACTTCTTCTAACCACTTAAAGAAATTACAAATTAAATTCTTAAAGAAATTACAAATCATTAGTTAAGAAACAAATTATTGAATCCTTAAAGAAATTATAAATAAAATTCTAAGTACCATTTTGTTTAGTGAACCTCATTACAAATGACTAAGGTGGTATTTACACAGAAAAAAAAGATACATAGCAATTTACTAATATATAGAAAAATAAATAGACATAAAAACTATGGATCTGGGTATATTGACTTCCTAACTTAGCTGATGTAATCATCTAAATACTACCAAGTTTTATGGTGTTGCGCACATCATTGAGGAAAAGGCTTTTTTCATTGATTCTCATTTATAGGTAACTGGGTGGATATATTATTACAATGGTTATATCACTGTTTGCTGGAAAAGTTTTTTGCTACAAATGTACATCTTACTTATGAATATAATTGTTGTGGTGTTGATTGAATTTAATTATATATATGATGCATATATGTTATGGTGTTGAGTGATTTCATTTACCAATTTGGTATAAGAATAAGATTATAATTTAAAATATCATTCATTTGTCAGTGTTCTATAATAGATAACTGCAAGTGCATGAGATGAATGAGTATTGATACAGTAAATGAAGAATTTTTGAAGGGTTGATAGCTTTATTAATTTTGTATTTAGGGATAAATCAATTAGTGATAAGGTTTCATGTCCTTGCCAAAAGTGTCAATTACCACCCTAAAGGTTGAACTAAAATATATGATCATCTAGTGGTTCATGACTCTATATCAAGGTATAATACTTGGTTTTGACATGGTGAATCACTGCTTACATAGTGTCATATAAAAAATGTCCAAGTAAAACAAGAAATGTCTAGAGATAATGATATGACGAAAATTTTACATAAAGTTTTTAGGATATTAGGATAAAACATAGGTGTATGGATAGAACAGATGCAATGGAGCCTAATGTTGATAGTACTACTCCCTAAGAAAATACAAACCAATTTCATGGAAAAGGGAAAGATTTTAGAAAATTAATGGAAGATACCAAGAAAAATTATATCAAAGGTGTACCAATTTAAATAAATTTTCCTTCATATTGCATTTTTATAATTTAAAATATTGTTGTGGTTGTTCTAATGAATCGGTTAATGTTTTAATTAAGTTTTTAAAAGATGTTTTTCCAAAAGGTGAGACAATACCAAAATATTTTCCACGAAACAAAAAAGATTATTGATGTATTAGGTCTTAAGTATGATAGAATTGATGTTTGTCCTAATAATTGTTTGTCTTTTTTTAAAGAAAAAACTTATGATGACTTATGCTCAATTTGTAGGGCTTCTCGTTGGAGAACTTTTGAGAATGATTCTTGTAATGGTATAATAAGTTTAAATTTTGTGAAGAAAAAGAAAATTTCATCAAAGGCGTTACAATATTTCCTTTAAAACCCAAGCTTCAAGATTATTCATGTCACCTAAAACTTCAGATTTGATGACATGACATGACAAACACCATGCTAAGGATGGTATTATAAGAAATATAACTTACTTAGAAGCACAAAAATTTTAACTCTAGATAACCTAAATTTGCTAGAGGCCCTTGAAATGTTAGATTGGGTTTAGCCAATGATGGCTTTAACTTATTTGGTATAATGCAAAGTACTTATAGCACATGATCGATTATTTTAATTTTCTATAACTTACCACCATGGTTTTGCATGAAACAACAATTCTTTATGCTTTAATTATTAATTCTTGAACCATTTGGGCCTATAAATGATATTGACGTTTACTTGCAACCTTTAGTAGACAAACTGAACAAATTATGGGAGGTAGGGGTGGATACTTTTAATGCTTCATCAAAAGAAAATTTTCAATTGCATGTAACAATTATATGAACTATAAATGATTTTCTAGCTTATGATAATATGTCTTGTTAGAACACTTACAGTTGTTTTGCATGTTCTTGCTATAATATAAGGATAAACTCTAGGTGATTGAGGAATGGTAAGAATTTTTGCTTTATGGGTCATCAACATTTTTTGGAAATCACTCATAGGTCTCAATTTGATGCAAACTCATTTGATAAGACAACTAAATTGAGAGCTAGTCTTGTTTCACCCTCTAGGTTAGATATTTTAGATCAATTGAAAGACATCAAATTCACTTACAATAAGATAAACAAGGAAGTTACTGGGGTTAAACTAACAACATGGAAAAAAAAGTATACTTTTCTAATTACCTTATTGCAAGTACAACTTAATAAGACATAACCTTGATGTGATATATATAAAGAAGAATTTTTGTGACAATCTGGTGAATACAATACTAAATATTGATAAGAAGTCAAAGGATAATATTAATGTTTATCATGAATTGTAAAAGATGAATATAAGAAATGAGTTATAGCCTCAATAATAGGATTCAAGAACATATTTGCCTACTGCATATAATGTTATAGTGCCATATGAGAAGAAAATATTTTGTGAAGTATTGGAGTATGTGAAATTTCTAGATGGTTATGCATCAAACATCTCACGATGTATTCCTAAACAACACAAACTATTTGATCTTAAAACTCATAATTGTCATGTTTTAATGTAACAACTTTTTTCTTTTGCATTACTTGATGCGTTGTCTATTAAAGTTAGTGCAATTTTGATTGAACTATCTAACTTCTTTTAGGTTTTATGTGCTAAGTCTCTTTAGATTCATGATCTTGAGCAACTTGAAGTGAATGTTATGTTAACACTTTGTAAGATGGAAAAGACTTTACAACTAACATTTTTCACAATAATGATGCATTTAGTAATATATTTGACAACATAAGCTAAGTTTATCAGGCCAATGCATTATCAATATATGTATCCAATTAAAAGGTAATAAACACAAATAAATGAACTTTTTATTGTACTTAGGGAAATAATCTAACAAGTTATCATTCTTTAGGTTATTATGCACTTTAAAATCAAACATTTGTAATAAAGTGTGACCAAAGGATTCAATAGTTGATGTATACCTTGCTAGAGAATGTTTTATATTTTGCTTTTGATACCTAGAATATGATAAATCAAGTTAGAGTAAAGAAAATGCTTGTCATGATACAGAGTCAAAATCACTTATATTCCTAAATGTTGGATAACCATATGACAGTGTCCAAGGTTTCCTGGTAGATGAAAAAATGTGGGCACAAACACAATATGTCATTTTTAACTATGATTCAAATATAGTTTAGAGTTATAGAGAGTAAGTGACGAATATATTTATATAAATAATAATACTATGTGATTCATAAATTATAGAGAAGATATAAGAGTTATCAAAAGACTCCATTAATGATGACGTCTAACTCAACATAAGGTAAATCACTTACATAATGAAACTTTTCAAGAATGGTTCAAGAAAAGGGTAAGTAATATTTACTATGACATCATTTTTTAAAAGTAAATTATATATATTCATATATGTATATATGTATATATGTATATATGTGTATGTGTGTGTGTTTTAAGACAACAATGATTTCTTTTTATTTAATTTAAGTTAAGAAGTTGGAAAAATGTTCGTGATGGGTAAATCAATACTCAAATTAGAGTCTTTGCTTGTGATTCAAACTATATAGCAAGAAGATATAAAGCTTTTGATCTATATAATAGATATAGATTTCAAACAAAAAAATATGAAAGAGACATGAATATACAAAGTAGAGGAGTTATGGTAGTTGTAAAAACTCAAAGTTATGTAAGTACTAATGATTCAAGACCGGTGTTCGAAGATGTATTAACAGATATTATTGAGCTAAACTATTATGATGCATTTAATATTATGTTATTTAGATATGAGTGGGTTAATGTGACACATGATAGAGGGAAAAAAACATGATGCCTTAAGATTCATACTAATAAGCTTTTCTTACTTAATTCACATTAGTAATCACATATTTGATGAACCTTTTATTTTTTTATCCCAAGCTCAACAAGTTATGTTTGTCCAAGATTAAAGAGACCACGAGTGGTTCATTCCATTGCCAATGAAGCCTAGAGATGCTTTTAATTTAAAAGAGGATTCTTTTGATAGGAATATTGACATGAATAGGGTTGATAAAATTTCTATTATTCGTCATTCAGAAAATCAGAAAATGATGATTTTTTTTTTTTAGTTAGGAATGATGTAGACAACATTTTTATTAATATACTTAGTGAATGATGTCATTAGTGCTAACTAAGGTGAAGCTCAAATTTGATGTTGACAATAAATTTGAATTGAATTTATCTAAATATATGTTAATGTTTATTTTATTTTTAAAACATAAATTGTAATGCCTTGTCAGTATACATACATACATACATACATACATACATACATACATATTTATATATACACACACATACACACACACACACACACACACACACTTGAATAACAAGAAGTTTTCCTTTTAGATTATTATAACACAAAAAGCAAAGGAAGAGAAATTTGTGCACACTATTTGTCGGCGAGTAATCTCATGGAGTTAACCAATCTGATCATGTCAAGGAGAGTCTAGCAAACAGAGTTGGTATAATATCATTTTAGATTGACATTTATTCAATTTGATTATCAATTAATATTATCATCATCTAGTTTTAATTTTATAGGTCCTCCTCAACAAGAAATAAGAGAAAGAAACCTATTTTTCTTGCAAATATTTGGAATATGTTAAAATAGAAGAAGGCTATAATATAATTTAATAATCACAACCAAGGACTATGACATAAAGCTCATGAGCTTACAAGTATTCTAAGAACTATCATACAAAACCCAAAATTACTTTCTATTCATATTCTCAATTGGAAGAGGATTCTATAAACATAGAAAGAAAAATTGCTTTCCATTATTAAGGTAAGAACAAATTTATTAAAACTAGAGTAATCATATTATTTATCATAGTGCTTAAATATGAATCTAATAGTAACTCTTTTTTATAAACAAGGTTTTTTATTTCCATTAGACAATGACAAATGGGTGTTACAATCTCTGGGATAGAATTAGAAAGACTATAAATAAGAGTGAAATCAGAGTACTTTGAAAAGTACACAAATGTGGATGACCTTTTAAATAATAGACTAAAGCAAATTCCCATATATCAATAAATTGTAATTACTACACATTGGCATTTAGAACAAGGGAAGGTATGATAGGGTATGCCTATTAGTATTATGATAAAGCCAATTGGTTAAGAACTAATTTTTATTTTTCTTGAGTAACTTTCATGTCTCAGAGCCATAGTGGAACTAATAGAATGACTTATACAGTTGAAAAAAAATGTCATATATTAGAGGTACAAAGAGTATTGGATGGTTAATGGATGATATAGAAAGTTGATATCTAATTACTAATTGATAATAGTATTATCATGTGTAAATACTATTGTAATGTATCTTTTTAATTATGATGGACAAAAAACTAGTGGAAAAGAGCCATCGTAAGTTAAAATTTTTATAGCAACCTATAAGAGCCGTAAAAATAGAAGACCAATTGTTCAAGACACTACACAAAAAATTGTAAGTTCACTTATTTTAACTTTATCTTTTATCTTATGACAAATAAAGTTCAATTAATAAAATATTGCTTTTATATTGATTTCAAGAATTGAAAAGATGATTGAGCTTAAAAATTTTGCCCAAGAATTAAATGCAAATGCTGCTGATATGGAGGATGATATATATATATATACACATAGGTAATGGGACCAAAAAGACATAATTAGGTGTGTAGGTTAGGATTATGTCTCATTGCTACTAGGTTTAAGACATCATCATCATCTTTTCATCATTTAGGAGACCTTTCAAAGGTGGATAGTTGTGCTATTGAAAGAGTACAACAATTACAAGATTATTTGAAAATAATGGAGGAACATCATAGTACTGATATGAATGCAATGAAATCTCAGTTATCTTTGATTATGTCATCTTTGGGCATACCATTGGTTGAAGACAGTCAGCCAACTAGTATAGAGGTAACATGTCATATAATACTTTCATATAAATGAAATAATTAAATGACAATTAATATATATATATATATATATATGTTTTTTCCATTTGTTTGTGAAAGATACCCCACCCATGTAGTAGTCATTAGTCATCAAACGAAAATGAGTAAGTTCGTATATGATAAAATATGAGATTGTTTTAAATGATTGTATTCTGTTCGATTAATATTTCTACACTTCCTCTACTTCGTCCATACATTATTCAAGTTTTGTGTATACTATTATGATAAATTGATTGCACAAAATTTTTATTGTGTTTGTTGTATTGAATGTGAGCTTGAGTAACATAAACATGAGATTGAATATTGATGTTGATTGGTTATTATGTTTGTTAAACTCGATATAAGTTTTGAGTATTAAAAGAATTGGAATGATTTTTTTTATGTTGGTTGATTATTGTATTTGTTTTATTAGGTATAAGTTTGAGTAACATATAAATCATTGATATCGGTTGATTATTGTGTTTGTTGCACTAGGTATAAGTGTAGAGTAACAAAAGAATTGGATTGATTTTTTATGTTGGCTAATTAGTGAGAAAGCACTGTTTTCATTTTTGGTTTAGTTACAATTTGATTAACAAAACAAGAATTTTGCTTCACTCTATATACATTTTTTTTATTTTTGTTTTTTAGATAAGAATGACGAATTTTAAGCAAGCTTCTCTATGGTTCAGTACAAGTTTCGATACTTTTAAACGTTATTAAATTATTTGCATAGATTAGTCATTTTGAACATTGTATAAGTATATTAAACACATATTGATACTTTAGTACATTGTAAGTACTTTATCAAATATTTATTTCTTAGTAATATATATGAATTATTAAGTTATATTTAAACTTTGTACATAAGGATTGAAAAGTTTTTCAATTTGTACGAGAAATAATCAATTATAGGAAATATTTAATTAATATAAATAATAACA
The DNA here is from genome assembly GCA_026122585.1 of Anacardium occidentale. Lineage (NCBI taxonomy): Eukaryota > Viridiplantae > Streptophyta > Magnoliopsida > Sapindales > Anacardiaceae > Anacardium > Anacardium occidentale. The sequence goes on along the minus strand of JAJEJH010000096.1, from coordinate 490,096 downwards.
GGTTTTAATTAATATTCAAAAATATGAAGACAAATGATGGTAAAATTAACAAAAATTGCCAATAAAAGTAATAAAAATGTCAGTAAAAATAATTAAAAAACACAAATAAAAATAATAAAATGTCACTAAAAGTAACAAAGAATGCTAGTAAAAATAATAAAAAATACCAGTAAAAGTAATAAAAATATCGGTATAAGTTCTAAAAAATGATGGTAAAACATAAATAAATATCGGTAAAAGATGTGATAAACGACAACAATTTTAGCATGCATTATGGTAGGAATTCAATTATTGTTGGAAAGAAATTTTACTGATGTTTATAAATGCTAATAAAAAATTTCCAACAAATGCCGATAAAACATAAATAAACATTGGTAAAAGGTGTAGTAAACACCAATAATTTTAGTGCGAATAATAGTAGAAAAACATTTTCAACCAAAAAAAGAGTTTTACTAACATTTATAAATGCTTGTAAGGTTAGAAAAAAAGGCTAGCAAAATATGCTCTTTAGCAATTTTTTTTAAATATACCAGCGTTTTGATAAATTTTATACCAACACAAGATTTAATGATGTTGCAGAAACGCCAATATAAATCTTAGTGGCATTTAGCAATGCCACTAAAAGTAGAGAGGTAAAAGTCTTTCATATTGTAATGATGTTGCAATGTTTCATGTACACCATTAAAGGAGAATTTATTCATCATACAATAGCAACTAAAAATTAAGATTTCAACTCAGAAGAAATTTCAACTTAAACTGATGCATTGGCCACTCTTATAAGATTAGGAAAAATCGAACCAAATTCTAAAGTCAAAATTGTTTCACAATTATTGGATAGTAGCACACAAACTTGTTGTCTAAGGGTTTCAAATCTTGCTACATGTATAGGCTTTATGAGTAAGTTAACCTTTTGAAATTCAAAAGGAACATATTGGATGCTTAACAACTTTTGATTGACTTGGTCTTTTATAAAGTGGGCATCAATCTCTTTGTGTTTTATTTTAGCATGGAAAACAATATTTGATGTAAGTGAGGTGCCACTTTGATTGCCAAACTCTATTAAAGGTTTTGCTGAAAAATATAAACCAAGTTCAAGAAACAAACTCTTTAACTAGGCTTTTTTTGTGGCAGTTTATGTTAGGTCTTTATTTTTAGCTTTTATAGAGGAGAGGGCCACTAGTTTTTGCTTTTTAGAACTGTATTGCACAATGTTAGAGCTTAAAAATTGGTGGTAGCCTAAGGTTGATCTCTTGCCTTGAAGATTGCTAGCCCGATCTGAGTAAGCATAATAATTAGTTAAAACAAAAGGGCTAGTTTGAAAAGAAAGCTTAAGGATACCTTTGATGTATCTTAATACCCTCTTTCAAAACTGCCATTATAGTTATATGGGCTTGCTCAAAAATTGGTTTAACTTGTTCACAACGTAAGGCAGATTAAGCCTTATAAAAGTAAGGTATTAAAGAGCCCCAACAACACTTCTATGAACTATAGGGTGCTTAAAAGGTTCACTATATTTAGGGAAGAGTTTAGCATGACTTGACAATGGAATGGGTATTAGTTTGGAATCAAGCATATTCATTTTACTGAGTATATCTTTGGCATATTTTGCCTAGCTTAGATGAATCTTATGATAAGATCCTAACACTTTGAATCCTATAAAATAAATGACTGATCCTAAGTTTTATGCAAGTTTACATGGTATACAAGAATTAGATATGGTATATAAGTAAATATTTTGCCTAGCTAAGATGAACCTTATGAAGGGATTATGCATATGTCTAAACTAAGAATTAGATATAGTACCAACTAACCCAATTATGGCCACAATCTTATTGGTTTTAGACAACTAAACTGCAATGCTCGTCCTGTACTCATGAGGATTAATCCATAGACATATGTAGCACTATCTATATGATATCCTCATCATTAAGTCTATTCAATAAACATGATCACCAAACCATACACCCATATGTGGAACTAGGATGTAAGCAATAAACCTTGAAGCATGCAAATTGTCATCCTCTTTCAATGGGATCACATATACTTGATAATCCTCACATCATCACTAATGTCTAAGGTTCATAGTAATGGTAAGGTTATAGATGATTTTAGTACAATCACCAAAGAGCATATTGGTAAACTATTACATCATCTTGGTTTTACCATGCTAAGTACATGTTATATGTATCAATGTATTAAAACAATCATATAATGGAAATATTTCTTTTATCAATAAAAAAAAGTATTTATAAACTACAACGATATCAAGTAAATGCATAATAATACAATGACAGATATCTAACTATAGGGCACCTACCCTAATAATCTTCTACTTACACAATAGCCAAGTATGTAGCATCCCGGGTTTTTGTAGAAAAGCCCTTAGGGATAGAGTTCTGGGGTTAGATTTATAACTGCGATTAGGGTGGGGGTCCTGAGAAGTTCAGGGGTGAGATGGTAGTTTTCCAGAGCCGAGTGGCCTTCGTATGATGCCTTTAGGGAGGTTTTAATCATGCGAAGCGCGGGAAATGGATGTTTATTCATTTTTCCTGGTGCACTCCCGTGCACAGTGCCCTGCACGCCCGTGCAGGTGGGTAGCAGGAGAGAGAGACGGGAGATTTATTAGTTTCTCACCCAGCAGCCTCCCATTTCCAGCTCAGTTTCTCTTGTTCTCAGCAGCTCCCAGCCCTAGATCAGATTTCCAGCTTCCAGCAGCTCCTAGTTCAGCTAGAGAGACCAGAGATCAGCTTGAGTTAGAGTTCCCAGCAGCCATGGCGAGAGGTAAGTGTTTCTTACTCTCTCCTTCAGTTTCCCAGCTTGTTTGATGATGCTAGAAACGGTGTTTCCGTTTCCAGTTTGCTGTGTTATGTTGGTATGTTGATATATGATGTTGAGATGATGATTATATGCTGATTATGTGATGATTTTCCACCCAGAAACATGCATGCTCTGTTTGTGTGTGTGTTAGTGAGAGAATTAGTTGATTTGCATGGTGGAATCAGCAGGAATAGATGAATGATGAAATTGATGATGTGTATGGGTTTATTGAAGTGCCTTGGATGTGTGATTATGTTTAATTTCAGTTTGGATGAGAAATGGATGTGTTTTGGATGGCCTTCTGCTTGTTCCAGGTGGGTGCTCGAGTTGCAGAGCCGGACACACGCCCGTGTGCCCGCAGACACACGCCCGTGTGCCCTGGATTCTGCAAGGGCACGCCCGTGTGCACGAAGTGCACACGGCCAGGTTTGCCGGGGGCACGACCGTGTGTCCTGAGGGACACGGTCGTGTGCCTGCTTTTTAGTTGAATTGCGCAGCAATTCCAGAGGAGAGCACGGCCAGACACACGACCGGGGCACGATCCCGTGTGTCTGGGCACACGCCCGTGTGCTTTGCTTGGCACGGCCGTGTGTCTCTCCTGCACGACCGTGTGCTTGGCCCACACGCCCGTGCGTCCAGTGAATTTTTCCCTGAAAAGCCAGAAATTGATGTATAAAAGGTTTGGTAATCCATCCAAAGGCTAAATGACTTCAGATAATCCAGAAATCAGATATGAATGCAGCATATGCATAGCATGACACAGCATATAGCCTGAATGAGGATCCAGGGATCCGAATTCAGTAGATTTCAGCAGTTAGAACCCAATGTATGGGTTGCAGTTTGTGGTGAACTCGAGGGGGCATCTGTGGGACCCAGCATTCTGACACCAGTCAGTCTGCTCAGCAGCAGCATAGCAGATCAGTTTCAGCAGATTCTAGCCAGTAGCTAGAATGTTCAGCCCACTTGGCCAGGATGCCGAATCCCTGTGTTCATCAGCCTGATCAGCAGCAGGTACCTTCGGGTACAGTTATAGATTCAGATGCATGCATCATCAGTCATTTTCAGTTTCCAGCTTAGCATGTCATTACATATACATATTGACATGACTAATCAGATAAGCAGGTAATCAGTAATCAGATAACAGCAATCCAGATAATCAGTTGCAGCGCCAGCAAGCGACTAGATGTATGGGTAGGGCCGAGGCCAAGTTTCAGTGTTAGTCTTGTGTGTGCTTGTCGCTTGTTTGGGCGGGGGAAGTAAGGAATGCTTACTGGGTGATCTTTATCACTCACTCCCTTCCTTCTTCCTTCCTTTTCAGGTTGTGGTTGCTGCTGGCGAGGAGCGGGTGGACCGAGGCTTGCGAGAGGGGATCCCACACACTAGAGATCAGTTGTATTTTCAGCTTGGACCTGTGAGGTCATGTATTTGATGTATATTTTCAGAACAGTGTATGAATAGTTGTATATCTATGAATAGCCAGTTTGGGCTCATTGTATATTTATTTCAGTTTATTTTTCAGCTTCCGCTTGTACACAGATTGTACAGTAGCAGTAGTAGGGTTTTCTTTTCCGTAGGATTCCCGTCTCGGGTACCCAATTTCCAGTTTATTTAATGAAAGAATTTTATCGTTCAGCAGCAGGGGTACTCGGGGCGGCGGGTCCTACAAAGTAGACATATGTCTTATATCATATGTGGCTATATGTCTATCATGCTTTCACTACGATAGATGTAATGACCCCCGCCCTAGGCCTACTGTGCGCAGCTGTAAAATATATATATATATATATATATATATGTATATAATAATACTGAAAATGTGCCTGTGACGGAGATCCCCATGAGGGAAAAGAAAATTAACTACTGCTCAAAATACTTGAAAACTCTGTATACGGAAGCGTAAAACATAAATACTGTTATAAAATAAGTCATAATAATTTTCTGAAAAATCCCAGGCTACTCATGCATAAAATCATGTTAACCATACAATGCATAATAATAATAAAATACACACAAACATAAATACATGAGATGCGATTTATCAGAGTATATGAGTCGAATCATAAAACTAGCTGTCGAGCCATGTCCCTAAAATCTCATAGCTGCATCGCTGCATCTCAGTCCCCAAACTCACTGACCTATAAGAGAGAAAGGAAAGCAAAGGGGTGAGTGACAAAATCACTCAGTAAGCATTTCATATCTCTTACACAGACAGGTCATCAAGCAAAGGCTGATCATAGATTAGATCTCGAACTCTCAGCTTACTGTTTTCTTACTCATTCTTATTATACTTGCTTAACAGTAGCTTATATCTTTCTCTTCTTATCTCTTGTTTCTTTACTTTCTTTAATCATTAAGTTTTCAGAGTTCTCATGTGCTTTATGCTCTGTACTTTGCTTTTATCTCATATGTTTCTTATGAATGCTATACATGACATGATATGCATGCTCTAATATCATGTAAATCTCATTTCGCACAAAACTTGCCCCTCGGGCTGATTTTCTAAAAATTCATCTTTTTTGAAAACTATTTCTGATAAAAATCTCTGATCCGAAAATCCTCATATATATACATATAGTATATCTAAAAATAGTATCAGAAAGTACTGTATCTGAAAAATATCTCTGCTAAGTTGGCTAGTTTGATGAACACAAAGATTCGGCACCTTGGCCGTATAAGTTTAAACCTATAAGAAAACTACTTGTGCACGACCATGTCCTCTCTAGTGGATTATGGTTTCCTTCTCTAGCGGGCGTGCGAACTCACAGGTGCTCCCTCGTATCCACCCCTAACTGATGTCCGAAACATCATATATATATATATATACTTTGAAAACATCTCTTGGATCCGTAGACCGATTTTCTGAAAATTTCCCATATGTGGCATGCCATGCTCAATGTTTGGTAATCATGCATGATATGATGTTATCTCATGTTATTCTCATATTTCTCATGCTTAGATTTTGCTTAAGAAAGCTTAGGGTAGCTTATTTTATTTAAATTTCTCTTTTCTATCTTTCTTAAGCCACACGGGTGTGTGTGTTAATGTGCACGGACGTGTGTCAACACACACGGGACCATGTGCTTCCCGCACTGTTGGGCGTGCAATGTTCTGGAAAATTTCTCATCATTCATGAAATTGGCTGACCACACGGGCGTGTGGTGCCTATACACAGGCATGCATGACTGGGCACACAGGCATGTATCGCACTACACGGGCATGTAGCAGCGTCAGCACCATCCCGTGTCTTGCCTACACGGGCGTACGCATTTGGGATTAGACACATAGGCGTGTGCACTCGGGTACATGGGCGTGTGTGTGGATTTTCATACGCACACGGGTAACATTCAAGACCGTGTCTCATGAAGATTTGAGGCCACACGGGCGTGTCCCCTCGGGTACACGGTCGTGCGCTCAACTCAAAATCTACAGATACGTCTGAAAACCCCAAAAATCCCACTCAAACACATCAAAAACTCATTCAATCTTTAATTAAACACAAACATAGCACATACTCATGCCCATAAACATACTCAACTCATACATTTCTTATTTAGCTCAACAAATCTCATGCATTTCTCATCAAAAGCATACCCAAGCAATATACATAGCATGCATTACATAATATTCTCAATAATCATCATACATTGCATCATATCATCATTAAAACATGCTGGAAAACATCCACAATATGTAACAAACGTCCAAAAAACTGGAAAATCAGAAAAGCATGCTAGAAACCTAGGTGAAGAGGTAAAGAAATACTTGCCTCTTACCATGGCATCCGGATCTCTCTCTCTAGCTGGTCCTGGATATCTAACTGGAACTAACGCAGTTGGCTGGACGGTTTCTGCTTTAGGGTTTGCTGGAAAGGAGAAGAAAAGAAAAGCTGAAGGAGAAAACTGGGCAAAAATGCGGGAAAATGAACTTATAACTCGTCTCTTTCTTGGCACACAGGCGTGTGCCTCTCAAAATCTCAAATCTCTCTCTCTTCACGCCATATATGGAATATTCTTCCCAAAATAACTGGAAATCTCTCTTTTACCCTTAATCTCAGAGCCTAGAATGACAGGTCTACCCCTGGGCTATTACAATAGAGGCTTCATTAGTGGACTAGTCAAGTTGTCTTCTATGTCAACTCTTTTGATCTGTACATCCTTATGTTGAAAGATTTCTCATACCAAATAAAATCGTCTAAGATTATGTTTGGATTTTTTAAAAAGATCATGGTCTTTTAGCTTATGTTATAGCCTCATTGTTATTGTGATGAAGGTCTAGTGGATCAACAGTTCTAGGTACCGCTTTAAGCTTAGCTATGAACTTCTTAGCTGTTTGAGCTAGGGTAATGTACTTGGACTCAGTAGTAGAATTAGTAACAATAATCTACTTAGAGCTTTTCCAGCTAACTATACCACCATTTAGATAAAACATAAGGCTTGATTAGGATTTGTAATTGTCAAAATTTTTTTGGTAACCAGTATTATTGTATCCATATATAGTGAGCTTATCTTCTTCTTCATAGACCAAAAATATATCTTTAGTCCTTCTCAAGTACTTAAAGATGTTATTAACAACAATGTAGTGTTTTCTACCTAAATCAAATTGCTAACTATTGTAAAGGCTTAAAGCGAACAAGACATCAATCCATGTACATTATATGATGTCTATAATTAACTTAATTATCAAAGCATAAGGAGTACGCTTATCTTCTCTCTATCCTTAAGTGTCTTAAGTGTAGGACCCGTCGCCACAAGTACCCTTGCTACTGAATACTGATTGGGGAGCTTTTATTAATAATCTGAAAACTCAGGTACCCGTGAAGGGAATCCTACGAAAATAAACTTCTGAACTGCTATACATTCTGAATATATTTGCGGAAGCTTAAATACACATAAACTAAAATACTGAAATACATACATGAGCCCACGACCTTTTCATATATACACAAACTGTTTCCGTACATCTGGTTACATAAACATATACAAAATGACCACACAGGTCCAAAACTGTAAACTACACAAACTCAAAACTGAGATCGTGGTGTGGGCCATCTCCTGTCAGCCTCGATCCACCCGCTCTTCGACCACAACACGAACACCTGAAAAGGATGGAAGAAGGAGGGGGATGAGTGATAAAGATCACCCAGTAAGCGCTCCTTACTTCCCTCAAAACCCAAGCAAGCACAAACAATCACAATAATCAAACATACCTGGGCCTCGGCCCTATTCATACATCTATGCGCTTGTTGGAATCTGAAAACTGATTTACTAAATATTTGAATCACATTCATTTACTGATATCTTATTTATTCATGTCATGATATGTATGTCATGTCATGCTACTGAAAATACTGTGGATGCATGCATCTGAATACCTCTCTGTACCCGAAGGTACCTGCTGTGCTAATCAGACTTGGTGAACACAGAGATTCGGCATCCTGGCCATGTGGGTTGAACAGTCTAGCTACTGGCTAGAAAGCTGAATAATAACTGCTGGACGATCTGACTGGTGTTAGAAAGCTGAATCCCACAAATGCCCCCTCGAGTTCACCCTATACTCCTACCTATACATCGGGTTTTAAATATTGAATACTACTGAATTCGGATCCCTTGATCCTTTCTGAAGCTACATGTCATGCTATGATATGCATATGCAGCTTTACTAACTGAATTCATGCTTATCTGATGCTTATCTGAAGCATTTATGCCATTAAATGAATTTCCTAGGCTTAATTAATCAATTAATAATCATTTTCTGAAAATCTGCAAGTGTACGGGCGGTGGGCAAAGCACACGGGCGTGCATGGCTAACACACGGGCGTGCAGGCCCTGGACACACGGGCGTGTGCCTGGACGCACGGGCCTGTGCGCTGGTCGTGCGCCTGGTCGTGCAAGCTACTGGAATTTCCTGGACATTTCACTGAAAAGCAAGCACACGGGCGTGTTCCTCAGGATGCATGGGTGTGTGCCTGGAATTCTGGCCGTGCACACAACATGCACACGGGCGTGTGTTCTGGAGAACAAAGGCACACGGTCGTGCGTCTTGTTTTCAACAAGAACACCAGCCAGAAATCGCACACATTCATAACCCAAAACTCAATCAATCACAAATTGGCTTCAACCACATATTCTCAGCACTTCAATTAACGCATTTCAATCATCAAAAGCAACATGCATAACCACCAACGATTTCACCATGGAAGCTTAGCAATTCTCTTACTAAAAACATGTTCAAACTTGCATGCAAAGATCAAGGATGGAAATTCATCATCCAATTCAACATGCAACATCATGTAATCATTCCCAACATTCATCAACATGCAAAGAACTCATCCATGGCATCTAAATTCACAAAGCAAGCCGGGAAATTCAAGGAAAACGTAAGCGAACACTTACCTCGCGCCATTGTCTTTGAAAAGCTATTCTTTCGAACTATTCTCTTGGCTCTCTCACCGGATTGGGAGCTACGGGAGGTTAGATCTCCTCTCTAATGATAGGAGCTGCAAATGGAAGTGAGAAACTTTGGCTATAATATGAAAACTATGTGAGAAAAATGGCTAATTCCTCACGGCTCTCTATTTATATATGCACCATGCACGGGCGTGAACATGGGAAAATAAGCATTACTTATTTCCCGCGCATTCGCATGATCGAATCCTTCTGAAAGAATTCACATGAAAGTCACACGGGCTCCGAAAACTTACTAACTCACCCCTGAACTCATCTAGACTCCCAATCTATTCCTGGATTCTATTTCTAACCCCAAAACTCTTCCCCTAAGGGCTTTTCTAACCTGGGATGCTATATTTCCTCACCCTTATAAAAATTTTGACCCTGGAATTTACCTGAATAACTCTGAGAACCTATCCCTGATCTCAGACTCTATCTCCCAAGTGGCTTCCTCAACTTTCTGACTGCGTCATAAGACCTTCACAAGGGGAATCTACTTGTTTCTGAGAACTTTGACTTTGTAGTCCAGAATCTATACTGGCAGCTCTTGATAACTCAAATCCTCTGCCAACTCAATCTCTGAAAACTGAAGCACATGAGAAGGATCCCCCACATACTTCCTCAACCGAGACACATGGAAAACATTATGAATTTTGTCCATGCTAGCTAGTAAAGCCAATCTGTAGGCAATTGTCCCCACTCTCTCAAGTATCTTGTAGGGACCAATAAACCTGGGTACTAACTTCCCCTTTCTACCAAATCTGAGAACTTGCCTGTACGGAGCAACTCTCAGAAAAACCATGTCACCTACTGAAAACTCAATCTCTCTGCGTCTCAAGTCTGCATAGCTCTTCTATCGATCCTGGGCCTGTCTCATTCTCTGTCTGATAATCTTAATCTGCTTAATTATCCCTTGAACTATCTCTTGACCTACAACTGTCTCCAGAGAATCTCTCTCTCCAATCTAATCCCAATGAAGAGGAGATCTATACTTCCGACCATACAATGCCTCAAATGGAGCCATCTGAATAGTCATATAATAGCTCTTATTATACGTAAACTCCATGAGGGGAATCAACTCTGCCCAATCGATCTAGAAGTCCATACAACAAGCTCTAAGCATATCCTCCAAAATCTTATTAACTCTCTCAGTCTGCCCATCTGTCTGAGGATGATATGCTGAACTGAACTGCAATCTGGTCCCCAAGGCTCTGTGAAATAATCTTCAGAAAGTTGATAGAAATCTGGAGGCTCTGTCTGATACTATAGTCCTGGGAACGCCATGAAGTCTGACCACCTCTTTGATATACAGTCTCCCCAACTGATCTGTAGACATACCCTGTCTGACTGGCAGAAAATGAGCTGACTTACTGAGTCTGTCTACTATCACCCATATGCCATCAAACCTCTCTGAACTCTGGGAAGACCAGAAATGAAATCCATGGAAATATCTTCCCACTTCCACTCAGGAATACTCAAGGGATAAAGTAAACCTGAGGGTCTCTGATGCTCTGCCTTAACCTGCAGACATACCAGACATCTGGAAACAAAATCTGCTATGTCCTTCTTCATGCCTAACCACCAAAAACTCTTATTGAGATCCTGATACATCTTTGTACTGCCTGGATGTGCTGAATACACCGTACTGTTCACCTCTGACAAAATTTTCTGTCTCGGCTCTGAAATCTGTGGCACACAAACTCTGTCTCTGAATCTCAAGATCCCATCTCTAAACTCAAAATCTGGCACGGCTCTCTCTGACATCCTCTGAAGCATACTCTGAGTCCACTCATCTGATGTCTGACACTCTCTGATCTCATCATACAGAGAAGATCTGATCTGAAGTTTGGAGAATCCTGCAGTCACAATCTCAATCTGCTCTCTGGCAATCTCATACTGCAACTCTCTCTGAACTGAGAGACTGGATAAAACTACTCGCCTACTCAGTGCATCAGCCATTACATTGGCTCTTCTTGGGTGATATCTGATGTCACAGTCATAATTTTTCACCAGCTCTAACCATCTCCTCTGCCTCATATTAAGCTCTCTCTGGGTGAAGAAGTACTTCAGACTCTTATGGTCTGAATAGATGCTGCACTTAACCCCATTTAGATAATGTCTCCAAATCTTCAGGGCGAAAACAACTGCAGCTAACTCCAAATCATGGGTAGGATACCTCATCTCATGATCTCTCAACTGTCTAAAGGCATAGGCAATGACCTTACCATTCTGCATCAATGCTGCCCCGATCCCCTGATGGGACACATCTGTATAAATGTCAAACTCTACCCCCTCCTGAGGTAGCGCCAAAACTGGGGCACTAGTCAATCTCTGCTTGAGCTCCTGAAATCGTGCCTCGCACTCATCTGACCATACAAATGGAACCTCTTTCCTAGTCAAGGTAGTGAGAGGCCTCACTAGGCTAGAGAATCCCTCAATGAATCTCCTGTAGTAACCTACCAACCCAAGGAAGCTTTTGATCTCTTTCACTGTCTTCGGCCTTGGCCAACTCAAAATAGCCTCCACTTTACTGGGATCCACTGAAAAACCCTCTACTGTCACCACATGACCTAGAAATGCTACTCTGTCAAGCTAGAACTCATACTTGGAGAACTTGGCATATAGCTGTCTGTCTCTCAATCTCTGAAGCATATATCTGAGATGCTCCTCATGCTCTGCCACACTCTTGGAATACACCAGAATGTAATCAATGAAGACCACTACGAACCGGTCTAAGCAATCATGAAACACCCGATTCATTAGATCCATAAAGATGGCTGGGGCATTAGTCAACCCAAATAGCATAACCACGAACTCATAATGCCCATATTTGGTCTTAAAAGCTGTCTTGGGAACATCTCTATCTACCACTCTGACCTGATAATACCCAGACCTCAAATCGATCTTGGAGAACACAGTTACATACCACGTTGGCCAAATATCCAACACAACCCTGTCTCATCAATCTGCTCGCCTGAATACTGGAGATCATCAAACTGTCAATTCTGCCCTCACCAAACACAAACTGATCAGGGCTTATGTGGAATCTCACTTTCTTCCTTCCACAATCTATCTCTGCACTGTATCTCCCCAAGAAATCCATCCCTAAAATCATATCAAAATCTGTTAACTCCAGCAGAATCAAATCTATCATCATCTGTCTACCCATAATCTCTATCACCTGATCTAGGAGGATTCTGTCACTCACCACAAATCCCCCATCTGGCATCTCTATATAGATACTCCTACTGGCCATACTAGGGTCAACCCCGAATCTCTCTACTACACTCTAGGCTACAAAACTGTGTGTGGCTCCACAATCAATAAGAACAAGTACAAATAATGGAGTATCAAAATAAAGTAACTGACCAGTCACCAAGTGGGGAATGGCCTCTGCCTGCTCCTGACGAACAGTATACACTCTGGCTCTGCCTCCACCAACTCCGGAAGGACTGGCACCTCCCTCGGGTGCTACACCATCGGCTCTGGGAATGTCTGCTTCATCTCTCCCTACTCTAGCTCCACCTCTAGGTGGACCACCTTGGCCTCTGAACTGACCAACTCCACCTCGGCTCGGCCCACCACCAACTCCACCTCTGGCTGGACACGTTGTCATCATGTGCCCTGGCTGATGGCACCAATAACAAACAATCTGACCCGCCAAACACTCCCCTGGATGGCGTCTACCACATCTGGTACACTATGGTAGCTAGGGTGTAACTTTCTGCCTCTGACTCTGAAAGCCCCTGGCAGATCTTCTGGCTGACATCGGCCTCTTTCCCTTGTCTCTATCATCTATCCTCTGATCTCTCTCTGATGCTCTGCTCATAGCATTCATCTTCTGCAAATCAACCTCTGATCTGAGCGTTCTCCCCAAGGCATCACTGAATCTCTGGGGAGGATCTGCTCCTGTCATAACATCCTTGTAGATTGCAGAGTGTAACCCATGGATGAATTTCTGAACTCGGCCCATCTCTGTCCCTACCAAACTCAGGACGAATCTCGCTAATGCATTGAATCTCGTGGCATACTCCTTGATCGAACTGGACCCCTGAGCCAAATCAATAAACTCCTGGGCCTTGGCATACAACACCTCTGTACTCCTGTACTCAGCATCGAACAACTGTCTGAATTTAGCCCATGTCATCTGCTCTTCATTGATGGAACCCTTAGCTAGACCCTACCAAACCTTGGCATCACCCCTGAGATGAAACACCGCATATCTGACTTTCTCTCTCTCTGAAAGAGTGAAGAGCCCCATGACACTCGCCACTGACTCTACCTATTCTTTTGCCACTGACTCTACCTATTCTTTTGCCACTGTTGGATCCCTGGATCCACTGAATTTTACTGGCTGATACGGCCCTGGCAGGTGATAAATCGGATGAAGTCTGTCTGAAGAATTAGTGCCAGTTGTCTCTGTACTCACACTCTGACTAGAATCTTTATAAACAGCTGGATATTGATGCCTCTCTCTAACTGACTCAGGCTGAGACTAATATTGATGCTGATATTGTGGCTGTGACTGATGTTGTGACTGAGACTATCTTCTTCGTCTCGGTATCTGATAACTCTCATATTGCGGAGGAGTAACTCTATCTGGTTCTCGAACATTACCCACTCCAGCTTGCTGGAGGCTTTCCCTGACTACATCCCCAATCATCTCTTTCAACTGCTCTGGTCTCATCGACACATGGGAGGTATTATGAGATTGCCACCTATCACTAACACTCATAGGATGGGCAGGTGAACTACTATCTGTCTCATTTATGCATCTAGGGACATACTCTTCTCTATCTATAGCATCACCAACAAACAAGGGGTTAGAATCATATATCACAATCAAAGCTGGAAAATAATACCTGACCGTGCTGTGAGGAGGGTCTGGACGACGACTGCGAAGGAGAGAAAAATGCACCACACACTTACAAATTGCTCTGATACCAACAATGTAAGACCCGCCGCCATGAGTACCCCTGGTGCTGAATACTGATTGGGGAGCTTTTATTAATAATCTGAAAACTCGGGTACCTACGACGGGAATCCTACAGAAATAAACTTCTGAACTGCTATACATTCTGAATATATTTGCAGAAGCGTAAATACACATAAATTGAAATACTGAAATACATACATGAGCCCATGGCCTTTTCATATATACATAAACTGTTTCTGTACATCTGGTTACATAAACATATACAAAATGACCACACAGGTCCAAAACTGTAAATTACACAAACTCAAAGCTGAGATCATGGTGTGGGCCCTCTTCTATCAGTCTCGATCCACCCACTCCTCGACCACAGCATGAACACCTGAAAAAGATGGAAGAAAGAGGGGGATGAGTGATAAAGATCACCCAGTAAGCGCTCCTTACTTCCCTCAAAACCCAAGCAAGAACAAACAATCACAATAATCAAACATACCTCGGCCTCGGCCCTATTCGTACATCTATGCGCTTGCTAGAATCTGGAAACTGATTTACTGAATATCTGAATCACATTCATTTACTGATATCTTATTTATTCATGTTATGATGTGTATGTCATGTCATGCTACTGAAAATACTATGGATGCATGCATCTGAATACCTCTTTGTACCCGAAGGTACCTGCTGTGCTGATCAGACTTGGTGAACACAGGGATTCGACATCCTGACCATGTGGGTTGAACAGTCTAGCTACTGGCTAGAAAGCTGAATAATAACTGCTGGACGATCTGACTGGTGTTAGAAGGTTGAAACTGAAATGCTGCTGAACATTCTGACTGGTGTCAGAAAGCTGAATCCCACAGATGCCCCCTCGAGTTCACCCTATACTCTTACCCGTACATCAGGTTTTGAATACTGAATACTACTGAATTCAGATCCCTTGATCCTTTCTGAAGCTACATACCATACTATGATATGCATATGCAGCTTTACTAACTGAATTCATGCTTATCTGATGCTTATCTGAAGCATTTATGCCATTAAATGAATTTCCCATGCTTAATTAATCAATTAATAATCATTTTCTGAAAATCTGTAAGTGCACGGACGTGTGGGCAAAGCACACGGGCGTGCATGGCTAACACACGGGCGTGTAGGCCCTGGACACACGGGCGTGTGCCTGGACTCACGGGGCCGTTCGTTGGTCGTGCCCCTGGTCATACAAGCTACTGGAATTTCCTGGACATTTCACTGAAAAGCAAGCACACGGGCGTGTTCCTTAGGATGCACAGACATGTGCCTGGAATTCTGGTCGTGCACACAGTGTGCACACGGGCTTATGTTCTGGAGAACAAAGGCACACGGTCGTGCCATGTAGACACACGGTCGTGCGTCTTGTTTTCGACAAGAACACCAGTCGAAAATCACACACATTCACAACCCAAAACTCAATCAATCACAAATTGGCTTCAACCATATATTCTCAGCACTTCAATTAACGCATTTCAATCATCAAAAGCAACATGCATTAACCACTAACGATTTCACCATGGAAGCTTAGCAATTCTCTCACTAAAAACATGTTCAAGCTTGCATGCAAAGATCAAGGATGGAAATTCATCATCCAATTCAACATGCAACATCATATAATCATTCCCAACATTCATCAACATGCAAGAAACTCATCCATGGCATCTAAATTCACAAAGCAAGTCGGGAAATTCAAGGAAAAGGTAAGCGAACACTTACCTCGCGCCATTGTCTTTGAAAAACTATTCTTTCAAACTATTCTCTTGGCTCTCTCGTCGGATTAGGAGCTACGGGAGGCTGGATCTCCTCTCTAATGATAAGAGCTGCAAATGGAAGAGAGAAACTTTGGCTATAATATGAAAACTAGGTGAGAAAAATGGTTAATTCCTCACGGCTCTCTATTTATATATGCACCATGCACGGGCGTGCATCAAAGGTGCACGGGCGTGCACATGGGAAACTAAGCATTACTTATTTCCCGTGCATTCGCATGATCGAATCCTTCTGAAAGAATTCACACGAAAGCCACACGGGCTTCGAAAACTTACTAATTCACCCTTGAACTCATCTAGACTCTCAATCTATTCCTGGATTCTATTTCTAACCTCAAAACTCTTCCCCTAAGGGCTTTTCTAACCTAGGATGCTATATTAAGACATATCTTTTTAGAGAGATATACATCATGATTCATAAGCAGTAACCTTTTCTTTAAGTCTTCCATGTTAAATCTCTTTAGCACTTTATCTATGTACATGTCTTAACTTAGTTCAAGCAGCCTACACAATCTATCACAATAAATCTTAATGTAGATAATATAAGTCACTTCTCTTACGTCTTTCATGTAGAAACACTTGGCTAACCAAGTTTTAATAGTCTGTTGGTGTAGTTTAATTTTCAATAATTAATATATCATCAACCTATAATACCAGAAATACTACAACACCCTCGCTAACTTTTTTTCTACACACTTGGCTTGTCTTTATTTTTTATAAACTTGAACTCTCGAATAGCTTTATAAAAATGTATGTTTTAACTCCTTTAAACTTTCAATCTGTAAATAGACTTCTATAACATTTATACTTCATCTACTTGACCTTTAAGAGTGAAACCATCAGATTATGTCATATACACTTTCTCTACAAAGGTACCATTCAAAAAAACAGTTTTGACAACCATTTGTCAAATCTCATAGTCTAGTCTATAATAATCATAAGTATAATCAAGTTAGACTAAAGCATTGTAACTAGCAAAAAGATTTCATCATAGTCAATGTCATGTTTTTTATTGAAACCTTTAGTAACTAGTCATGCTTTATAGGTATGCACGTTACTAGCCATGTCAAATTTCTTTTAAAAACCCGTATGCACTTTATAGGTTTTCCCCCTTTGAGTGCATCCACTAGAGTCCATACTTGGTTTTGGTATATAGAGTCGATCTTAGACTTTATTGCCATAAATCGTCTCTTAAAGTTTGGATCTGCCATATCCTCTACATAGGTTTTAGGTTCATCGTCAAAGATAACTAATACATCACTATACTAAGTCATGAGATACCCAAATCTTATAGGTTTGTGACATACTCTATCTAACCACCTTATACAACACATTATCCTATTCAATGTTTATAGATATTTATGGTTCAAGAGTTTTATTAAACTCTACATTCCTCCCATAAATCTTTCTAAAAAGGAATTCTCTCTCTAGAAAAATATTACTATAAGTAACAAAGATTTTCTACTAGTTTGGGTGCTAAATATAATAAACTTTAGTTTCTTTTGGGTATCCCATAAATACATATATATTAGCTTTAAAGCTCAACTTGTTCGAACTCAATTTCCTAACATAAGCTTTATAGCTCTAAACCTTCATGTAATCTAAATTAGGCTTTGCCAATTTATAACTCATAAAAAGTTGACTCCACAAACTTAGATAGGATACAATTAAGTGTATATGTTATCGTCTCTAGGGTATAACCCTAAAATGTCATAGGTAGATCACTAAAACTAATCATGAATCTGACCATATCCATCAAGGTCCAATTCCTCTGTTTAGATATACTATTGTGTTATAGTGTTCTCGAAGGTATGAGTTATGAAACTATATTGTATTCCCTTAGGTATTCACTAAATTTAGCACTCAAGTACTCTCTTCCAAAATCATCGTAAAGGATCTTAATACTTTCATTGAGTTATTTTTCTACTTTATTTTTGAATTCTTTGGGCTTGTCAAAGTATTTTGATATGTGTCTCATGAGAAATGCATATCCAAATCTATTGAAATCATTAGTAAAGTCACAAAGTAAAGTTCCCTATGTTTACTTTGCATTGCCATAAGGCCACTTATATCATTGTGTATAGTCCCTAACAGTTTAGCCTCTCTCTTACTATGACTAGTAAAAGGTGACTTGGTCATCTTGTTTATCAAATATTATTCACATTTATCATAAAACTAAAATTCAAATAATTGTAAAACCCTAATAGACTAGAGTTTTAAAGTATGTTTTGGGCTTATGTGCCCAAACCTACAATGTTATAGATATATGAGATTTATTTTATCATATTTGATTCATTTATTAGTAACATTGAGAATTTCATTGTTGTCTAAATTTTAAATATGTGAACCATTAATTAAATTTGTTACTCTGTAGAATAAACTATTTAAGCTAATAGTTATAACACTATTAGCAATCAAGAATAAAAAACCCTTTTTATCCACAATAGACATTGAAATTAAATTTTTAGAAGCAGAAGCTACATAATAACAATTTTTAAGTTCCAAAAAAAACCTTATAGGTAAAGACAAATAATAAGAACTTATAGCTAGAATTGATATCTTTGCTATTCCTAACTCATAGGTCTATCTTTCATTGAACGAGAGATCTACTTTACCTTAGTCCTTGCATAATAAAAGTGATATGAGTATCATTTCCTGTGTCAACAACCCAAAATAAATCAGGAGTATAATTAATGTCAATGAAAAATATACCTAAAGTAGAAGTAATCAACTTTTTCTTCTTTTCCAAGAATGTCTTGTAATGTTTCTTTTAACGATTTTGCTTGCCACAGAAAAAGTAAACAACATATCCCTTCTTCACACCACCAGTAGGTTGTAAAGTAGTAAGAGTTTGGACTTGAACATTTGCCTTAAGTTTGGGCTAGCCTTGGCCTTAACCCTACCTATTGCCTTACGTTTAGCAATAGATATCAACACGTCCTTCATTTTCCCTTTAGCCATATCCTACTTAATAACCCTGATAAGGCCCATCAACTTAACAAGCAATACTTCTTCTTAGCAAGGTTGAAGTTCATGAAAAACTATGACCACGAAAAAGGGAGGGAATCCAATATAAGGTCAATTGCTAGTTTGTGTCAATGATGAACCCCAAGTTAGCTAGCTTATCAATATAACCAATCATCTTGGTTACATGAACATTTACTTATACACCCTTATTCATATTATATCCATAAAGACCTACTATCATTGTTCCTCTTTCGAGTACTAAACATTTCATGTAAATAGAGAAGTATGGATTAGGCATCTATATATTCATGTTATGATTATAGCTCGAGTGATATGGAAACTAACATCAAGCGCTAAACTTCTATGTAATCTCTAAGATATCTTTTATAAGTGTCATTTTCAACTTTAATAGCATTAGGACCAAGCTTAGGGGGTTTATCCTTTTTAAGAATGTATAACCTCTCTTCTTGACTTAGGACGATATAAAGGTTCATGTACCAATCAAGAAAATTGGTATCTACCAGCCTATTCTCTTTAACAAATTTGATAATGTCATGGTGACTAATTTTACATGCACAAATAAGAATTAAATTAGTTAATTATTGAACAATCATTTAATCAAGTTTTTATTAAATGCTCCCACTATTTTTTTTTTTTAAAGCCAAACAACCCTCATTATTGTACTCGAGAAGTCTTGATAGACTTTCAGTAGACCAAGATCTCATTGAATTGACCTAACCTTTGCTTTAACGAATAAGATAAGACAACCCAAATAGGTAGGTCATCAAACCAATCAACAAAAGCCCATGATCTCAATTACGTATTACCTCAACTAATCATGTGACCTCAATTATGATTCTCGATATCAATGGTTAGTTACTGCATATCATCCCATATTGACAAATACACCCCTATTCAGCCTCTAATAAATTCCTCCTTCATTATGGTGAGCAAGTGAAACCTATTAGTTAAGTCAACCCAATATAACCAACAACTAGTCTTTCACTTTGTGATGGGTTACCCTTCGCTTTGGTGAACAAAACTCTCATAAACCCTTTCTTGTCCTAAGAGTGATATATTGGAAGGCTTCATACTACTTGATATTAATTAATGGTTTTATTAATTAGATCTCATTAAGTTAAATCTGTATGTGAGGTGAAAATTGCAAAATTAAAACCTAAATATGCATACTACCACAAATAAAATTATGTCAATATATAAGTATCAAAACTAATGTCAGTCTTCGAGCCATGATGATTAACCAACAACCTAGGTCTTGTTCTTCAATTTGGAGACTTTAATTATGTTACACCTTTTCGTCTTTAAGTTTTTCAATAATTACATGGCTTTACCTCTTAGTTACAATTTTCTAAGAAAAATCAAGTAACAACCTATTTTAATTTTACATTGCAAAATAAGAAACTTTGAGTTACACTTGAGGGGAGGGAGGTGAAAAGAGAATTACATCAAGAAAACGTAGAAAATACAGGTCATGCATGCCTTATTTAAAATTACAATACACATTGCCAAAAATCTAAACATTCATAGGTTGGTCCAACTTACATACAGGACACCATACATATATAACATCAATCAGATACATATACAATTAAAATTAACAAATTAATTTTAATTAATTAGCCAAACCTTAAATTGCATCTTAGTCCCTTATTTTAATAGAATTGTAATTAAACCCCTAGTGACAAAAATTTTACAATTTGACCCTTAGGCAATCAACCTAAGTCAAAACGAAAAAATTTTGTCACATATGACTTATAGCTCTTACTACACAATTGTATTTCATCATGCATGAAAACATATGAGCCACACAACTATCCAACATAAGCATGTTGTGATAGTGCGTGATCATATGTTTATCAATCTAAAATTTTGAAAAATTCCTAAAGCTCATATGGGTAAACACATAACAAACAGACCATCACACACATTGGCAGAATCTTATTTCTACATGAGCATGTGTTCAACATGCACATCTATGTGTAAAAACATAGTATGAACATATAAGGTTATGCCCATATGTATTATGCTCTTACATGGTCGTGCATTTAACATGCATAGTTATGTATCATATCTTTTCCAAAAATTTTGAAATTCAACCAAAAATACCAATTTTGACATGTTAAAGCCAGAATTTACATATCTGGCATGATATATTGAACACAAATCAAACTGTACCACAATCACACGTAATAATGCATAATGGTAATGATTTCATGCAACAACATGAAATCAACCATTAACTAGCTGCTCAATATTCAACCTAACATAATTTAATCCATAATTATACAAAAAACAAAAACTTAACAATTAATGGGATATTTATGTTACATTAACAGATTCAACATGCCAATCGATTTTAAAAACAACAAGCATACATTAAATAATTAAAAAATATAGGTAAGTACTTTTTTTTGCATGAATAGAAGAAGGTGGCTTTGATACCACTATTTGGGATACCTGGTTGCCAAAAAAGGCACCAAAGCAATAAAATTAACAAAATTTAAACAAAGTTCGACATCTTAATAGGATCAATTTCTTTCCAGTTGCGTAAAAACATAAATAATCAACCATAGAGTGTTAAAAAATCACTTGCAATAATAACTCTTTCGGTCTTTTTATGGCAATGAATTACTCCCCATTAAAAGTATGAAAATACTTGAAAGTCCATAAGAGTGGTGGAAGCTATGTGATTATTTGATGTACTAGCACTTACTAGATCGCAAAAGTGTTTAGGTTGTGTATGGTAGTGTTAAGGATGAATATGATCATGCAAGTGTGTTTAGGAAGAATGAAAAATTTCTTACTTAAAAATCTATCACAATCTTTTTATATAGAGATAGGAATATTGTCGTGTATGCAAGACTTGCATGAACATGTAGCCCTTATGCATGCTCACATGCACATAACACACAATCATACATCAATGTTTGGATATACACGAATTATAATGTTATGCATAATTTGTGCAACATTTTTATCATGCTAAACTTTTCAACCAACTACATGCATGGTAATGCATTAGTAGAATTTCAAATTTGAATTAAATTCAAATTTCTCATAATGATAAACTTATCCAACCTTCAAGAGACATAGTTATGTGTCAAGGTAAAATCTTAACTTTGACTTTTAATCCAATCTAAATGGATCTAACAAGCCACACTCGATAACAGCCATAACAACACCTATTAATATAAACACCAAGACAACAATCCTCTATCTCAGAACAATATAAACTCCTTCAATGTGTAGCCTGTAAGTCATTTATTAACTTAATAGTATCTAAATTTGGGTCAAACCTACACACAAATCATGAGTGACCTTTGATAAAGTATTATGACCACCCGATTAGTAAAGCATCAATAAAAAACTCCTAACTTGATCAACTTGATAGTTGATACACAAAATGATTCTTTTATCCTCATGTCTTATAAGACTAAAATATAAATGTTATCTATCTTAAAAACACTTTGCATATGCATATGTCCAAACCAAGAATTAGATATAACATCAATTGATCTAACTACGACCACAATCTTATTAGTTTTGGATAACTCAACTAAGACTCTCATCGCATGCTTGGGATTAATGAATCTTATATTGATCTATCATAGTCTTCATATTTATTATGATACAGTCAATTATTTACCTTTGTCACACTCTAATTACAATAATACATTTGATGACATCAAACAATATCACTTACAGCACAAGACAATCTGATAGGTATAAAGTCAAAGAACTATATGTACCTTTCAAGTCATAAGAATTGATCCATAGACATAGGTAACATTATTGAATATAATCATCAAACCATGCACCCATTTAGGGAACTAAGTTATAAACAATAGACCTCGATGTGTGTAAACCATTGTTGTCTTTTGATGAGATCATACACTATGATAATCCTTACACCATCACTCGTATCTCAGGTTCATGTGATGTTGGGATTATAAGCCATTCTAGTACAACCACCAAAGAGCATGTATAGTAAGCCGATCAGTCAACTTATTCCATCTTCTCGATTCTACTATATAAAAAACACATTATATATATATCAATGTATTAAAACAATCATATACCTAAAATACCTCTTTTATTAATAACCAAAAAGTATTCACAAATGACAACAATATCAAGTACATACATAATAATACAGTGATAGACACACAACCATAAGGTACCTACCCTAACAGGACCAAGGACTAAGTATTATTAATTAATAGGGCATTTGTACTTAGCTTGTTTAGTTGCCTTCCAGTCAAGATCAATCAAGGCATCATCGACACTGTATAGTTCTAGTTTATTGGACAATATGGTTAGATTAAGCGAGTGTGATTATTGAGATGAAACTTTGGACCTAGTTATCATAGGATGTAAATTTAGGAATCTTATTTAGGATTTAGAGTGAGACTTATTTTCTAGTCGATTGTTAGGCACTTCAGGTGGATTGAAATAATTAGATTGGTGTTTTGTGGTTGGAGGCGAAAAAGGAAGTTCTACAATCAAATGTACAAGTGAAGTTCTACAATCAAATGTACAGGTGGATAGACTTTTTTATGTGTAGATTCAATAGTATATGGTAAAGAGGAAGTTAAATGTTTCAAAAGAGTGATTTTGGTGTTTATCATCTTGTTGTGGTTCATCATACAACTGATTTGAAGTGTTAATACTAAGATCTAGGTGACATGATGAATCTAACGACATCTTTATTTTAGACCAAAAGTCATCGTTTTGACTTCTTTTCCTTGAAAATAATTAAAGTTTCTATAATTCATAAATTACTAGTATAATTCTTCCTTCCCGATTCAACTATATATTAAAATAATATTACTAGAATATCAAATTATTACAAAAATAAGAGAAATTTTTTAGAGGTAAAAAGAGTAAAGTCATGTTGGTTAATACGAAAGGTCTGAATTAGTTGATGAAATAGGAGCAGTGATCGAGGTCTTAAGGTTGGCCACAATCGCCCATGTCGGATAATTTAATATGCTAATTTAATTAATTAATTAATTGGAGTAAGGTTAGACCTTGTTACTTTCATGATTAGCATAGTCTTTCAACAAAGGCATTATCACCAATTCACCGGTTCAGAAATTAATATGCCATTATCCTTAGCCTAATTAATTATTTTAATAAGGCCACCGGACTCATTCTCACCTGGGTTTCTTTAAATGATAAAATATCATCAAAATAATTTTAAGAAGTCAAATACTCGATTGTTAACTAAAATTAACGTTAAAGTTTAATAATCAATCATTAAATTTTATTTGACTAAATAAGTATTTTTGTCTTTTTGAATAAAAAAACTTAAAAATACAAAAATTAAATTAATAAAAATATTTAAAATATTAAATAATATCAATATAATAATAAAAATGTAAATAATTAATTGAAAAATAAAAAAATGTTAAAAAACAATTACTATCACTAGTAAAGTTGTTAGTGTTGGCGGTCGTAAAAAACTTAATCAGGTGGTCAAAAATAGTCACCTAGTTGGATTAATAGTCAAATCTAACCACTTTGATGGTAGAGATCAATAGATTTGGCTGCTTTTGCCATTTGATATGGTCAAAAAAAATTAGTATACATGAAACTAGCTATTTTCGGTCTTCTTCCTTGGCAGAGGCCATTAGATTTGATTGTTTCAACCATTGAGATGACTATATCTAGTCACTAATTCAACCAAGTAACTATTTTTAATACGTAGTTAGATTTTTAAAGACTATTGTTGCGTTTTTTTAATTTTTAATTTTATATGTTTTTAAACTCTTTAATTAATTTTAAAATTTATATTATTATATTAATATTATTTATTTTTTATTAAAAGTATTAAAAAATATAAAAAAAAATTAGAAGAAAGGTAGATATTCAACTTTTTAAACCCTTTTGGTGGGATCATACCCTTTAAGGAAACGTTGGGTACGAATTTATGGCTTGCCCTTATAATAAAATATATTACATATGTGCTGTTAAAAATTAAACAAAGACATTTGGGTCTCTAAATGAATCAGTAGGTAGGCCTACTTGAAAAAAGTTTCTGCCGAACATTTTGATGCTTAAATAAAACACTAAATATTCTACTACCTGATACTTGCAAAATTTTTCTCCATTTAGTTAATTGCTAACTACCACATTCCATATACTTAATGCCTAGAAAGTATCCCTAAAAGTAACCACTAAGGCAAGTAAAACAGCTGCATAGGGTGGGTGGACTTGAAAAGCTTTTGTGGGATTTGATTTATTCATCTTATTAACGTCTCATTTACTAGAATTGGTGACCAAAAAAATCCAATTAGGGTTTGTCACATGTATAAAATATCTAGTATATAAGTACAATTCATACCTAAATATGTTTAATGTAATAAAAAAAAAAAGTATGAATATATTGAAATAATATTAACTATGCTGGATGTAGTCATATTTTGGGTGAACTAAAATGACCTGCACGCAATCTTTCTTTTTATTATTTGTTCGTGTTTGTTTGTTTGTTTCACTGATTCCACGTATTCTCTAATTCCTTCAATATTCATAAAAAGCATATAAATTACAATTTTATTGAAAGTGATAGCAAAAGTTGTATTGTGAAAAACATGGGTAAGTAGTCTTGCCAAATCAATTCTTTAGTTGATCTCAAATTTGTAGACAATATTAGAATCTTAAAATTATAAGATTTTATTATTCATAGTTATACTTGTGATAGCAATTCTCAAAGATAAGATTTTTTATTTATTTTTTTTAGAATTTTAAATGGTAGTTTACGAATACGTTAAGCTTCCTTTATTGTGTGAAAATTAAAAAGAAAAACGTAAATGAGTTAGTTCTTATTTCTATCAAATCCAGTCCCGTGATATCCTTAGCAAAGAAGGTGAAGCGGTTGCCACATTTTAATTTAAATTTTAAATTCCAAGTCATGTTGAAAACTTACCACCATGACTAAGATTGATTGAAAAGCCATAAGAACAACAATCAAAATAGTGATATAGTGGGCAATACGCGGATCGTAGCCACCACCAATTCTTGCTTTTTATTTGTCAAATCTTCTTCAATTAAAAAAAATAAAAAATTCCCATGTCTTTACAGAAACTTTAACAATAATAAGAATAAATTTTATGCGTCGGTTCTTTTGTTGTCCAAACATGTTGGTGACAATTCATGTATGGTAGTGGCAAACATTGAATTTTGGTTTAATTTTACCTTAAACTTCGGCTTTGGCAGCCGTTAAAATCGCCACTCTAAACGCCATTTTCAACCATAATTTATAATAAAATTATTAATTAATTAATTAATTAATTTCTATCAAGACCTTAAGTATAAGATACAAAATTTGAATTCCATATTAGAAAGTATGAATTAATAAGATTAATTAATATTGATAAACTAATGTTTTATTATTGAAATCAATAATATGTAATGTTAATCATTATACTATTTATGAAAATCTACGTAATCCTTAATTTATTTGATAACTGGAGCAGCTTAAATCAAGTTTTGCGGTGCACACAACTTTGATTAGAAAAAGTTTTCATTTTAGTGGAAATATATGCTCACGAAGCACCAAAACGGTACAGAAATTCCCATCTGTGTTGCTATCATATCTTACAATTTTAAATATTTGTAGATTAATTGGACGACCGACCAAATCACCTAATATTAATTAATTGATCTTTTCTAACAAAGAAATTAATTTAAAATCATCTCTAATTGCACATTTTTCTTTGTAAATTTTATTAATTTCCTCAAGCGAGAGGGTCAAAAGCCTCTTCACCCGACTTCTGCCTTCCATTGCTTTTAGACTTTTTCTACAGCCAATTAATACTCATGGAGCATAAAAGATGGACACTGCGGTTAGACTTTGTGTTAGGGCATCATTTCAATGTGCTCAAATAAAAATAATTTAATTTTTTTCTTTTTGTCATATTACATAGACAATAGACCTTCACAAACATATACTAGAGTAAACAACATCTTCTCACCTAAGATTTAGTTTTAAAATATATATATTTTTTTTATCTTTAATTGACATATATACCATTTTTTTCACTCAAAATCAAACTCTATTTTTTAAAAAAATAAGTGCTAAGGAAAAAATAATAATTTTATCATTCATTAATTTTGAAAAAAGCCAAGTGTTTTATAAATTAAACTCAAACATTTTAAATTTCATAATTTAATTCTTAAAAATGTTTAATAACTTGTAAATCAATCTCTAAAATCTTTTCAAATCCCCGCATATTTTGAAATTCTATACAGTTCTAATAATTGTAATATGATATTTACAATCACAATTTGTTGCAATTTGTTCAATTTTTAAAAAATGTAGCTATCATTTTTTTAAATTATCAAAGGAAAACTGATATTTCAAAATTTTACAAAATACCACCAAATTTTTTTAAGTTTGTGCTAAAGCCTTAAAATTTTCAAAAATAACCTAATATTTTTAAAACCTATAGCTTATCCATGCTATACGATTATATAATAAAAATATCTGTATCTATAGGAAGAGGGAAAAAAGAGAGTGAGAGTGAAAAGAAAAAGAACTAAATGATATTTTTATATAGTTTGGATATTCAAAGGGTTTCTTTTTAATCTCTATTGATTTGGAGTTATATGGTAATTTGAAAAAATAAATTAGTAGGGATGAAATGAAAATTTCACTTCCTATTATTGTTTTTTTATTAACAAAATTTCACTTGGGATGGATAACGGCTATTTCATGCCAACTAGGGGTAGAAATGGCTCTTCAGGTCAAAATTTGGATGGGAAATGTAATTGACTTCATGTACTAGGATTTGCCACTCGATGCGCGTTTTATTCAACTATCCATAATATAACTCATGTGCTTGTTAGTGGGGAACATCCATAGATTCCATGTCTCCAAAGTAACCACCAACCCCAAATGAAAAATCTGGTTTATGTTTTACGATTAACAATTGGATGATGTCATGATTTTGAATAATCCCATAATTAAGGGTAATTAAAATAATGTGAATCACTTTGCAGTCTTGATTGCACATTTATGTCTATTTTAACAAAAACTTATCATAATTAAGTTCTTATAAGAGTTTTTAATTGAAGTATTTTTGTAACTTTTTTCATACTATTCTATTTCTTTTGAATAGTACATAAAAAAATTTGTTGTGATTAAGGAAATCAATGAAGAAAAGTTGTAAAAATTTGTAAGTAATTTGTTTTATTTATGATTGCTGCCAATATTTTATTTGGGAGGTGAAATATATGCAGCATCCTCCAATGGGACATTACTAACTACTATGGCACTGAAAATTGATCCTCTGGATTGGATTAAACCATAGAATAACGTCGTATTGATGTCATAATTATACCAAGGCTAAGTCTATATTATCCGCATTTGTATTGTAAGTCAATAACTAGCTAATTAACTTCGCCGTATAGTGGAATGTAAATTTGATGTGATCGTTCTGAGGAATCCATCTTCTCAAAGTCCATAAAAGGACTGGACAAGCTTATTCGATCATCTCAAATTATGATTTAAAACTGTTGATGAGACAATCAAAAAGCGCCTATAATTGCCAGGCCAGCGGTAGACGTCTTGTACAAAATCTAGTACTATTCTTATTGTAATGGTTGGGGTAACACAAGTCTTAACATAGGGCTTTTTGCAAGCTATAATTGATGCATTGTTAGTTATGGTCAAATGTTGATGCAGAAGTTGTTGTTGACAGTTCACCTAATTTGCCACCATTGCAATATTGCATAATGCTATTGCACATGATAGTTCAACAAAGAAAGCTCGCCGTCTTTTACGAGTCTTTTCATTCAAGCTAGGCATCCCTCTATAAATATACACTATTTCCCACACACCACAACACCCGCCCTCCCGCCCCGGCGGTTCCTCTTTGAAAGAGCACGGATTTTACCTGAAGTGCATTAATTAATAGTTAATTTGTATTAAAAAGTTTGGTCCTTTTGTTTTTTTTTTTTTTTGGGTAAAATTATTTTTCCCTCTTTTCATGCAATGGTTTACACCAATGTAATCAATGAAATTGGTGGATTGACAAGAAAATTGACTTTTCAAACTTAAATGACATAAAATTATCGTTTCATCAAAATTCAAGATAAAAACAACAGTTTGATACATTAAAATTAGGGTGACAAAAAGTCGTTCTAGTCTACTATTTTTGGGCACAAATCAACATGAGCATGACTTGCAAATTTGCAAGTTGTGCAAAAAATTAGCAAATCAATCCGACATAATTCACTTTGTAAAATTATAATAAAAACAAAAATCAAAATAGACTATTGAAGAGTAGTCGTTGTGCAACAACTACTCTCTAACGATCAAGTACTCATCGTCAACAACTATATTTAATATTATTTTATTTCTATTTTTTTTTTTTTTTTTGTAAGTATCATACTAATTTTTTCAATTTTTCACACTAACAATCAACTATTAAGTCAAACTCACATAATTTTTCTCAAATTTTCAATTATTTTTATTTTTATTTTATTTCAATATTATTTAATTTAAACAGTTATATTATTACCCAATTTATTTTCCAAATGGATTCAAATTTAAATGAAATTAATCTTCTAATATTTTAATGATGAGTAAAAGTCATACATTAATGAAGAATCACAGTCACAATTACCATCACCAAAAGAAGGAAGGTAAAAGTCAACGGTTTGGAAGCAGCTTAGTCAAACAAAAAAATTAATTGGTGGTTAAATGGTTTGACGTACATAGTGCAAACATTACCATTCTGGTTTTGTTGTAATTGTAGGATTTTTCAAAAGGTTATTTTATTTTTGTTTTATATTATTTATGATTATTAACCATATCCTTATCCGATATAACTTCTAAATTTTTAACGTTATCTTTGTAATGTTATGGTTCTTTATTTTTCTCCTACTACAAAAAACAACCCTTCGGAGCCTTTCTTGAGATACGATCAAGAAACATATTCTTTTCTCCCCTAAGTTTAGATGTGTTCATATCTTGTTGTTCCTGAATACCTAGTTGCTAAGTACACATTAATTAAGAGTTATGTTGTATCATGGGGGATTGTCACCACAAAAGTCTTTGCACATTATAAGAAGGCAAAAATAATCCTTTAAGGATAGTGTTCCAACAACATGCTTTAGACAAATTTTTATTATTGTCATACTTCAGTTTTGTTATTCTACACCAATAATCTTAAGGATAAGCTTGCTACCATTGGTATCCAAAATAATATCAACATCACTATTAACAATAATGCTATTCAAAATCCAAATCCTAATAATGATGATGACCATAAAGGTGTCGTTACCCATGTTATTCCAATTTTTTCTACAACTATCATACCATTTTCTAAGACTTTCTCAGTGTAGCATCTCAAGTTAGAAAAGCCCTTATGGATAGAGTTTTAGGGTTAGAAATGAGATTTAGGAATAGATTGGGAGTCTAGAAGAGTTTAGGGGTGAGTTAGTAAGTTTTCAGAGCTGTGTGGCCTTCGTATGATTCCTTTAGGGAGGTTTTAATCATGTGAAACGCGGGAAATGGATTTCCTTCATTTTCCCTGGTGCACTCCCGTGCACCTTGCCCTGCACGTCGTGCAGGTGGGTAGATAATGAGAGAGGCGAGAGATTAATGCTCCTCACCCAGTTTTATTCCCATTTTCAACTTAAGTTCTTCTTGTTTCAGTAGCTCCCAGCCCTAGACGAGAGATTCAGCTTCCGACAACTCCAAATCTAGTAAGAAAGTAGATAGCTTTGAGATTTCCAGTCGCCATGTTCAGAGGTAAGTGTTCTTTCACTTCCTTCTTGTTTTCCTAGCATGCTTGTGTTGATTCTGAATGGTTGAAAACGTTTGTCCGCGTTTCTGACATATTATGAGATGTTTGCATGTTGATAAGTGATGATTTGATGATTGATGTGATGATTTCCACCTAGAATGCATGTTTACCTTGCCTCTGTGTGTGTTAGTGAGAGAAATAGTAGATTCCCATGGTGGAATGAGTGTTGATAGATGAATGATGAAATTGATACATGATATGTGGATATTGAAGTGCCTTAGATGCTTGTTTTTGATTAATTTGAATTTGGTTGAGAAATTGTAGGACCCGCCGCCCCGAGTACCCCTGCTGCTGAATAAACTGTCTCTTTTATTAACTAAACTGAAAATCGGGTACCCGAGACGGGAATCCTACGGAAAAGAAACCAACCTGCCTGCTATACATGATAAGCGGAAGCTGAAACTGAAATAAAATATACAATGAGCTCATCTGGCTTTTCATATATATGTATATTATTTCTGTACAACATTCTGTGCATCTGGAAATGTAAAACATACATACAAGACCTCACAGGTCCAAAACTGAAAAGAAATACATCAACAAGTGTGTGTGGGGTCCCCTCTCGCCAGCCTCAGTCCACCCGCTCCTCGCCAGCAGCAAAACCTGAAAAGGAAGGAAGAAGGAAAGGGATGAGTGATGAAAATCACTCAGTAAGCATTTCCTACTCCCCTCGACCCAAGCAAGCACAAACAAGGGCACACATACCTGATCGGCCCTAAACATACATCTACACGCTTGCGGGTGCTGATTCTGATTGCTGTACTGCTGATTCTTATTATTAATTCGTTATTGAAATGAATGACATGTCATGATACTGAAATCTGGGTATTTACTGATGATGCATGCATCTGGAAAACTATATGTACCCGAAGGTACCTGCTGTGCTGATCAGGCTGATGAACACAGGGATTCGGCATCCTGGCCAAGTGGGCTGAAAATTCTAGCTACTGGCTAGAAAACTGAAATCTGATCTGCTGATATGCTGCTGAGCTGACTGACTGGTGTCAGAAAGCTGGGTCCCACAGATGCCCCCTCGAGTTCACCCCAAAACTGAAACCCATACATTGGGTTCTAACTGCTGAAATCTACTGAATTCGGATCCCTGGATCCTCATTCAGGCTACATGTTGTGCTATGCATGCTTATGCATCTGTTCTTAGCTGAAATCTGGATTATCTGATGATTATTAGGCCTTGGATGGATTACCAACCCTTTAATAAGTCAATTTCTGAATTTCTGGGAAAATCTGGAAGGCACACGACCGTGCAAGGAAGGCACACGGTCGTGCACGCAGCACACACGGCCGTGCTGGGCAAGGGCACACGGGCGTGTGCCCCAGCACACGGGACCGTGTGCTGGCCGTGCGTCTGGGCGTGTGTGCTTCTGGAATTTCTGGCCATTTCAAGCAAAGATGGGACACACGACCGTGTCCCTCAGGACACACGGTCGTGTCCCTGCGTTTCCTGCCCGTGTGCACCTCGTGCACACGGCCGTGTCCTTACGAGAACAAGGGCACACGGGCGTGCTCTTGTGGGCACACGGGCGTGCTCTTGCGGGCACACGGTCGTGTGTCTTGTTCTGCTCAGACATTATTCGTCTGAAACGTGCTGGAAACCATCCGAAACTCAACCAATCTGCAATTAATCACAAACACACATCCAAGGCACTTCTATATACACATATGCATAATCAATTTTATCAGCCATCCCAAACTACGAATTCCACCATGGCCATTTAAGCTTTCTCTCACAACACACACACACAAAACCAAGCATGCATGTTTGTTGGGTGGAAATTAAGCGTTTAAATCATCATCTCATCACATATAAGCAACCAAACAAGCTGGAAACGGAAACCCACATTTCCAGGCATCATCAATCATCACAAGACAAGCTGGGAAACTCTGGAAGAAGTAAGAAACACTTACCTCTTGACATGGCTACTGGGGATTCTAATCCAAGCTATTCTCTCTGATCTCTGACTGGATTGGGAGCTGCTGGAAGCTGAATCTCGCACCTAGGGCTGTGAACTGCTGAACAAAGAAGAGAGATGGCTGAAACAGGTGAGAAATGCAATAACTCTCATCTCTCTCTCTCTTTTCTACCCACCTGCACTGGCGTGCAGGGAAAAGTGCACGGGAGTGCACCAGGGAAAATGAAGGAAATTCATTTCCCGCGCTTCGCATGATTAAAACCTCTCTAAAGGCATCATACGAAGGTCACACAGCTCAGGAAAACTACTATCTCACCCCTGAACTCTTCTAAGCCCCCAATCTATCACTGAATTCTAGTTCTAACCCCAAAACTCTACCCCTAAGGGCTTTCTAAAATCTGGGATGCTACAGAAATGGCTTGGATTCCTGTAGTTCCAGGCGAGCCATGTCCAAGCAGAATGAGACACACGCCTGTGTGCCCGCAAGAGCATGCCCGTGTGCCCCTGTTTATGTAAGGGCACGACCGTGTGTCCTAAGGGACACGACCGTGTGCCTAATTTTCAGTGTAAATTTACCTAGATTCTAGAAGCGTGCACGACTGGCTGCATGACCAGCGCACGATCCCATGTGTCTGGGCACACGCCCATGTGCCTTTGCCATGCACGCCCGTGTGTGTGTCATGCACGACCATGTGCCTTGTCCACACGCCTGTGCAGCAATAGCAAATTCTCAGAAATTACAAAAAATGAGATATAAATGTTTGGTAACCCATCCAAAGGCTAATAATTACCAGATAAGCCAGAATTCAGATAAAAAATGCTGCATATTCATAGCATAGCATAGCATAGCATGTAGCCTGAAAGAGGATCTAGGGATCCGAATTTAATAGTTTCAGTATTCAGAACCTGACATCCGGGTTATAGTTTTGGGTGGACTCGAGGGGGCATTTGTGGGATTCAACTTTCTGACACCAGTCAGATTGTTCAGTATTACATTCAACTTTCTAACCAGTAGCTAGATTGTTCAGCTCACATGGTCACGATGTCGAATCCCTATGTTCATCAGCCTGATAAGCACAGCAGGTACCTTCGGTTACATATAGATTGTTCAGATGCATGCATCACGAACTATTTCAGATATTATGTCATGTCATGCATTTCATGATATAATTAATAATGAGAACAGATAACAAAATAATCAGTTTCAGCGCTAGCAAACGACTAGATGTATGATTAGGGCCGAGGCCAGGTACGTTGTTGCTTGAGTGTTTGATTGCTTGGGTTGAGGGAAGTAAGGAATGCTTACTGGGTGATCTTTATCACTCATCCCTTCCTTCTTCCTTCCTTTTCAGGTCAGTTTGCTGTTGGCGAGGAGCGGGTAGACTGAGGTTTGTGAGAAAGGACCCCACACACCAGTTTCCAGTGTATTTTATTTCAGTTTTGGACATGTTAGGTCTTATATGTAAATGTAAATGTTCCCAGATGTAAAGAAATATTGTACAAAACAGTTTATTTAGTTATGAGAAAGGCCATTATGGGCTCACTATGCATTTCAGTTGTATTTTCCAGCTTCTGCTCGTATACATATGTATAGCAGTAGTTTCTTCTCGTAGGATTCCTGTCGCGGGTACCCAAATTTTCAGATTATTAATAAAAGAACCACATTATTCAGCAACAAGGGTACTCGTGGCGGCGGATCCTACACTCAGACATTTCAAAAATTGAAGTGTTTGAGGGAAAAAACTTCAAGCAATAATAAGAGCAAATTTTCATAATCTTTGATATGCATGAAGTTGCCTTTACCCTTATTGATTCTAAACTAGAATCAAGTGTTATAGCTAGGCAAATTGAGTTTTGGATTTATACCAATAGGTTATGCAGACATACTTTAATTAGCATTTTATCAATTTGGGATTCTACGGTTTTGAAATATATTGCTGAGAATATTGGCGAACAAAAATTTGTCATTGGGAACTTTTATCAGTGGGAGATGACTGATAAAAAAGACATAAAAATGTGTTAGACCCCTATGGGTTTTGATTTGATGAAAAATTATGTTAAAATATCTAATTAGTCATTGTATGAAATAATCATGACAAAGTAAGACCAAATAGTTTTAATTTTACAAAATTTTCTAGTACACAACTGTGCGTGACTAGGCCACATGACCTTGTGTATCTTATAAGGGGAATACTTGTCTTGCTTGAGTCATGCAAAGCATCCATGTATAAGGCACATGATTGTGCATGACTAGGCCACATGATCATATGTGTCCTCTAAGGAAAACACATAACTTAGTTAAGTCATGTAATACATCTATACATAAGAAAGCAATGATGTGTGACAATATGATTTTTAAATACATGATTGTGTGTCATGTTTTAAGGATGTACTTTCATGTAAACTCAATCGTGCTAGTGTTTAACTGACTTTACTAGGCATATGTCTATGCAAAAAAGTTTAAATGATTGTATAACCTGAAAAACTTTATCATGTAGGTATCGTATGAGAAGTCCTGTGTGGTTCTAGAGAATCTAAAGTAATAAAGGCAATGAAGGCACATGACATGCGTGTGGAGCACATGCTTGTGTAAGATTCATATGATAATAGAAATTTGACCATTAGAAAGCATTTACTAAAGAAAGCATGATTGTGCATGAAGGGCACACAAGTATATATCTACCTAAAACTTTTCTAACGGCTCTAAAATTAATTACAATGACTGTTTTTTCTCCAACTCTATAAAAGCCAACTGATTTGAAATTACAAGATTAAGAGAATTGTAGGCACTCTTGCTATATATTATTGTACTTGTTTTTATATATTCAAATTTTAAACAAAATAACTAATATGTCCAATAATACACAGTAGAAATACCTAAAACTAAACTGAAATATCGCAACGGAAGAAGCGTATGATGGACATACATGAATATGGCCCAAAAATTTCTTTGATATATTCAAAGCTCATATATAAAGTGAGTGTGTGTATATACATGTACATATACTATACAATCACATGCAAATAGAAAATTGTGAAAACATGCAAACTATAAGCATGCTACAAAACTAAATGTGAAAACTGGATCCTAACTGATAACCATCTCCTCCTCTCAGTTCTAAATGAACTAACCTGTAAGAGAAAAGAAATTAGGAAGTGAGTGATATATTCACCCAATAAGTGTTTCCTATCTCTAACCTTAAACCAATCCTCCTCAAAGGATTCTCACTGCCATCACACTGAAAAACATACATACTGAAAAGAAATCGAACAAGTTTTCTACAGACACCCTATTTTGGATTCAATAGGGTCATCTCCAATTATGAAAAACCTGGAGATTAATTTGCAACTTTCAAGGTGTCGAGCTGAGGACAAACAAGAAAAACCCGTGGACTGAAAAAAATAAATAAAGAAAGAAAATATTAATAAAGAAAAAAGAGACAAAAAAAAAAGAAAGAGAAAAACCCCATGCAAGCCCAGCCATGGAAGATGCACAGAAACCTGCCCAAGAAAAAATGAAGAAGCATGCAAAACTAGGCTTGAGAAAAGAAACCCAAGCCCAAAAGAAAAGAATGCACATAAAAAGTGAAAAAATATTAGAGAGAAGAACAGCGGCCCCAGAAGTCCAGAGAGAGGCCCAGTCTCGGAGCTCGCAGCCCGCAGTCAGTGCGCGCGTGGTTATTACGCGCACGCTGAGGTGCCGTTGAGCATTCTCCTGCACGCGCGCGGATTGTCCCGTACATGCTAATCCTTCTTTGTCGCGTCAGCTTTCCTTTTCCCGCTGGCCAGCTCTTTTTCTGCGGTGCCTCATCCAGTTTTTTAAGATATTTTCCGCCTTATCCAGCCCTTCCAAGCTTGCATGTTTATCCTTCCGATTTTGGCAAACTGAAGTCATCATTTGACCCAGTATCAAGGGAATTAATTTCCCTGATCACAGCCGGATCAAGTGGAACTGTTTCCTTGATCCAAGAGCCTTCTGACGCTAGCTACATAAAGTAATGGGATTTTCAGGAAAGAAGGGGAAGGGGATTTTCCTTTACGAAAAAAAAAAAAGAGTTGAGGGGGAGTTCAAAAAATAACTAAATAAATAAACGTACAGGACCTCAGCTTGGCTCCTCAGAAATTGCAGCACAACTATATTCCAGGTAATTTTTCCTGAAGGGTTTTATTTTGTTTTATACTGTGTCACTGTAATGCTACACCCTATGTAATTTTGTTCTGATAGTTATTTAAAAAAATGCCACACGACTATTTCCCACTCATAGTTTGAGGTGGGAACAAAGTCTCACCTGTTTAAATTTAAAAGTCTAGTCTCTCATCCATAATTTAATTTTTTATAATTTTTTTATTGAAATGACTAAACTACCTTTTTAAAAATTAAAAATTTATAATAAAAATATAAAAAAAATTTTAAATATAAATATTTTAAAAAAATTTAAAAAATTGAAACAGCCACCGCCTCCAGCACCGGCGGCGGTGGCCACCCATAATAGAACCAGGTGGCCATTTCCGACCACCTGGTTCCAGGAGAGGCTAGATTTGGCCTCCCCTTTCGGTGGAGGTGGCCAAATCGGTCGCCTCCAGTTTTGGAGGAGGCCAAATTGACCCTCTCCAGTTTTCTGGCCGCCTTTGACAATATAAGGATCCGAAAACGGCTGTAAAGGACCGGTCTTGGCCCTACTGGTAGTTTCCAGCCTTTATTTCAGGCGGAGGCGGTCAGATCTGGCCGCCTCCACTGAATTGGGAGGCCAAATCTGGCCTTCCCTGAAACCAGGTGGCCAGCCACCTGGTTCTATTATAGGCGGTGGCTGCTTCAATTTTTAATTTTTAAAAATATTTTTTAATTTTTTTAAAATTTTTTAATATTTTATATTTATATAAAATTTATTTTATTAATTTATAAAATTTTAATATTAAAAAGATAAAAATGCCCCTGATTATTACTGTACATTTATTATTTTTAATAAAAAAATTCGGTTGCGGGTGGAAAACTGGGCTTTTATACTTAAGCGGGTGGGACTTTGTCCCCGCCTCAAACTATGGTGGGAAATAGTCCTTTGGCCTTAAAAAAAAAACAAACAATGATAATAATCTTGTATAAAAACATGATATCCATTCTGCATATATTATAAGTTGAACCCTTAATGTTTTGATGATGATAAAAATATGATTAAGTTGCTAATTAATAACAACAATGTGCTTAAGTTGCTAATCAATCCCTTGCATGAAGTAATTCATGACAAAGAAGGGAGAAAAAAGTTTATTTTTGCAGGTTATAGGTCTCGCACGACCGTGTGCTTTAGAAGCACGACCGTGCTTGACCAAAAGGGTCCTCGTGTGTCCAAAACACGGGACCGTGCGCCTGACCGTGCAAAGTTCTGTAAAAATCTGAAGGAAATTTTCAGAACCAACAGGGCGTGCGTTCATGATGCATGACCGTGTGCATGCATAACACGGATAACGCACTATCTACTCAACCATGCAGCTTGACTATGCAAAGTTAAATATATCAAAAGTCAAGAACACGACCGTGCGCATTTGAAGCATGACCGTGTGCAAAATTTATGAAGAGCACGGGAGATCAAACCGTGCAAATGAAGTCGTGCAACGAGTCAAAGAAAGGAAGTCAACGCATGACCGTACACGTTCAATACGCACGATCGTACGTGATGATAAGTGAAGAGCACTACCAGGAGATCGTGCAAGACTAGTCGTGCAAGATCTTAAAGGCATATAATCAACACACGATTGTGCGGATATGGCACATGACTGTGTGCTAGCAAAGACTTGCTCGTGTGCTACTCGTGTGTTCATCGTGCAAACCTCTAGAATTTTGAGCAAGAATCATGAAGGATCGAAGCACGACCATGCATCAAAGCCACACGACCATGAAGGGTCGAAGCACGACCGTGCATCAAGGACACACGACCGTGCACCATTAGCGCTAAGCTTTTAATTCGACCGTTGGGAGTCTGAACGAAGTAATAAATGCAGCAAGCACGACCGTGCACTCGAAGAGCATGACCGTGCGCCTAGAAAATTTATTGCAGAACACACTTTTTCAATCACCTCAACGAATACAAAGCTAGCAAAACGGCTTCTTGTTATTCTAAGCAATGAATAAGGTATAAAAGGAGACTCAATTGAAGTGGAGAAGGTTACTGAAAACGCATTGCAAAAATCAAGCTATCTACTTCATTATTTGATTGCTCTGTTTCTCCTTCTAAGCTCATACAATCATATACTTGAGAGATCCGTTCTTAACATTTGATTTTCAGCCTATTCAGAGGCAAAAACAATCAACCTCTTGTTTAAAATATTCTTTGTAAAAAGGGCGAAATTCCCTTGTGGAAAAACTATTGTATCTTCGGGTGTTGAAGATAGTGGAAACTTCAATCGGGTTTGATTGAGGAAGAGGACGTAGGAGGCTTGTGTTCAAAGCTCCGAACCTCTATAAATTTGGCTGAACAATCTCTAAACTCTCTCTCT
Organism: Anacardium occidentale; assembly: GCA_026122585.1. NCBI lineage: Eukaryota > Viridiplantae > Streptophyta > Magnoliopsida > Sapindales > Anacardiaceae > Anacardium > Anacardium occidentale. The sequence continues at coordinate 450,877 of JAJEJH010000096.1, read as the reverse complement.
TTTATTGTGCATTGTGTTTATTATTGCTTTGTTGTGATTATTGCTTTAGAATTTTAAATAATCCTATTCACCCCCCCTCTAGTAGTATTTCTCTAGGTGTTAAAGGTTTTTCATTATATATGTATGTGTGTGCATTTTTTTTTTTTCTTCTTCGTTTTGTGCATTGTGTTAATGTACTGTATATATATACATGTATATATTGTAATAACATATTGCATGCATACTTTATGTGTTTGTTTGCATTATACATACATACATACATTTATATATATATATATGTATATATATGTATATATATATATATATATATATATATATATATATATATATATATATATATATATATTATATTAACATTTTGCCTATATCAAATGTCCAAATATGTTTACAGTTTGTTCAGTTTGTTTTGTGCATTTATATATATATCATGTTAATATATTGCATCATTTAATATACATATATCAAATTTGAATACATGAACTGTACCTAGGATCATTTATTTGTATATGTAAAATGATTTTTTTATATATAGATTATATTGTGTGAATGTATATTTTAATGTGAATTTCTTATGTATTTTATATTACGTATATATATTTTCTGTCTTTGCTGTGCATTATATTTGCTGTGTATATACATACACTATATATTCATTTATATTTTGCACATTATATATATTATGTATGTTTTACTATATATTATTAATATTTTGAATATATTTTTTTTGTATAGTCAGTATATTTTGGTACATAATACTGTATATGTTTTATGTGTGTATATATATATATATACACACACACACACATATATATATATATATATATACACATACGATTTTTCCTTTATATATATATATATGTGTGTGTGTGTGTATGTACTGTATGTATATTTTTGGTATTCTGTGTTTTATATATTATATTATATATGCTTTATGTACATTTTATAACTATATTATTAATATTGCTGTATTATATTTTTTTTGTGCTCAATATAATCTTATGTATATTATGTGTATATTTTATGTATTATATCCATAATACTGTTCGACTATGCTATTTATAATATTGTATATATCATATTCCGCATATTAAGTACATACATCATTTAATGTTTAAATACATCATACATAACACTGTGCATGTATATTAATAATACTAAATATATTGTATTCTGTATATTAAATACATACATCCTTTAATGTACCTAATAGTATACATATAAAATTTTTTGTATATATGTTATATTACACCACGTATTCTATATTTCTTGTATATCATATATTTGTCATTATTCGATTAATTAATAAATTTGTCTTGCAAGATTTATTTCTTTATTTCTTTGTTGTTTTTAGGCTTGTTTAGAATTATACAAAATGTATAGAGGTGTATGTGCAAAGGGACGTAATTCAATAATTTTTTTTTTATTTTTTATTGTTCATTTTTATGGTATGGATGTTGATTTTTTTTTATATTTCTATGACTAACCTAATTTGTTTTACAAGTATTTAATTTATTAGACTTGTTTAAGGTTAGATCTAATGTATAGGGATGTATTAGGTTGTAATTTTTTTATTATTTTATTTTCTACCCTTTTTTTATGTTGGATGATTTTTTTTTATTGCATTGCTAGATTAAAAATAGAACTTAATTAACCCGATAACGCGCTTAATGAATACACCACAATAGTGAAGGTTGGCCTTTAGGCTTGGCGGCATGGGTGTCTAACACCTTTCCATCGTCATACCTCCAAACCTAACCCATTGGGTAGGTGAGGAAGGTTGGTTCTTTGCAAGAGATCTATAAATCTTTCATCTTCATCGACGTATACTTTCCCAAGACAATCCTTGGGTAGCGACTCTATAGACTCCACAACGGGTTACAAACTTGTTGTACACTCTTTTTGATCATGTTTAGGGTGGTTAAATAAGAATGTTAAGTCTGTCCTAACTCGACGTGACAAAAATCGATGCCACATTCTTACATGTGTTGTGCTGATATACATATTCTGTGCTGGTATTTGTATTCTAACATGCACGTATTGTTACATGATTTTCATATATTCTGAATGTTTATTGTTGTATTGTTTTTCACTGATTAATCATAAACTGAATCATGCTCTGCTGTGTATGTAATATAAAAATGACATGCAATGAAGTGTGCTGAAATCATGTCTAAATCTTGGCCTATATACAGAAAACATCTTTCTAAAAATTATTTTACTAAAATACTACTGTAAAATACTAAAATCTCTATATCTGAAATCTGTGTATCCGAAGATATCTGTTGTGTTACGCAGACAGATAAATACAAGGATTCGATACCTTGGCCATGTGATTTACCTATGCAAACACGTGTTAGAAACTATCTAAGACACGTGCTGCCTCTGAATCTAAAATTTGAATACTAATCAATGCACAGAATATTGATAACTGAATTTGAGTTTAAAACATTGTATACTGATCATCAAACCCTAAGCTACCAGCTGAGCACACCAGTATATGTATATATATAGTGGCTAGTATGGTCAGAGACCTTGATGTTAGCTCCCATAACAGGTGTGCTGAAACTCACAAGTATCTTCTTGTATTCACCCCTAAACTCGATGTTTAGATCATCCTGTTTTTCTATTAGAATTATTATTTAGATCTTTGGATCCCTTTTTGAAAACACTATATGACATGTCATGTCATCATGTCATGGAATCTCTCCATACTGATAGGTAAAGCTAATCTGTAAGCAACCTTATCTACTCTCTTCAGGATTTCATAAGGGCCAATGAACCTAGGAGCCAACGTGCCCTTCTTGCCAAATATCAATACATGCTTGTAAGGAGCTACTTTCAAAATAACCTTATCTCTTACTTCAAATTCCAACTCCTTATACCTCAAATCAGCATAACTCTTTTGACTATCTTAGGCTTGCTCCATTCTTTGCCTGATTACCCTAACTTGCTCAATTAGCTATTGGGTCATCTTTGGTCCAACTACAACTTCCAATGAGTCCCTCTCATCAATCTTATCCCAATGTAAGGGAGATCTACATTTTCTGCCATATAATGCTTCAAATAGAGCCACTAAATTGTAGTCTGAAAATTCATGTAACATGCTCTCAACATATTTTCTAGAATCTGATTCATGCTCTCTGTCTAGCCATCTGACTAAGGATGATAAGCTGAACTGAAATGTAATCAAGTCTTGAGAGCTCTTAGTAAACTCTTCTAGAAAGCTGATAGAAATATAGAGTCTCTATCTGACACAATGACTCTTGGCACTCTATGTAATCTCACAATCTCCCTAACATAAAGCTGACCCAACTGATCAGTAGTCATATCATCTCTAACAGGTAGAAAATGAGTAGATTTACTCAATCTATTCATAATCACCCATATACCATTATACCATTGGTGAACTCTTAGAAGTCTTGAAATGAAATCCATAGAAATACTGTCTCATTTTCACTCTGATATACTTAGAGGCTGTAACAGCCTAGAAGGTCTCTGGTGCTCTGATTTAATTTGCTAACATTTCAAACATCTAACTATGAAGTCTGCAATCTCTTTCTTCATCCTTGACCACCATGTAGGACCCGCCGCCCCGAGTACCCCTGCTGCTGAACAATAAATCTCTTTCTATTAATAAACTGAAAATTAGGTACCCGAGACGGGAATCCTACAGAAAAGAAACGCCCAACTGCTGCTACTATACATAAGCGGAAGCTGAAACGTAACTGAAATATACAATGAGCCCATACTGGCTTTTCATATATATATATATGTCCTTACACTGTTCTGAAAATATACAAAATACATGACCTCACAGGTCCATACTGAAAATAAAATACATCTGGAAAATGTGTGTGGGGTCCCCTCTCGCAAGCCTCGGTCCACCCGCTCCTCGCCAGCAGCACACAACCTGCAAAGGAAGGAAGAAGGAAAGGGATGAGTGATAAAGATCACCCAGTAAGCATTCCTTACTTTCCCCGCCCAAACAAGCGACAAACAACACACATACACACACTGAACCTTGGCCTCGGCCCTATCCATACATCTAGTCGCTTGCTGGCGCTGCAACTGCTTATCTGGATTTACTGTTATCTGATTACTGATTACCTGCTTATTAATGAGTCATGGCATGATGTGAATGTCATGTCATGCTATACTGAAAATAACTGATGATGGTGATGCATGCATCTGAATCTATATCTGAATGTACCCGAAGGTACCTGCTGTGCTGATCAGGCTGATGAACACAGGGATTCGGCATCCTGGCCAAGTGGGCTGAACATTCTAGCTACTGGCTAGAATCTGCTGAAATTGAAACTGAAACTGATCTGTTGCTGAGCTGACTGACTGGTGTCAGAAAGCTGGGTCCCACAGATGCCCCCTCGAGTTCACCCCAAACTGCAACTCATACATTGGGTTTTAACTGCTGAAATCTACTGAATTCGGATCCCTATATCCTCATTCAGGCTATATGCTGTGTCATGCTATGCATATGCTGCATTCTTATCTGATTTCTGAATTATCTGAGGTCATTTAGCCTTTGGATGGATTACCAAACCTTTAGAAGTCAAATTCTACCTTTTTCTGGAAAAAACTGATGGACGCACGGGCGTGTGGGCCAAACACACGGTCGTGCAGGAGAGACACACGGTCGTGCCAAACAAAGCACACGGGCGTGTGCCCAAACACACGGGACCGTGCCCCGGTCGTGTGTCTGGTCGTGCTCTCCTCTGGAATCGCTGCGTATTTCTACTGAAGAAGCTGGCACACGGCCGTGTCCCTCAGGACACACGGTCGTGCCCATTGTAAATCTGGCCGTGTGCACTTCGTGCACACGGGCGTGCCCTTGCAGAATCCAGGGCACACGGGCGTGTGTCCGGCTCTGCAACTCGAGCACCCACTTGGAACATGCAGAAGGCCATCCAAAACACATCCATTTCTCATCCAAACTGAAATTAAACATAATCACACATCCAAGGCACTTCAATAAACTCATACACATCATCAATTTCATCATTCATCTATTCCTACTGATTCCACCATGCAAATCAACTAATTCTCTCACTAACACCCACACAAACAGAGCATGTATGTTTCTGGGTGGAAAATCATCACATAATCAGCATATAATCATCATCTCATCATCATATATCAACATACAAACATAACACAGCAAACTGGAAACAGAAACACCGTTTCCAGCATCATCAAACAAGCTGGGAAACTGAATGAGAGAGTAGGAAACACTTACCTCTCGCCATAGCAGCTGGAAACTCTAACTCAAGCTGATCTCTGGTCTCTCTAACTGGATTGAGAGCTGCTGGAAGCTGGAAATCTGATCTAGGGCTGGGAGCTGCTGAGAAGAAAGAAACTAAACTAAAAATGGGAAAGCTGCTGGGTGAGAAACTAATAAATCTCTCGTCTCTCTCTCCTGCTACCCACCTGCACGGGCGTGCAAGGCACTGTGCACGGGAGTGCACCAGGGAAAATGAATAAAAATCCATTTCCCGCGCTCCGCATGATTAAACCCTCCCTAAAGGCATCATACGAAGGCCACTCGGCTCTGAAAAACTACCATCTCACCCCTGAACTCCTCAAGACCCCCACCCTATTCCTAGTTATATTTCTAACCCCAAAACTCTATCCCTAAGGGCTTTTCTAGAAAAACCTGGGATGCTACATACCTTCCCCCTTAAAAGAATTCCGACCCCGAAATTACCTGACTAACTCTGGAAATCTACCCCTGATCACAGACTCTACCTCTCAAGTGACTTCTCCCACACACTGGCTAAGCCACGAAAGCTCTTCTGAAGCAGGTCTTCGAGGCACTTGTCTCTCTCACTGTTGATCTTGCCATCTGGCTTAACTTATCAATCCCTTGGCTTCCGCTGCGCACTCTGATTCTCTAAGCTTGAACTCTGTCAACTCACTTCAGGACTCTCATCTGACATCTCAACCATGATACTCCTACTGGCTACACTAGGGTCAACCTCTAATCTCTCCACTACACTCCAAACTATAGAGCTGGATGTGGCCCCACACTCAACCAAAACATAAAGGAGTATCAAGATAAAGTCACTGACCCGTCTCTACATGGGGTACAGTCTCTGTCTGCTCCTGACGGATAGTATAAACTCTGGCTCTGCCTCCGCCACCTCCTGAAGTACCGGTACCTCCTCCAGGTGCTCTACCATCACCTCGGGGGATGTCCGCTCCACCTCTCTCTGTAATAACTCTACCTCTAGGTGGATCTCCTCTGTCTCTGAACCGACTGGCACCACCTCTACTCGGCCCCACACCAGCTCCACCTCTGGCTGGGCACTCTGCCATCTTGTGCCCTGGCTGACGGCACATGTAGCATACAATCTGGTCAGCCAAACACTCCCCTGAATGTTGCCTGCCACATCGGGGACACCATGGCAACTAGGGCTCAAATCTCTGTCTCTGAAAATCACTGGCTACTCCCTCGGTTAACATAGGTCTCTTGCCTCTGTCTCTATCCTCTGTATCTGCTCTTTGTCAGTCTTGCTAGTCATAGCACTCATCCTCTAGAGACCTGCCTCAGATCTGAGCGCTCTCCCCAAAGCATCACTGAACTGTTGGGGAGGATACGGTCCAGTCAGAACATCCTTGGCTATCTCAGGGTGTAAACCGTGGATGAACTTCTGAACTCGACCTATCTCTGTCCCTGCCAAACTAGGGACAAACCTCGCCAAGGCATTAAACCTGGTGGCGTATTCCTTCACTGAACTGGGCCCTTGAACCAAATCAATGAACTCCTGGGCCTTTGCATACATCATTTCGGTGCCCCTGTACTCGGCATCAAACAGTCGTCTGAACTCTGTCCAGGTCATCTGTTGCTCACTGATGGAAGCCTTGGCTAGACTCCACCAAACTTTGGCGTCACCTCTGAGATGGAACGTCGCAAATCTGACTTTTTCTCTCTCTGGCAGTGTGAATAAACCCATCACACTCTCCACTGATTCAACCCATTCCTCTGCCACTGCTGGATCTCGGGATCCTCTGAATTTTGATGGCTGATATGGTCCTGACAGATAATAGATCGAATGCGGTTTCCTTGAGGAACTTGTACCGGCTACCTCGGTACCCATACCCTGACCATACTCTGTAAACTCAGCTGGAGACTGATATCTTTCTCTGACAGACTGGGGCTGAGACTGATATTGTGGCTGAAACTGTGGCTGAGGCTGATACTGAGGCTGGGAATACCTTCTCGACGAGGTCTGAGAAGTTTCATACGGGGAAGAAGTAACCCTGGTGGATTCTGAAAAAATTTCCCACACCAGCTCGCTGCAAATTCTCTCTGACTACTTCCCCAATCATCTCTCTCAACTCTGCTGGCCTCATAGTCACATGAGAGGAGCTCTGAGATCGCCGCCTATGACTAACACTCACAGGACGGACAGGGGGGCTACTACTGATCTCATCTACATATCTAGGGGGATACTCTTCTCTATCTACAAGCAAACAAGGGGTTAGAAACACAACACACAGCAAAGCTGGAAAGAAATACCTGATTGTGCTGTGAGGAGGGCCTGGACGATGGCTGCGAAGGAGAGAAAACAAACACCACACACTTACAACTCAAATCTCTACTAAAATGGCACAGAGAACACGCTCTGATACCAACAATGTAGGACCCGCCGCCCCGAGTACCCCTGCTGCTGAACAATAAATCTCTTTCTATTAATAAACTGAAAATTGGGTACCCGAGACGGGAATCCTACGGAAAAGAAACGCCCAACTGCTGCTACTATACATAAGCGGAAGCTGAAACGTAACTGAAATATACAATGAGCCCATACTGGCTTTTCATATATATATATATATGTCCTTACACTGTTCTGAAAATATACAAAATACATGACCTCACAGGTCCATACTGAAAATAAAATACATCTGAAAAATGTGTGTGGGGTCCCCTCTTGCAAGCCTCGGTCCACCCGCTCCTCGCCAGCAGCACACAACCTGCAAAGGAAGGAAGAAGGAAAGGGATGAGTGATAAAGATCACCCAGTAAGCATTCCTTACTTCCCCCGCCCAAACAAGCGACAAACAACACACATACACACACTGAACCTTGCCCTCGGCCCTATCCATACATCTAGTCGCATGCTGGCGCTGTAACTGCTTATCTGGATTTACTGTTATCTGATTACTGATTACCTGCTTATTAATGAGTCATGGCATGATGTGAATGTCATGTCATGCTATACTGAAAATAACTGATGATGGTGATGCATGCATCTGAATCTATATCTGAATGTACCCGAAGGTACCTGCTGTGCTGATCAGGCTGATGAACACAGGGATTCGGCATCCTGGCCAAGTGGGCTGAACATTCTAGCTACTGGCTAGAATCTGCTGAAATTGAAACTGAAACTGAAACTGATCTGCTACTGAGCTGATTGACTGGTGTCAGAAAGCTGGGTCCCACAGATGCCCCCTCGAGTTCACCCTAAACTGAAACCCATAACTTGGGTCCTGACTGCTGAAATCTACTGAATTCGGATCCCTGGATCCTCATTCAGGCTACATGCTGTGTCATGCTATGCATATGCTGCATTATTATCTGAATTCTGAATTATCTGAGGTCATTTAGCCTTTGGATGGATTACCAAACCTTTAGAAGTCAAATTCTACCTTTTTCTGGAAAAACTGACGGACGTACGGGCGTGTGGGCCAAGCACACGGTCGTGCAGGAGAGACACACGGTCGTGCCAAACAAAGCACACGGGCGTGTGCCCAGACACACGGGACCGTGCCCCGATCGTGTGTCTGGCCGTGCTCTCCTCTGGAATCGCTGCGCATTTCTACTAAAAAGCAGGCACACGGCCGTGTCCCTCAGGACTCACGGTCGTGCCCACTGTAAATCTGGCCGTGTGCACTTCGTGCACACGGGCGTGCCCTTGCAGAATCCAGGGCACACGGGCGTGTGTCTGCGGGCACACGGGCGTGTGTCCGGCTCTGCAACTCGAGCACCCACCTGGAACATGCAGAAGGCCATCCAAAACACATCCATTTCTCATCCAAACTGAAATTAAACATAATCACACATCCAAGGCACTTCAATAAACCCATACACATCATCAATTTCATCATTTATCTATTCCTACTGATTCCACCATGCAAATCAACTAATTCTCTCACTAACACCCACACAAACAGAGCATGCATGTTTTTGGGTGGAAAATCATCACATAATCAGCATATAATCATCATCTCATCATCATATATCAACATACAAACATAACACAGCAAACTGGAAACGGAAACACCGTTTCCAGCATCATCAAACAAGCTGGGAAACTGAAGGAGAGAGTAAGAAACACTTACCTCTCGCCATGGCTACTGGAAACTATCTCTCAAGCTAATCTCTGGTCTCTCTAGCTGGATTGAGAGCTGCTGGAAGCTGGAAATCTGATCTAGGGCTGGGAGCTGCTGAAAACAAGAGAAATTGAGCTGAAAAAGGGAAACTGAGGATGAGAAACTAATAAATCTCCCGTCTCTCTCTCCTGCTACCCACCTGCACGGGCGTGCAGGGATGATGCACGGGAGTGCAGGGATGATGCACGGGAGTGCACCAGGGAAAATGAATAAAATCCATTTCCTGCGCTTCGCATGATTAAAACCTCCCTAAAGGCATCATACGAAGGCCACTCAGCTCTGAAAAACTACCATCTCACCCCTGAACTCCTCAAGACCCCCACCCTATTCCTGGACTTATTTCTAACCCCAGAACTCTATCCCTAAGAGCTTTTCTAGAAAAACCCGGGATGCTACACACCATAAATTTCTTTTCAGATCTTGATACATTTTAGTACTGCTCAGATAAGCTGTATAAACTGAACCGTGGGCTTCTGTCAAAATCTTCAGTCTTAATTTTAAATCTTCTAGAACATAAGTTTAGCTCTTAAATCTCAATAATCCATCTCTGACTTCATAATCTGGCACTAAACCCTTTAATAATCTCTGACTCATCATTTGAACCCAACTATCTGATCTTTAAGCCTCTCTGATCTCATCAGACAAGGAAGACACATTCTGAAGTCTTGAAAACCTAGTTGTAACCACTTTATCTACTTTCTCATAATCTCTCTCTGAAGTTCACTCTGAACAGATACTCTAGACAAGGCAACTTTCTGATTCAAAGCATCTGTAACTATATTTACTCTATCCATATGGTATTTGATCTTATAGTCATAGTCTTTTACCAATTCTAATCACTTTTGTTGCCTTATATTAAACTCTTTCTAGGTGAAAAAGTACTTAAAGCTCTTGTGATCAAAGAAGATGCTACATTTGACTCCATACAAGTAGTGTCTCTAAATTTTCAGAGTAAAAATAATTATGTCTCTAAATCTTCAGAGTAAAAATAACTACGGCAAGCTCCAAATCATGGGTAAGGTATCTCAACTCATGATCTTTCAATTGCCTAGAGGCTTAGGCAATCACTCTACCTATTTATGTCAAAACCGTACCGGTTCTCTAATGGGAAGCATCAGTATAGATCTTATAGTCTAACCCTTCTTAAAGCGGAGCTAGCATTGATGCACTAGTTAATCTCTGTTTCAACTCTTGGAATCTAGCTTCACACTCTTCTGTCCATACAAATGGAATCTCTTTTTTAGTCAAAGCTAACAGGGGTCTAGCCAAACTAGAAAATCCCTGAATGAATCACCCGTAATAATTTACCAATCACAATAAACTTTAAATCTCCTTAACTGTCTTGGGCATCGGCCACTTAGATCCACTGACAAACCATCAGCAGAAATAACATGTCCCAAAAACACCACTTTATCTAACCAAAACTCACATTTACTGAACTTGGCATAAAACTGCCTATCTCTCAATCTCTATAACACAAATCTGAGATGCTCTGTATACTTCTCAACACTCATTGAATAGACCAAGATGTCATTGATAAATACAACTACAAATTCATCGAAGCAATCTTAGAATACTCAGTTCATCAAATCTATGAATATAGTTGGAGCATTTGTTAATCTAAATGGCATACTACAAACTCGTAATGGTCATATCTAGTCCTGAATATAGTCTTCAACATATCTCTCAATGTCACTCACATCTGGTGGTAGTCTAACCTCAAATCAATGTTTGAGAACACTAAGGCACCATTAAGCTGATCAAATAGGTCATCAATCCTGGGTAAGGGATACTTGTTCTTTATTGTAATATTATTCAATTCCCTGTAGTCGATGCACATTCTCATGAAGCCATATTTCTTCTTAAAAAAGAGAATTGTAGCACCCCATGGAGAACAACTTGGCCTAATGAACTTCTTATCTATCAGTTTTTGCAATTGCTTCTTCAATTCTTAAAGTTTGATTGGAGCTATTCTGTAAGGAGCTTTAGAAATTAGAGCTATCCCTGGAAGCAACTCAATACTGAAGTCTAACTATTTCTCTAAAGGTAACCTAAGTAATTCCTTAGGAAATACGTTAGAAAACTCTCTAACTACTGGCATCTCCTCGATACTTGGCTCAATCACATATTTGCATACAACATTGGCCAAATAGCCAATACAGCTCTTACTCAGCATCCTCCTGGTTTGCACACTGGAAATCAACATCATCTCCACTTTGCCCTCTCCAAATACAAACTAATCAGGGCCTAAGTGAAGTCTAACCTTCTTCCTTTGACAATCAATCTTTGCCCCATATCTCGATAAGAAATTCGTACTTAAGATCATGTCAAAATCAACTAATTTCAACATGATCAAATCTATCCTTAAATGTTTACCCATAACTACAATCTCCTGATCAAACGATAACTTGTCACTAAGCATCACTCCTTCATATGACATCTCAACACAAACATGTCTCTCTGCCACACTAGGGGTCAACGCTTTTCTCTCTACTACCCCTCTTGAAATAAAACTGTATATGACACCACAATCAACTAAAACAAATAAGAGAGTGTCAAGAAAGAATAACTGACCAGTAACTGCATGTAGAGTAGTCTCTGCCTACTCCTGTCTCACTACACAAACTCTGACTCCACCATCACCACCACCTGATGGTTTAATACCTCCTCTAGGTGTATTGGTTTTACCATCTTGAGGGCAGTCAATCCCTCCAACTAAACCACCTCTGAAAAGTCTTCTTCTACCTCTACCAAAACTGGCTCCACCTCTGGTTGGGTACTCAATAATCTTATACCCTGGCTGACGACACCTGAAGCACACAGTCTGACTAGTCAAACACTCACCACTATGTTTCATGCCACATTTGGTGTAAACTGGTAGTCGATAAGTTATCCTCTGTCTCTGACTTCCTTTTCTAGTTTTTTTCAACTGAATATACCTCTTACCTCTGTCACTGCCTCTTTCAGACTGTCTGGAAAACATGCTCATCCTCTAAAAACACATTTTTGATCTAGTAGACCTATCTAGAGCATTACTAAACTTCTACGAAGGATGATCTCTAATAAAAAAGGCTCTAGCTATGGCTGGATACAGTTCATGAATAAATTTCTATACTCTGCCAATCTCAGTCCTTGCTAAACTCAGAGCAAATCTGGCCAAAGTATTGAACCAAGTAGCATACTCTTTCACTATACTTGATCCCTACTATAACTTAATGAACTCTTGAGCTCGAGCATAAATTGTCCCTAGGCTTCTAAATTCTCTCTCAAACATACGCCTGAACTTATCCTAAGACAAATATTCTTCATTAACAGTAGTCTTAGCGAGATTCCACCACAATCTCGTATCACCTCTGGACATCAAAACTCTATATTTGACTTTCTCCTTGTTTAACATAGTAAATAGATTGGTAACACTCTCAACAGCCTGTATCCACTCTTGAACTGTTGTGAGATCTCTACTCCCTAGAAATTTAAGAGCTTGATGAATACTTGACAAACTATAGATGAGATGCACTCTCTTTGAACCATTGGTACTAATTGTATCAGACCTAGAACTCTGTCCCTGATACTAACCCATCTCTGGCCACTGATATCTACCCATCTAATTTAGAAAACCTCTTCTCTCAACCTCTAATTGCCCTTTGATTGGCCTTACTAGGGCCTCATCTCTGATAGCTACATCTCTACCATGTGCTTAATCATCACCTCTGACTAACTACTAAGGAAGCTCTCTCATCATTTGCTTGAAAATTTCTCTGACATCCTTTGCCCGAAAGGGCTCCACGGGAGGCTTTAAATCCTCTCTTCTCATTCTCACGCAAGAGCCTAACAGAGATACTATCCATATTCTTAGCAAATCTAGGAACATGAGTTCTCCTATCTAGAGAATCATAAAACACAAGGGGTCAAGTAACTAAATTCACACAAAACTTACACTACTACACTTACACTGAGAGGAAGATAAGCTCTGGCTTCTGGGATAATCTAAATCACATATATATGCAATCTGAAAATAATGCAATTCACACATATGTGCACTTATCTTTTGAAAATAATATGCATATTGTTGCTCTAATACCAAAAATGTAAGCACTCATGTTGTATATTACTGTACCTGCTTTTATATATCTAAATTTCAAACAAAATAACTAATATATTCAATAATACACAGTAGAAATACCTAAAGCTAAGTTGAAATATCGCAATAGAAGAAGTGTGTGATGAACATATATGAATATGGCCTAAAAATTTCTTTGATATATTAAAAGTTCATATATATAGTGGCTGCATGTATATACATGTACATATAATATACAATCACATGCAAATAGAAAACTATGAAAGGATGCAAACCATAAGCATGCTACAAAACTGAATCTAGAAATTGAATCCCAGTCGATAGTCATCTCCTCCTCTCAGCACCTACTGAACTGACCTTTAAGAGAAAGGAAAGTAGGGAATGAGTGATACATTCACCTAGAAAAAGTTTCCTATCTTTGACCTTAAACCAATCCTCTTCAGAGGATTCTTACTGCCATTATACTGAAAAATATACATACTGAAAAGAAACCAAACTAGTTCTCACATGTGCTATGTTGATATGCATATTCTGTACTGGTATTTGTATTCTGACATACACGTATTGTTACGTGATTTTAATGTATTTTGATTATTTATTGTTTTACTGTTTCTCACTAATTAATCATAAATTGAATCATGCTCTACTGTGTATGTCATATGAAAATGACATGCTATGAAGTATACTGAAATCATGTCTAGGTCTTGCCTATTTACTAAAAACATCTTTCTGAAAACTATATTACTGAAATATTATTGTAAAATACCAAAATCTCTATATCTAAAAATTATGTATCTGAAGATACCTACTATACTGCATAGACTAATGAATATAGGGATTTGACACATTGACCATATGAGTTTCCTATGCAAACACATGCTAGAAACTATCTAAGACATGTGCTACCTCTGAATCTAAAATCTGAATCTGAAATCTAAAATCTGAATACTAATTTGTGCACAGAATATTAATAACTGAATCTGAGTGCAAAGCATTGTATACTGATGTGGCGTCAGTTTTTGCCGCGTCAAGCGAGGACAGACTTGCCACTCTTGTTTAACCACCCTAAACATGGTCAAGAGGAGCGCATAACGGGTTTTTGGCCCGTTACGGAGTCTATGGAGTCGCCACCCGAGAGTAACCCCGGGAAAAATACACATCGGTGAGGATGGGTGATTTATGGATCCCTTGCGAAGGACCCAACTACCCCTCACCTGCCCAATAGGTTGGGTTCGGAGAGTCAGGTACGGCGATAGGAAGGTGTTAGGCACCCATGCCGCCCGGCGTGAAAGCCGGCCTCCACTATTGTGGTTTGTTTGTTAAACGCGTTACCGAGTTTAATTAAGTTCCAGATTATCACACGATGCATTATTAATATTCACACACACAAAATAAATTACATTCATCCATGAAAAGAAAATACGAAAAAGAAAATAAAAGAAAATAAAAGAAAATTAAAAATTACAACCCTTTTTCCATACACCCCTATACATTGAATCTAATCCTAAACAAGCCTATAAATTAAATTCCTGCAAAACAAATTAGGTTAGTCACAAAGTATAAAATAAAATCAACATCCATACCATAAAATGAAAATAAAATAATAAAAGCAGAAAAGGAAAAATTAATATTACATCCCTTTTTACATACACCCCTATACATTTCCTCTAATCTTAAACAAGCCTAGGAATAATAAATAAATAAATCCTGTAAAACAATTTTTGTTATTTAATCCAAAAAAATAAATACATAAATATATAAAATGAATAAATCCTGCAAAACAAAATTTGGTTAGGGTAAATTACAATTTATAAAATGAAAGAAAATAATAATAATAATCAAACTTTGGTCCAAGTAGAGCAGCCCACCCAAGGAACTATACAGAATTCAGACCAGCCGGCCCGCCCAAGCGGATAGGCAGCATGCAGCCCAACCAGAAACCCAATAATATAGACACTCATGTACAGCAGCCCAGCCGGCCCGCCCAAGAGAAATAACAGCATGCAGCCCAACCCAACCAGGAAACCCAATATACACCACATGCACAATAAACAAAATAAGAAAATTCCACACCCCCCCCCCCCGCGACTCGAACCCAAGCGCCCAACATACCAGACTTCCCACCTTTCACCACCAAGGCAACAGCCACATTCAATCGAAAATTACATGAAAAATTTTATATGTACAATATACACGGCGCACAATTTTTCCTCCAGCAGATACAAAAATACATAGTTTGTATTCATACAAAAATATATACAGTATGTACAATTCAAGCACACAATACGTATAACATATACAAGTACAGTAATATAAATATTCGATATATACAATTAATAAAAATAGAAATACAACTTGCACAATTCAAACAATTACATTATATATGTAACTTATACATATAAAATATATACACAAAATAATACATACACAATATGCAATAAAATAAAATGACTATTTATAATTATGATAATAATGTAAAAAAATAATGATAATACTAATAATATTATGTATAGTATAACCTAATATAATGTATGTACAAAAAATAATAATATGTGTATTTGTGCACAATAGCCAGAAAAACAAAATGAATATGTAAAATAAAAATAAAATGAAAATGAAAAAAAAGACAGCCTTGCCCCAGCAGCGGGCTTTGAACCTGGGAGGGGGGAATAACATCGCCACCTGCTGCCATCCGGGCGGCCAGTTTCATCCATTTGTGCTACACAGTACATTTAATATGTATCATTACACACAGCACATCAGACATTTACAGAATATTTATTGTGTACATATACGGTGTATTTCAATACATATACATGCAGAACTGGAATAAAAATACGGAGGATTAAACGAAAAATATAGATATATAGAATAAATCAAAATAAACAAAAATAAAATATACGAATTATTAGCATAAAATATACAGGATATTAATACTCACACAAAATACAAATATATAAAATAAATATCTTAAAAATACGTAAAATAAATATTAATACGAAATATAAAAAATACAACATTACAAATATGTTAATAAAAAAAATAGATTCCCCCTCAAGGGCTTACCTGAAAGTTACTGATTCGAAGTTGATTGAATGCTGAGCCGAGGATGAATCAAACTGGTTTTCAGAATTTTTTTTTTAAAAAATCTTCTTCTACAAATTTTCTTTCTCTCAATAATTTTTTTTCTCTCCCGAAAATCCTATCTTTTTTTCGTTTCTGGAAAATATTTTTCTTTCCCCCTCTGAAAATCTTGTCTGTATTTCTTTTTCTCTCAGCTCCCCTATCAGACGTCTCCCTCTGTATTTTTTTTCTGCTCCCCCCTTTGGAAAATCCCCCACATTTTTTTCTCTGGACGTCCTCTCCTCTTTTTTTCTTTCCCAAAAATCTCTCTCTAAAAGTCCCCCCCTTTTCTTCCAGAAAATCAATGCCTTTTATAGTCCTTGGGAAAATGCAAAAAGAATGATTAGGAGCCTGCCCAAGGAAAAAAGAAGGCCATGCATGCGCCTGGTCAGCACACAATGCGCTGGCCCCGCAGAGGAGAGAGAGAGAAGCTGCGCAGCAGAAGGCAGCAGACATGCAGCCACCCAGTGAGCGCGTGGATAACACGCGCGCGCTGCCCCGGCTGCCAGCGCCTCGCCCAGCTCAGCGCGCACGTGTTGCACACGCGCGCGCTGCAGGCCAAGTCTTGGGCCTTCCTGCGCATTGGGCTTCCTCTTCTTTTTTTCTTTTTCTTTTTTTTTTTCTTTCCTTTTTGACTTGGGCTGGCTGCATGGGCTTGGGTTATGGACTTTTAGGGTTTTCATGACGATTTTTTTTTTTTAAATAACATAAAATAAACGTTTTTTTTTTTTTTAACTCATCCATCCTCGGCTCAACATCTCAAAAATTCTAAATCAACATCCAGATTTTTCATCATCGGGGGTAACTTTATTAGGTCCAAAATGGGGTGTCTACAACTGATTATCAAACCCTAAGTTGTTAGCTGAGCACACCAGCATATGCCTATATATAGTTACTAGTATGGTCAGAGACCTTGATGTTGGCTCTTATAATAGGTGTGCTCCCATCATATTCACCTCTAAACTTGATGTCTGGATCATCGTATTTTTCTACTAGAAACATGTATTTGGATCCTTGCATCCCTTTATAAAAACACTGAATGACATACCATGTCATGATATGCATACGACATATCATGTATGCTTACCTGATTTCAGTCTACTGATTTATATTAATTGTATTGGATTTACTCTTAAGGTGCTTTGTATACTCTTATCTCTAGTCTCATTTTGCTTAAGAGTTACTTACAGTGTACATGCCAATCTCCAACCTACTTAACAACTAAGACGTTGGAG
Organism: Anacardium occidentale; assembly: GCA_026122585.1. Classification (NCBI taxonomy): domain Eukaryota; kingdom Viridiplantae; phylum Streptophyta; class Magnoliopsida; order Sapindales; family Anacardiaceae; genus Anacardium; species Anacardium occidentale. The sequence goes on along the minus strand of JAJEJH010000096.1, from coordinate 433,031 downwards.
TATTTGAAATTTTAATTCATGCCCTTTATTTTTTCTTCATTTATATACTCATTCTATTTAAGGATCTAAGCAATGTATATTTTCAACTATAGTTCAAACAATCGTCAAGTCTTTCTAAGGTTTTTCTTTTAATTTTTCATTTGCATACATGAACACAACACATAAACAACTCCTCAAGTTGAGTCTTCAACCATATATACCGCAGACTTGAAAGCTATAATTTCATAGTGTGTGTTTATCCATACTTCTAAATCAAACAAAGCTAGCTCGACTATTCATTTATCGTAGTTAAGTATAATCATAGACATACGAACTAACTTAACATAAACACATTCTAAAACAAAAAAAAAAAAAAAAATACACAAACAAATTTCAAAAATTTGTCACTAATGTTTCTATGTATGCAATTTTAGTTATAACTTTTCTTTACCCCCAACCTAACATAGACATTATCTTCAATAGCAAATGAGAAAAATAAAAAATTAGAACTACTTCCTTTATTTTGTGCTAAATGCCCTTGCTTGTTCATGCGTTAAGATTTGAAACTAAAAAATTTCTCCATAGCCAATGCTAATAACAAAAAAAAACTCAGTTAGAACTTGTGTTGCCTCCCAATAAGTGCTTATTTGTAGTTTTTAGTTTGACTTGATATTGGTCTTTTTAAGCTAGATCATTCAGTGGAATGAATAGTTTGACTTTTCTCTGTCCATTGTCTCTATAATATCTTAATTGTTGCCCTTTGATCGTATACATGGCTTTGTCCTTATGATTTATCTTTATAGCTCTTTAGGATAGACATTAATAACTATGAAGGGACCAATCCCTTGAGCTCTTATCTTCTTTAGGAAGGTTTGATGTCAAGAATTAAAGAGGAATTCATTTTAGCTAACTTTGAGTTTGTTCTTTGTGGGTTGTTGGTCTCACCATTTTTCAATTTGTCTTTATCAATTTTAACATTCTCATTCCTAAGATCTATCACTTCCTCGATCATTTCCACTCTATAACATGTCTCTTTTTTGCTAAAAAGATTTATGACTTTATTCACTTTGAAGGTCACTATCTCGTCATTAACCTTTAATTTTACCATCATCTCTCACATCAATTGATGCCCCTACCGTGGCCAAGAACGATCTTTTAAAAATTAAAGGCATTTTGAATCTGCTTTCATGTCCAATACAATAAAATCAAAAGAAAATATAAATTTGTCAACTTTTACTAGTAAATCTTCCATTATACCTACTTAATCAATCTATTTACAAGCTGTAAGGACACTGTAGTAGCTTGTGGTTCTTTAAGTCCCAATTTCCTAAAAACAAACAAGGGTATCAAGTTAATGCTGGCACCTAAATAACATAAAACATTAGAAAATAGAATTGAGCCTATTGTGCAAGGAATTGAAAAACTCTCTAGATCCTTAAGCTATGGAGGTAATTAATTTTGTAATATGGTTAAGCATTCGTCTGTAAGCTTGATTGTTTCATGCTCCTCTAATTTCCTCTTATTCGATAAAATCTCTTTTAAAAACTTGGCATAGCTAGGCATTTAAAGTAAAACATCTACAAAAGGTATATTAATATGCAACTTTTTAAATATATCTAAGAATTTTGCAAATTTCTTATTTGCTAGAGGAAAAAGAGATTAGATTTTAATAGGCTTTGGTTCAACTTTCTTTACAACTAGTTTATCTTATTGCTTTTCTTGTGTTTTGTCTTTTTCTTAACCCTTGATTTCATCTTCACTTCTTAATGATATTGTTATCGTTTGCTTTTTACACCTTTTCCATTTTGGCTCTCATACGTCTATAGCTACTTTTTAATACGCGATAGGTTTTGCCTTCTCTTTAATCTCTTATTAGTATTGTGATTCTTTTATGTATACTTAAGGTTCTTCTCTAATATTTTTTCTCATTGAAGTGATTGCCATTATTTGTTCTTTTCCTTTCAATGTCACTTGGTAAGGTCTTTTGAACTCTTATAGAAATAGTATTTGCTAATTGCCCCATTTGTACCTCTATATTTCTATTGGAAGCTTCTTGATTTTGAAAGTTAGTTTTAGCATTGCTTATGAATTTTGTCAACATCTCTTCTAAGTTTGACTTCTTCTCCTTAAGTGGAAATTTTAGGTGTGGTAGTCTCAATGCATTATGATTATCCTATGAAAAGTTGGGATAATTTTTCCACCTAGGGTTGTATGTGTTGGAGCATGGATTGTTTTGATAAGGCCTAAAAAAATTACCAACATAATTAGTAGTTTCATGTGGATTCATGAATAGGTTTCAATCCTAACTCACATGTCCCCTTCCATAAAGATTACAAACCACACTTTTTACTTGCATCACCAAATGGTATCTATCTTCTTATTTAATGTTTCTACTTAGGCGACTAAGGTATTGAAAGACTCTACTACTTCCACAACTTTCCTTGGTGCTTTATCAATTTTCCATTAATAACTATAGAGAATAATTCTTTAAGCAACTTAATACGTGTTCAATGTTTTCCTTATAAAATTGCCTCCTATAACTACATCAATTAAAGTATGATTAATGGGTAGTAAACCATTATAAAAAGTTTGTAACTAAAGCTATATTAGTAAATTGTGATGTGGACATTTTATGACTAGCTATTTATAGCTTTCACATGCTTTGTAGAATGATTCCATATCATATTACATGAAGGTAGTTATGTCATTGCATAGTTTGGCAATCTTCGATAGGGGAAAAAACTTGGCTAAAATTCTTTGCACTATCTCATCCTAAGTAGTGATTCATCTCATAGGCAACGAGTTTAACGCAATTTTTGTTTTATCCCTTAGTGAAAAAGGGAATAATTTTAGTCTAATGACATCATTTATAATCCCATTTTACTTGAATGTACATAAATTTCTAGGAAATTTACAATATGTGAGTTTGGATCATCATAAGGCAATTCGTTAAATTGAATAGATGTTTGCATCATCTAAATGATGCTTGGTTTGATCTCAAAGTTATTCACTTGGATTACTGGTCTTTAAATGCTTGAAGTAGTCCCTTCAACTATAGGTATTACATAATCTATCAAAGATCTCTAATGTGGGACTGGCACCTTATGTTCCAAATATGGAGATATCATTCTAGGATCATTTGCCATTGCTCTTCACTCTTTCATCAAATTATTTGTAGTCCTCTCAATCTTAAGATTAAAAGGCTCCAATATTGATTGCCAGCACATGTGAAGTACTAGACAAAAATCTACGAAGTAAAAGAAAACCAAGTAGCACCATAAAATAGAAAAATAAATTAAATAATAAAAATAAATGTCTAGAGTAAAATCTTGATATTATCTAATATGAAATCCCTATCAATGGTGCCACAAACTTCATGAGTTAATTTTAACCCTAACTTCTTAGCAAGTATACTAGATCCAAGTAATAAAAGAAATATTTCAGGGTGTCGTATCCATAGAATTACATAAGTACTAGGACAACCCCACCTCTAATTTTATTTAAACTAACAAATATGAATCAAAAGTAAATCTAAAACTAAAATAAAAATAAAAACAATGCAATGAATAACTGAGCCTAAGTGATTCAACTAGATAAATAATATGCGAAAGGTAAGACTTTGGGTACACTAATTCATTTCACGATAGGCTCTCTATGTGACTGAAGATGTTGTGTTATTCATGTGACAATGAAACTCCCTAATTTGATCAATATTCTTTCTCAAGCAATATCAATATTATTTTGCAATCTAATAACCTAGATGTATTTATATAGGTTTAATTAGATGAAAATACATTAATGTTGTGTGAAATCCTTTAGCTTTCAGCACAAACCTATTATGCTTATGACTATTGTATGTTTTAATTCATATATTTCTATATTCAATTGATCCTCAATTTTTATTCTCACAATTTTTATACAATATCACCTCTCGGTCTCAATCACATAATAGAAATCTTATTAAAAGTTGATCAATTTTTTAATAGGCATTAACTTTATAACACAAACTCATCATGAAATAATATGCACTTCAATCAAAATCAAGAAACACAACAAATCCATGAATTAGTTAGCCCCAGTCTTAACAAAAAAGATTTGGATCATCATTAATGTAATAGCCCGAGGTTAGAATGGTCCTTTTAGGCCTTGAATCAGGGTTAGAAGAGAGATTTCTCAATTAGAAATTAGTTCCAATGAGATAGGAGGGTAGAAAGGTCTTTTATTGGCTTTATATACAACTTGTGGAAGGAGCACGACCGTGCGTTCTCATGCGCACGCCCGTGCGTCCTTTTCTCATCATGAACGCCTGTACATTTTATGTGTACGCCCATGCATGCTTGCTAGTATATAAACCAATGTTTTCCTCCACCCGTTTCAGTCAGCTATTCCCTTTTCTTTTCTCTCTAGGAAACCCTAGCTTTTTGAGGGAGAGATTAGCCAACTTTAGTAGCCATTCCAGCTAAGTTTCAGCCGAGGATAAAGAGATAGAAGATCTTAGCAGCTTCACGTAAGTATTCCCTTACCTTTTCCTTTTTTCCTTGGGTTTGTGCTTCCTTGGTTGGATGTTTTCAGTGATTGATACATGTTTTTAGCTTATTAGTAGTGTATGTTGCATGCTAATATGTTTGATTAGAAATGTGATAAGTTTGGGTTAAGTTTTTGGTGTGATCATGCGAATTTCGATTGTAGGTGTCGAAAGAGGGCTGGATGCAAGCCTGTGCGTTCGTGGACGCACGCTCGTGTATTCTGGTTTTGAGCAAGGTCACGACCGTGTATGCGAGGCATGCATAACCAGCTTTTAGAGGGGGTTACGCCCGTGCGCTTGAGGGTCACGGTCGTGCGTGAGTCAAGAGTGAGTTTTAGCCAGAATTTTCAGAAGCTTACACGGTTGGGCTACATGACCGACACACGGCTCATGCGTCCGATCCTGTCGCCCGTGCGCTTTAGAAAGAAATGAAAAAAAAAGAAAAAGAAAAAAAAAGAAAAGAAATAGCAGAATTTCAATAACAAGAAAAGAAAAGAAAAGAAAGAAAAGAGAAGAATAATAAGATATTTTCCCAAAATCACATTTTAAGCTCCCAGCAAAACAAAAAACTCATCACCAGACTTAAGTAGCGTAATCTAGTAATAGGTTACGATCAGAAAACAGAAATAAAGATAGAATCAGGAAACAGAAACAGAAACAGAACAGAAAGAGAACAGAAAACAGGAAAAACAGTAACCAGAAACAGAACAGAAACAAGAAAATAGTAAGAAATACTATAATAAAAAAGAAAAGAGAATTGAAAAGATAACATGCATGAATAGCATCATTCAGCATAGCATGTTAAACAGTATTTTCAGAAAAAGGGATCAAGTGATCCATTTGCATCAGATTTCAGCATTTAGGGCTCGATATCCGAGTCAATTACTCAGGATGAATTCGAGGGGACATCTATAGGATTTCAGCTTTCTGACTTCGGTCAGATTGGTTAGATTTCAGCTTATTGGTCTAAGGACTGGTATGGTAGGACATTTCAACTTACTGGCACTTCGTTGGTATGGTTTAGCCCACTTGGCCTGTAGCATCCCAGGTTAGAAAAGCCCTTAGGGGAAGAGTTTTGGGGTTAGAAACAGAATCCAGAAATAGATCGGGAGTCTAGATAAGTTTAGGGGTGAGTTAGTAAGTTTTCGGAGCCTGCGTGGCTTCGTGTGAATCCTTTCAGAAGGATTCGATCAGGCGAGCAAGCGGGAAGCAAGTAATGCTTGTTTTCCCTTGTGCATGCCTGTGCACCTTTGATGCACGCCCGTGCATGGCTTAGTATATAAGTGAGAGCCGAGAGAAATTAGTTTCTTTTCTCACCCACTTTGCATCTTCAGCAATTTCTCTCTTCCATTTCAGCTCCTCCTAATCTTAGAGAGGAAATCCAGCAGCAAGTAGCTCCTGATTAAGCTAGAGAGCATAGAGAATAGTTTGAAAGAAAAGCTTTCAGAGGCAATGGCGTGAGGTAAGTGTTCGCTTACCTTTTCCTTGGGTTTTCCCAGCTTGCCTTGATGAATGTTGTTGCTTCACATGTCGATGAGTTTATGAATGCTTGTTTGGTGATATTTGTGATGAGAATTGATGAGATTCCCACCTTTAAACCTTGCATACAAGTTTGATCTTGTTTAGTGAGAGAAATGGCTATGCTTTCATGGTGGATTGAGATATGGTTGATGCATGTCGAGTTTGATGCTTCAATTGTGTTATTTGAGGTGCTGGGAACATGTGTTTAAAGTGAATTGATGATTGAATGAGAAATGGATGAGAATTGTGCATTTTCCAAGCGGTGCTCTTGTTGAAGAACAAGAAGCACGGCCGTGTGCCTTTGTTTTTCCAGATGCACGCCCGTGTGCATGCTGTGTGCAAGGCCAGAATTCCAGACGTAAGCCTGTGTGTCCCGAGGGGCACACCCGTGTGCTTGCTTTTCAATGAAATGTCCAGGAAATTCCAATAGCTTGCACGACCAGACACACGACCAGCGCAAGGTCCCGTGCGTCTGGGCACACGCCCGTGTGTCCATGACCTGCACGCCCGTGTGTTAGCCATGCATGCCCGTGCACCTGTAGATTTTCAGAAAAAGAATTGAAAATGATAAATAAAGCATGGGGAAATTCATACAATGACATAAATGCTTCAAATAAGCATCAGAAAAGCATGAATTCAGTTAATAAGGCTGTATTTGCATAGCATAACATGACATGCAGCATGAGAAAGGATCAAGGGATCCAGATTCAGTATTCAGAACCCGATGTATAGGTAAAAGTATAGGGTGAATACGAGGGGACATCTGTGGGATTCAGCTTTCTAACACCAGTCAGAATGTTCAGCAGCATTTCAGTTTCAGCCTTCTAACACCAGTCAGATCTTCCAGTAGTTATTACTCAGCTTTCTAGCCAGTAGCTAGACTGTTCAACCCACCTGGCCAAGATGTCGAATCCCTATGTTCACCAAGTCTGATCAACACAGTAGGTACCTTTGGGTACAGAGAGGTATTCAGATGCATACATCCACAGTAATTTCAGTTAGCATGACATGACATACACATCATGACATGAATAATAATGATATCAGTGAATAAATGATAATCAGTAAAGCAGTTTCAGATTCCAGCAAGTGCATAGATGTATGAATAGGGTCGAGGCCTAGGTATGTTTGATTATTGTGATTGTTTGTGCTTGTTTGAGTTTTGAGGGAAGTAAGGAGTGCTTACTGGGTGATCTTTATCACTCATCCCCCTCCTTATTCCATCCTTTCAGGTGGTTCATGTTGTTTCCGAGGAGCAGGTGGTTCGAGGCTTGCAAGAGAGGGCCCACACCACGATCTCAGCTTGTATATATGTATATTTTGGACTTGTGTGGTCATTTTGTATACGCTTATGTACTCAGATGTAAGAAACAGTGTATGTATATGAAAAAGGCTATTGGGCCCATTGTACAGAAAGACAATGTATATTTCGGTTGATGTATTTCAGTAAAGCTTCCACATGTGTATTCAGAATGTATAACAGGAACAGTTTCAGGTTTCATTTTATTTTCGTAGGGTTCCCGTTGCAGGTACCCGAGTTTTCAGATTATTAATAAAAGTTCTCCAGCGTTATTTAGCAGCAGGGGTACTCGTAGCGGCGAGTCTTACATTGTTGGTATCAGAGCAGTTGTAAGTGTGTGGTGCCTGTTTTCTCTCCTTCGCAGCCATTGTCCAGACCCTCCTCACAGCATAAGTCAGGTATTTATTTCCAGCTTTGATTGTGATATATGATTCTAACCCCTTGTTTGTTGGTGATGCTATAGATAGAGAGGAGTATGTCCCTAGATGCATAGATGAGACAGATAGTAGTTCCCCTGCCCGTCCTATGAGTGTTAGTGATAGGCGGCAATCTCAGAATACCTCCCATGTGTCGATGAAACCAGATCAATTGAGAGAGATGATTAGAGATGTTGTCAAAGAGAGCCTCTAGTAAGCTGGAATGGGTAATGTTCGAGAACCAGATAGAGTTACTCCTCCCCAGTATAAGAGTTATCAGATACCAAGACGAAGAAGACAGTCTCAGTCATAGCATCAGTCACAACCACAGTATTAGCATCAGTATCAGTCTCAGCCTCAGTCAGTTAGAGAGAGGCATCAGTATCTAGCTGGTTATACAGATTCTAGTCAGAGTATGAGTACAGAGACAGCTAACACTAGTTCTTCAGGTAGACTTCATCCGATTTACCACCTGTCAGGGTCGTATCAGCCAGCAAAATTCAATGGATCCAGGGATCCAACAGTGGCAGAAGAATGGGTAGAGTCAGTGGAGAGTGTCATGGGGCTCTTCACTCTTTCAAAGAGAGAGAAGGTCAGATATGCGGTGTTCCATCTCAGGGGTGATGCTAAGGTTTGGTGGGGTCTAGCCAAGGCTTCCATCAACGAGGAGCAGATGACATGGACTAAATTCAGACAGTTGTTCGATGCTGAGTACAAGAGTACAGAGGTGTTGTATGCCAAGGCCCAGGAGTTTATTGATTTGGCTCAAGGGTCTAGTTCGATCAAGAAGTATGTCACGAGATTCAATGCATTAGCGAGATTCATCCCGAGTTTGGTAGGGATAGAGATGGGCCGAGTTTAGAAATTCATCCATGGGTTGCACCCTGCAATCTACAAGGATGTTATGACAGGAGCGGATCCTCCCTAGAGATTCAGTGATGCCTTGGGGAGAGCACTCAAACCAGAGGCCTATTTGCAGAAGATGAGTGCTATGAGCAGAGCATCCGAGAGAGATCAGAGGATAGATAATAGAGATAAGGGTAAGAGGCCGATGTCAGCCAAGAGATCTGCCAGGGGTTTTCAGAGTCAGAGGCAGAGAGTTGCGCCCCAACCGCCACAGTGTACAAGATGTGGCAGGCACCATCCAGGAGAGTGTTTAGCCGGCCAGATAGTTTGTTACTGGTGCCATCAGCCAGGACACATGATGGCAGCGTGTCCAGCCAGAGGTGGAGCTGGTGGTGGGCCAAGCCGAGGTGGAGTTGGTCAGTTCAGAGGCCAAGGTGGTCCACCTAGAGGCGGAGCTAGAGCAGAGAGAGATAGAGCAGACATTCCTAGAGCTGGTGGTAGAGCACCCGAGGGAGGTGTCAGACCTTCCGAAGTTGGTGAAGGCAGAGCCAGAGTGTATGTTGTTCGCCAGGAGCAGGCATAGGCCATTCCCCACACGGTGACTAGTCAGTTACTTTATTTTGGTACTCCTTTATTTGTACTTGTTGATTGTGGAGTCACACACAGTTTTGTAGCCTAGAGTGTGGTGGAGGGATTAGGGGTTGACCCTAGTGTGGCCAATAGGAGTATCCATGTAGAGATGCCAGATGGGGGATTTGTATTGAGTGACAGAGTCCTCCTAGATCAGGAGGTAGAGATTATAGGTAGACAAATGATGATAGATTTGATTCTGCTGGAGTTAGCAGATTTTGATATGATTTTGGGCATGAATTTCTTGGGGAGATATGGTGCAGAGATAGATTGTGGAAGGAAGAAAGTGAGATTCCACATAGGCCCTGATCAGTATGTGTTTGGTGAGGGCAGAGTCGACAGTCTGATGATCTCCAGTATTCAGGCGAGCAGGTTGATGAGACAGGGTTGTATTGGATACTTGGCCAATGTTGTCTACAGCAGTTCAGTGGGTTTGAGTATCGAGGAGGAGCCAGTAGTCAAAGATTTTTCAGATATTTTCTCAAATGAGTTGTCAGGGTTACCTCCAGATAGATAGTTGGAGTTTAGTGTTGAGCTTCTTTTTGGTACAGCTCCAATCTCTAAGGTTCCATATCGGATGGCACCAACTGAGCTTCAGGAGTTGATAGATAAGAAATTCATCAGACCCAGTTGTTCACCTTGGGGAGCTTCGATTCTGTTTGTTAAAAAGAAAAATGGGTCGATGAGGATGTGTATCGACTATAGGGATCTGAACAGAGTGACAGTGAAGAATAAGTATCCCTTGTCGAGGATCGATGACTTGTTTGATCAGTTGAGAGGTGTAACTGTATTTTCAAAGATTGACTTGAGATCGGGTTATTATCAGGTCAGAGTGGCAGACAGAGATGTTCCCAAGACAGCTTTCAGAACCAGATATGGGCACTATGAGTTCGTGGTTATGCTATTTGGGTTGACTAATGCCCCAACCATCTTTATGGATCTGATGAACCGGGTGTTTCATGATTGCTTAGACCGGTTCGTGGTGGTTTTCATTGATGACATTCTAGTATATTCCAGGAGTATAGCCGAGCATGAGGAGTATCTTAGATATGTGCTTTAGAGATTAAGAGACAGATAGTTGTATGCCAAGTTCTCCAAGTGCGAGTTCTGGCTTGAGAAAGTAGCATTTCTGGGTCATGTGGTGACAACAGAGGGTATTTCAGTGGATCCCAGTAAAGTGGAGGCTATTTTGAGTTGGCCAAGGCCGAAGACAGTGAAAGAGATCAGAAGCTTCCTTGGGTTGGCAGGTTATTACAGAAGATTCATTGAGGGATTCTTTAGCCTAGTGAGGCCTCTCACTACCTTGACTAGGAAAGAGGTTCCATTTGTATGGTCAGATGAGTGTGAGACACGATTTCAGGAGCTCAAGCAGAGATTAACTAGTGGTCCAGTTTTGGCACTACCTCAAGAGGGAGTAGAGTTTGACATTTATACAGATGCGTCCCATCAGGGGATCGGGGCAGTATTGATGCAGAGTGGTAGGGTCATTGTCTATGCCTTCAGACAATTAAAAGATCATGAGATGAGATACCCTACCCATGATTTGGAGTTAGCTGCAGTTGTTTTCACCCTGAAGATTTGGAGACACTATTTGTATGGGGTCAAGTGCAGTATATATTCAGACCATAAAAGTCTGAAGTACTTCTTCACCCAGAGAGAGCTTAATATGAGACAGAGGAGATGGTTAGAGCTGGTGAAAGATTATGACTGTGACATCAGATATCACCCAGGGAGAGCCAATGTAGTGGCTGATACCTTGAGTAGGCGAGTAGCCTTATCCAGCCTTTCAGTTCAGTTCGAGTTGCAGTATGAGATTGCCAGAGAACAGATTGAGATAGTGACTACAGGATTCTCCAGATTTCATATCAGATCCTCACTGTTTGATGAGATCAGAGACAGTCAGATGTCAGATGAGTGGACTCAGAGTATGATTCAGAGATGTCAGAGAGATCAATGCCAGACTTTGAGTTCAGAGATGGGATCTTGAGATTCAGAGACAGAGTTTGTGTGCCACAGAGTTTAGAGTTGAGGCAAAAGATTTTGTCAGATGCACACAGTACGGTGTATTCAGCACACCCAGACAGTACAAAGATGTATCAGGATCTCAAGAAGATTTTTGGTGGTCAGGCATGAAGAAGGACATATCAGATTTCGTTTCCAGATGTCTGGTATGTCAGTAGGTTAAGGCAGAGCATCAAAGACCCTCAGGTTTACTTCATCCTTTGAGTATTCTTGAGTGGAAGTGGGAAGATATTTCCATGGATTTCATTTCTCGTCTTCCTAGAGTTCAGAGAGGATTTGATGGTATATAGGTGATAGTGGACAGATTGAGTAAGTCAGCTCACTTTCTACCAGTCAGACAGGACATGTCTACAGATCAGTTGGGGAGATTGTATATCAGAGAGGTGGTCAGACTTCATGGTGTTCCCAGGACTATAGTATCAGACAGAGACTCCAGATTTCTATCAGCTTTCTGGAGATCATTGTAGAGAGCCTTGGGGACTAGACTACAGTTCAGTTCAGCATATCATCCTCAGACAGATGGGTAGACTGAGAGAGTTAATAAGATTCTGGAGGATATGCTCAGAGCCTGTTGTGTGGACTTCCAGACCGATTGGGTAGAGTTGATTCCCCTCATGGAGTTTGTGTATAATAACAGTTATCAGGCGACTATTCAGATGGCTCCATTTGAGGCGTTGTATAGTCAAAAGTATAGATGTCCTCTTCATTGGGATGAGGTTGGAGAGAGAGATTCTCTTGAGACAGTTGAGATAGTTTAGGAGATGATTGAGCAGATCAGGATCATCAGGCAAAGAATGACACAGGCCCAGGATCGACAGAAAAGCTATGCAGACTTGAGACGTAGAGAGATTGAGTTTTTAGTAGGCGACATGGTGTTTCTGAGAGTTGCTCCATACAGACACGTTCTCAGATTCGATAGAAAAGGGAAGTTGGCATCTAGATTTATTGGTCCCTATAAGATACTTGAGAGAGTGGGAACAGTTGCCTACAGATTGGCGTTGCCAGCCAGCATGGATAGAATTCATAATGTGTTCCATGTGTCTCCGTTGAGGAAGTATGTGGGAGATCCTTCTCATGTGCCTCAGTTTTCAGAGATTGAGTTGGCAGAGGATTTGAGTTATCAAGAGCTGCCAGTGCAGATTCTGGACTACAAAGTCAAGGTTCTCAAGAACAAGTAGATTCCACTTGTGAAGGTTTTATGGCGCAGTCAGAGAGTGGAGAAAGCCACTTGGGAGGTAGAGTCTGAGATCAGGGATAGGTTCCCATAATTATTCAAGTAATTTCGGGGTCAGAATTTTTATAAGGGAGAGGAAATGTAGCATCCCAGGTTAGATCGAGAGTCTAGATAAGTTCAGGGGTGAGTTAGTAAGTTTTCAGAGCCTGCGTGGCTTCATGTGAATCCTTTCGAAAGGATTCGATCAGGTGAGTGAGCAGGAAGCAAGTAATGCTTGTTTTCCCTTGTGCACGCCCGTGCACCTTTGATGCACTTCCGTGCATGGCTTAGTATATAAGTGAGAGCTGAGAGAAATTAGTTTCTTTTCTCACCCACTTTGTATCTTCAGCAATTTCTCTCTTCCATTTCAGCTCCTCCTAATCTTAAAGAGGAAATCCAGCAGCAAGTAGCTCCCGATCAAGCTAGAGAGCATAGAGAATAGTTCGAAAGAAAAGTTTTCAGAGGCAATGGCACGAGGTAAGTGTTCGCTTACCTTTTCCTTGAGTTTTCCCAGCTTGCCTTGATGAATGTTGTTGCTTCACATGTCGATGAGTTTATGAATGCTTGTTTGGTGATATTTGTGATGAGAATTGATGAGATTCCCACCTTTAAACCTTGCATACAAGTTTGATCTTGTTTAGTGAGAGAAATGGCTATGCTTTCATGGTGGATTGAGATATGGTTGATGCATGTCGAGTTTGATGCTTCAATTGTGTTATTTGAGGTGCTGGGAACATGTGTTTAAAGTGAATTGATGATTGAATGAGAAATGGATGAGAATTGTGCATTTTCCAAGCGGTGCTCTTGTTGAAGAACAAGACGCACGGCCGTGTGCCTGCATGGCACGACCGTGTTCCTTTGTTTTTCCAGATGCACACCCGTGTGCACGCTGTGTGCACGGCCAGAATTCTAGACGCACGCCCGTGTGTCCCGAGGGGCACGCCCGTGTGCTTGCTTTTCAGTGAAATGTCCAGGAAATTCTAGTAGCTTGCACGACCAAGCGCACGACCAGTGCACGGTCCCGTGTGTCTGGGCACACGCCCGTGTGTCCATGACCTGCACGCCCGTATGTTAGCCATGCACGCCCGTGTGCCTTGCCCACACGCCCATGCACCTGTAGATTTTCAGAAAAAGAATTGAAAATGATAAATAAAGCATGGGGAAATTCATACAATGACATAAATGCTTCAGATAAGCATCAGAAAAGCATGAATTTAGTTAATAAGGCTGCATTTGCATAGCATAGCATGACATGCAGCATGAGAAAGGATCAAGGGATCGAGATTCAACAGTATTCAGTATTCAGAACCTGATGTACGGGTAAGAGTATAGGGTGAATACGAGGGGGCATCTGTGGGATTTAGCTTTCTGACACCAGTCAGAATATTCAGCAGCATTTCAGTTTTAGTCTTCTGACACCAGTCATATCTTCTAGCAATTATTATTTAGCTTTCTAGCCAGTAGCTAGACTGTTCAGCCCACCTGGCCAGGATGTCGAATCCATATGTTCACCAAGTCTGATCAACACAGCAGGTACCTTCGGGTACAGAGAGGTATTCAGATACATGCATCCACAGTAATTTCAGTTAGCATGGCATGACATACACATCATGACATGAATAATAAACATATTAGTGAATGAATAATAATCAGTAAAGTAGTTTCAGATTCCAGCAAGCGCATAGATGTATGAATAGGGTCGAGGCCCAGGTATGTTTGATTATTGTGATTGTTTGTGCTTGTTTGGGTTTTGAGGGAAGTAAGGAGCGTTTACTGGGTGATCTTTATCACTTATCCCCCTCCTTCTTTCATCCTTTCAGGTGGTTCGTGCTATTTCCGAGGAGCGGTGGTTCAAGGCTTGCAAGAGAGGGCCCACACCACGATCTCAGCTTGTATATATGTATATTTTGGACCTATGTGGTCATTTTGTATACGCTTATGTACTCAGATGTAAGAAACAGTGTATGTATATGAAAAAGGCTATTGGGCCTATTGTACAGAAAGACAATGTATATTTTGGTTGATGTATTTCAGTAAAGCTTCCGCATGTGTATTCAGAATGTATAGCAGGAACAGTTTCAAGTTTCATTTTATTTTTGTAAGATTCCCGTCGCGGGTACCCGAGTTTTCAGATTATTAATAAAAGTTTCCTAGCGTTATTCAGCAGCAGGGGTACTCGTGGCGGCGGGTCTTACATGGCCAGGATGTCAAATCCCTAATTTCATCAGTCTGATCAGCATAGTAGGTATCTTCGGATACAGAGATTTCAGAAACAGTTTTACTCATATTTTTAGTGTTTTGGATCTTCAGATCCTAACATCATTTTTCAGAAACATGTTTTTAGAAAAATAGGCCCAAAGGCAAGTAGCATGATTTCAGCATCCCATGATACATAATACATGGCATGGCAAAACATACAAACAGTAAGATTAGAATCATGTAAGAATAGAAATAAAAGAAAGATAAAGTTGCACGATATATGCCAGAAATTTAATAAGAAAAGCAGAGGATTAGAAGAGACTATTAGGCTATTAGGAGCTTAGTTAAGTTCGCCTAGATAGCAGTTAGTCAACAACAGCTTAGTCTAGAGCCTACCCGGGGGTAAAGGTACGAGATGCTTACTGAGTGACTTGTCACTCATTCCCCGTGGTTTCCCTTTTTGCAGGTTGGTGTTTCAGGGACTTAAGCTTGGTGCACGAGATGGCTAGTGTGTGGGATATGGCTTGAGCGGGTTTTTACCCAAGTTTTCAAATATATGTATGTATATATGTTCAGTTTTCAACAGATGGCATGTTTGTGGCTCGCATGCTTTGTATTGCTCATGCATTCGGATTGTACAGTATCATTTATGTTTTCAGATAATATTATTATTTTATAAACATGAGTTTTATTTCAGGATACTGTACAGTGGGTTTTAGTATCCCATCACAGATGTTTAAACCAGCTTCCGCATTACTTTCAGTAAGCAGCCAGAGTAATACCTACTGCTATATATTAGAAATATATATATATATATATATATATATATATATATATATATATATATATATATATATATATATATAATACAGTAATATATAGCAGACGGGGTGTTACAATTAAGTAAGAAAAAACACTAAGATTAATAAAATATATAATCAAGATAAAGAATAAAACCAGATGAAATCTATGATTCTTGATTCAAGTCTTCTAAAAATTTTCTTACATTTACAATCTTGTTGTTTAATCAATTGAGTCTTCAAAAAAAAAAAAAAAAAAATTCAAATTTGTGTAAAAACTCTCTTTAAAAATGTCCTCAGGTAGTTTTCCCTTTTAGGTACATATGCACTCAATATATATAGTTTAAGGTTAGAGATAAAGATTTAAAAAATGTAAAGTAGACTAAAATTTAGTTACTTTAACTGTGGTTTGTATCTTTTCTATAAAAAGAGAAAAATTATCATTATAAAAATACTTTTGTTTAGTATGAAATTTTGAAAACTTTATGCTTGTTGGCTTTCCATGAAGCTTTAGTGGCTCATATGAAATTTATTTTTCCTTTATCTAAGCCCTTGCAAAATAATCTTGGTAATGGAAGAACCTCAGTGGTGGAATCAATCATCTATCCTTGGTTCACCCTTAAATTGGTGGAGCAAATCCTTTAAGTTTGAGTTTTTCAAATTTTTGCAACTTTTTCAAGTAAGTAGATTGACTTAAATTGTTGGCTTGTCCTTTAGTTTTGAATCAATTTTCTTATAAATTTTTTCAAGTGTCTTAAGCTTCCTTTTCCTACATTTCTTTATTGGTTGTATGTTGATTGTTATGGGCATATATGTGGTGGATTTGAACTTGCGTTGAAGTTGGTTGATGTTTAAGCATAAAATGATAGAATACAAGGTGATTATTGCATAGAAATGCATGGTGAATGAACATAGTTCATGGTTGGAGCTATAAGGGTGAAAGTATGAGTGATTGAACATCAAATTTGAGAGCTTTAACCTTTTTATTTTATATCACTATGTTTTTAATCCTTTCATCAACATCAATCAATCATGAATTTAGCTTAGTTTCAACAAACATTATCAAATGTAATTGAAGCAACATGAAAACATACCTTAGGTTGTAGCTTCCAATAATATATTTCATAAACATATACATTTCATGCTTTAAAGCTAGATTTAATCTTTTTCATGCTTAATCATTATCCATCTTTTTTTATTATATGTAATTCATCATCAAACAGTCTTAATTAACATTAATTCATATTTAAAATCACATATTAAAATGAATCACACTTACGACAACAAGATCAAACATCAAATTCAAAAAATTACTTACTTGTTATAGCTTATAAACTTATTATCTCTCTTTAGCTCAAGCTCCAACCACCAATAATGACTAACTGTGCACCAACTCTCTTTCTACTTTTTCATGCTCCCTCACTAAAATGTTTAAGATTTGAGTAGTTGAAATTTATGAAAAATAACAAAACAGAGCTGCCTCATATAGACCATGTCAAAGCCCCACATGCATAGTTGTGCATCATTCACATGCATGGTAGTGTATGACAAGAATTTAAAATTTCTAGTGCCTTCCATAACATAAACATAGCAGTCTCTCAAGTTGACATATATATAGCCCAAAATGAAGTCTTAAAGACTATTTCACCCCTAATATCAATTTAAATTATCTTAAAAACATAAGAGTACTCAATTTACCCTTTTTCTTACCCTTTTTACCAATTTCAAAGAACCAAGCTCTTATACACTCCAATGATACTCTTCTAATGTCTTAAGGTTAAAATGATTTTTTAAGGCCTCAAATTGGGGTTAAAAGAGAGATTTTTCAATCAAATATTAGCTTTAGTAAGTTAAAAGGGTAAAACAGTCTTTTTAGAGGTTTTATATGTGACTTATGGAAAGAGCACGACTGTGCATCTCTAGACACATGCCTGTATATCCTTTTCAAAATATCATTTTTTTCAAAACTACATGAGCAAAGAGCTAATGAATCCCAGTAGCTAGAGCTCGTGTCTCTTTCAGTGTAAGTATCTTAATAGCAAATTCAGTATATATAATAAACCCTAACCCTTTTCTTTTGTGATCTTAGATGAAAAATCCCAACTTCCAAATTTTTTAAGGGTGAGGGTAGTTTCTCAAAGAGTCTAGAAAAGGATAAGAGAAGATCCCAGGAAGCTCTAGAGTCTTAGAGAGTATAAAGCTTAAGAGGAGATGGTCAGAGATATTATAAAAGAAGAGATTTAGCAGTTTGTTGGAAAGAGACAGCAATAACTAAGAGAAAGGAAACTTATTGAATGCCAGATAAGTTATTGTCAAAGGTTAGCATCAAAGGCAAATTTTGAGGTCTAAGATAGAGTATATCAGAGATTCCATGAGGTTTTATTCTATGTATAATTTGCCAACAGTTAACCAGCTTTCTAGATTTAGTGATTTCAGAGATCTATTAATAGTAAAAGCCAGGATAGAGGTGATATCAATATGAGAGACAGAGAGAAGATTATAGTAGCTTATGAGAAGAGAATTGTAAGATATTATCAAGGGTAGTGTTCTAAAGCCCATTTGGTACTGTTTTCAAAAGCCAGAGATGAGTCTGTATCAAAGACAAGGTTCAGAGACAGATTCAGTGGGTATCAGAGGTTTAGAAAGAGACCTTATCTTAGCTTTAGTTTGTCAATAATCTATAAGCCCCTCAGATTTTATAGTTTTAAGGAGTTCAACAGTGACAGAGGACTAGATTGAGAAAGTGAAGACTACTATGAGTCTTTTTAATATGACAGACATAAAAAGAATCAGATATATAGTTTACCTACTTAAAGAAGATGCAAAAGTGTAACATCCCAAGGTTAGATTTGTCTTTTAGTTTTCTAATCTGGGGTTAGATTGAGATTGATGAGAATTCTAGGATTGTAGAAAGTTTCAGGGTGAAATAGATGTTTTTCCTGAGTTAGGTGGCTTGTGCATGGATCCTGTAGAGAGGATTTGCATGCGAGCGCAGGAAAATGGCATTTTTATAATTTTTCTATCATACACGACCATGCGTGCGTAATGTTTCAGCCATCTTGGCTTAAGTTAAGTTTATCCGATTTTTCAGCCATTTTCACCCAAATTTTCTATTTGATTTTCAAAGAATATCAACCCTATAAGGGAAGAGCAACAACCAGGACCATCCAATCCACCTTGAGCTTGTGATTTCCTTGAGAGAGAAAGCATGTCTAGAGGTAGGCGTTTCTTACCTTTTTCCCTTGTGTTTTTGGTATGTTTGATGCTTGGTTGAAATGTATGAGAAAGATTCAAGCATGCTTGTTAGTTTACCTTGCATGTTTGATGATTTAAGATGATGATGATGATGATTTGATACATATATGTATGTTATGTGTAAGAATATGTATATATACATGCCTTTGCAATGGGTTGAATGATGAATATGCAATTTAAAGTTATTGAAAGGGAAAATATGTATTTATGAAGTGTTTTACATGTGGGAAATAGTTGATTTATCTTTGCTATGAGATTTGGATGGGAATAAGCTTGATTCCAAGAGGTCATATTCATGCAGTGTAGGACGCACGCCCATGCATGCGTAGCGCACGCCCGTGCATACTGCATTTCTGCATGGTCACGACCGTGTTCACGTAGCCATGCATGACTTAAAATGTAGGGTCACGACCGTACATATTAATGCACGCCCATACACTAAGAGAAAATAAGAAATATGCAGAAAAATCACAGAACTGAGCATGACCACATGGACGATTTGTTCACGGTCCCGTGCAAGCTCATGCATGCCCGTGTACACGACACACACGCCTATGCATCAGGCAGAAAAGAGAAAATAAGCATGAACTGAGAAATGTGCACAGTAAAAGCTATCAAATTGATAGAAAACAGTAAAATAAGCTCAAATAAGAATAAATAATGCATCATATACACAACATAGCATGACATGCCATACAGAGTTTTCAGAAAGGGATCCAAGGATCCAAATTCATATTTTCAGTAGAAAAACATTGATTTCAAGGGTAAATACGAGGGGGCACTTATGAGTTTCAGCACACCCGTTGCATCAGAAGCTATATGCTTATTACTAGTCCTATGTATTGGCATATGTCGGGGTGCTCAGTTAGTAGATTATAAGTTTCTTGATTCAAGAATCAGATACAATTATAGCGCAAAGCGCTCAGTTCGGTATGAGATTCAGAGGTATCACATGACCCATATAGTTTATGGCGTGTGTTTGCATAGGAAACTCATAGGCTAGGGTGTCGAATCCATGTATTCATCAGTCTACGCAGCACAGTAATTACCTTCGGGTACACGGTTTTCAGATCAACTTTATATATATATTTTCAGATATGGGATCCCAGGATCCAACAACAGTTTTCAATAAACAATTTTCAGAAAACTATTTTCAGTATACAGGCCTAGGCCTAGCTATGTTTTCAGTATATCATTTTCACATGACATATACAGTAGCATATCATTCAGAGAATGATAAGACAATAATGAAACAGTAAACACCCAGGACATGAAACATCGTACAATAAGACACGAATATCATAACATCAGAATATGAAAATTCACGTAATGATACGTGAACTACAGAAAACAAGTAACAGAACAGTAAAGAGATAAACAATAGAATGAAAAGCTTAATATAAGAATGATTACACGTGAGAACCAGTTTGGTTTTTTCCCGTGTATAAGTACTGTTTCAGGATATGATTACGTGGTAATCATCCGAGGAGGATTAGTTTAGAGTCAGAGATAGGAAGCGCTTACTGGGTAAATATATCACTCACTCCCTACTTTTCTTTCTCTTGCGAGTCAGTATTTTGGGAGCTGGGAAGAGGAGATGGCTACCGTCTGGGATCCATTTTGCTTCAGTTTTTGCGGCATGCTTCGGTTTGTATGTTTGCTTAGTTTTATGTGCATGTGATTAGATATATTTTAATACACACATCTTTTGTGAATATTTTAATATAGATGAAATAAAGTTTTGGGCATGTATATGTATACGTATACATTTGCACCACAGGTTTTTCGTTGCAGCATTTTAGCTCAGTTTAGGTATTTATATTGGGTATTATTAGCAATATTTTCCTTATTTATTAATATTATATTTTCATTAAATTATAGAAAAGCAGTAAATAGTAGTACCTCGCAGGAGTGCCTACAAAGAGTTTGATGGAACCCCACTAAGTTAATAATTAATTAAGACAATTTGATCTAAATAGGTTTGAGCTATCAAGTAAGAAAGGTAAATATTGAAGACAAAAGAAAAGAATTAGATAAGGAAAATAAGAAGAAGAAGAAGCTATTTAGAAAAGTGATGTTAGTAGCTTCTTTTCCCTAGAGATTTAGTGAGAGTGTAAAGAGAACTTTGGGATCAGAGATAGAATTTAAAGGATTAACATATTCTTGAGATAAAAGGGAATTTTAGAAGACTAACACGTTTTTGAGCTCAGTAGAAAGGAAAATGAAGATAAAGGTAAGAAGCCAATTCAATAAGAAAGAAAATAAGATGAAAAAAAGGAAAAGTAGTTAGTCGAAAATAAGAGAAGATGTAGAAAGAGATTTATGCCTAGTATGTGCTAGATATAGTAAGAGACATTTAGGAGGAAGTGTCTAACTGGTCAAGATATTTGTTTCAGCTGTAGCCAATCAAGACATAGGATTTCAGAATACCCAATAGAGAAAACAAAAGAGATCCTATCCAAGTTAAGCCCAATAGAGATAGAGCAAATTTTATCAAAAAAGATACAGATGTAACTAGATATGATAACGCATGAGTCAAAATCTATATAATAAAGCAACAGCAGATAGAAGTTATCCTATGTGTGGACTTGGGCCAGTGCCTCTTTTATAATGTCTTTCTTGATGATTGACAGTGATACCGCTCAGATTTTTCATTCAGAAGAGTAGTAGTACCAATACTCAATCAGCAAAGGAATGATCAAAAAGCTATTAAGTACGAGACATGAAGGTTGATCAATGTTTAAGGCTAGATTTGTCACAATCAAGTTATTGTTTGATATGACCATAGGCAATGACTTCTTGGGTAAATGTGAAGTAAAGACAGATTGCCAGAGAAAGAGGAAAGGATAGACTCTAGCTAGGTAATGATTACTTTAAGGTTTGAGAGACAGAGTTCAAGACAAGTAAATCAAAATGTGTAGTGGAAACCAGAAGGATGTTGAGTAAAGCCTTTTTAAAATATCAGTAGTGAGAGAGGAAAGTTTATAAAATTTTTAAGATTTCCTCAATTGAGAGAGAGGATTCAGAGATAGGTTATAGAAAAGTTATTGAGATCACCTCTAAAGAGCAAGGAACTTTGTGAAGACAGTCGTAAGCTTCAAGATGATCAAATAAGAATTTAGCAAATTCAATAAATTAGACAAAAGAAAAAAAAAAAACAGGCCTAGGATTGTCACAAGAGCTAACCAAATAAAAAGCCTAAAGATATAAAGATTTCAAATGAGAAGGTACCTTTGGTTAAGGTATAATAGCTATGAATCGATGAGATTCTTAGAGTTTTCTTGGAAGAGTAAACTTAAGCCTTGTGAGAGTAAGGAATTCCAGGGATAACAGTAGTTGAGTTAGATAGAGATCCTCTTAGAATAGCTTAAAAAAGGAATTTCAGGGACAAAATTTTTATTAGTGGGGGAGAATGAAATATCCTGAGGTTAGAATGGTCTTTTATGCCTCGAGTCAGGGTTAATAAAGAGATTTTTAAATTAGAGATTAGTCCTGGTGAATTAGAAGGGTAGAATAATCTTTTTAGAAGCTTTATATGTAGCTTGCAAAAGGAGCACGATCGTGCATCTTTGAACACACGCCCATGTGTCCCTTTCCCTAAGCAAGGTTTTTCCTCTACCTGTTTCAGCTAGTTTTCTCACCCATTTTCCTTTCTTTTTTATCTAGCTAACCCTAACCAAATTAAGAGAGAGATTAACTAACTTTTAGTAACCAATCTAGCCAAGACTTAATTAGAGATAAAGAGATTGAAGCCATTAGCAACTCCAGGTAAGTATTTCCTACATTTTCCTTGTTTTTAGAATATATATAGCTTCCTAGATAGATTATTCAGTAACGTAAGCATGTTTGCAGTTTATTAGCATGATTATAAGATGATAATGATGATGATGAAATAGAAGAGAGATTTAGAGGTAAAAGCATGTTTAGTTTCCCTTGATGCATATATGTGTGTGTTTAAGGGTTTAGAAACATGTTATGCTATATTTAGTTGTGATTGATAGGGAAAATGTGTTTATACTAATGTTTTTTGCATGAATATATAAAATAAGTTTAATTGAACTTTGGTAGAGATTTGGGTTGAGATTGGTAATGATCTTGGATGTTTCAACCATGGGTGTCGAAATATAGTAGGACACACAACCATGCACCCGATAAACACACGCATATACAGTCTTGTTTCAATAGGGTCATGATCGTGTACATGAGTTGTGCACAACTAGATTTTTAATAGTCACAACCGTGCGTATAAAGGTCACAGTCGTACGTTAACAGTAGAGAAAAGAATAAGCAGAAATTCTAGAAGCTAGCATGGTTGGGTTGCATGACTAGCACAAGCCCGTGCACATTTATATACATTTGTGCATCTAATAGTACACATATGTGCACTTAGTGGAAATTAGAGATTTTTTTTCCTATTCAACATAATACAAATAATAAGAGAACATATCAAGTATTCTAAGTTAAATATGAGAAAAAAACAACAAACTAAGAAAAGATAAGAAAAGAAAAAAAAGACACAAAATTATAGTAGAAAACCCTTTAGATTAAAGAGTAGAGAATAGTAAGATAAAATATCTTTACATAATCAATAGACCCAAGCTTATATAAGTAAAAGAAACTCAATAGTAGTCAAAAACAATACTGGTAATCGTGAGATTACAATCAAAAAGCAAAATATAATAAAAAATAATAATAGACACAGTAACAAAAATATGATAAAAACAAAAACAAAAATAGTATGACACAGATGATATAGTAAACCTACATTTACACAGAAAATACAAAGTAATTTATACAAAACTTATTAACAAGCTGAATAAGTTATAGAAACAATAACTTTAGTAAGATACACGTTGGACAGAACTACGACAGTTATTCAGTTAAACATAATATATAAAGAAAAGAAAAAGAATAAGTTAACATGCACTATATGTATTCCATGACATGGCATGCCAACTCAGTGTTTTCAAAAGAAGGATCAAGTGATCCACATGCATATGCTTTTAAAGTCAAAAAAAGATGATCCGAACATCTTTTTTAAGGGTGAATATAATGGGACATTTGTGAGTTGAATGCCCGCTAGAGAGGGAGCCAACACCACATTTATACACGTTGGTATGAATCTGTATGCCCGTTAGATAAGGAGCCGACATCATATACACTGGTATATAGTTGTATGCCCATTAAAGAGAAAGCCAGCGTCAGTGTTTATTGATATATGCATTGGTGTACATTAATTATTTGATTTTAGCCTACTGATTTAGTGTTAGAAAGTTGATGACTCATATGGCTGGGTAATGAATCCTTATATTCATCTTTCTATACAACACAATAGGTATCTTCGGATACATAAAGTTTTTAGATATAGTTTTATTAAGCTTTTCAGTGTTTTAGGATCTTCGGATCACAATAGTATTTTCAAAAAACTAGTTTTAAAAAAAAATGTTTTTAGTAAACAAACCCAAGGGCCCAGTTATGATTTTCAGCATCATTAGACATGATTTTAACATAATTCATATCATGTCATATATAGCATAAGAGCAAACAGAACAAAGAAAAAAAATATAATGTATATCAATAAATTCATAAAGAAATTATCAGACGAATTGATAATAAGCAATACAGACAGAATATAAAATGCCAGAGATATAAGTACGTAAAAAATACCATATACATAATAGAATAAGTAAGTTTACAGATTAAGCCATAACAAAACAATAGATAAAAAACAGAACAATTATGAATTAGAATATAGATAGTAGGATAAAAGATAAGTGAATCATGAATTATAACCAGAAAATGATAAAAACTAGCTACATAATATATGTCATAAGCAAAAGCCAAAAAGAACTTAGCCAAAATCTTCAAAGAACTCGAGAATATTCTAGATCTCAAGAAATTAAATAAGAGAACTAGATAATAAATGTTAGAAAGTGAACCTAGTAACTTAAGTTGTATCAGTCAGACTTTTTTTTATACTGAGTTGTATGTGTATACCCATATACGTAATTACGACAAGGTATGAATCAGAAGTCAGATAGTAAACTAAGCTAGAGAAGATATGTTTATAAGACCAATAACAACTAAGTTGACTCTTTCAGATAAACAATCAGACTAACTATAGATAAAGTAGAGTTTACCAAACTAGAAATCAGATAAGTAAAAAAGTAATAGAGACAGAATCAGGAAAAGACTAAGTACAAGCTCAGTAAAGAATAAGATAAGCTAGATCAAAAAAAGCTATTAGACTATCAAGAACTTGGTTCTTGATCATCAGCTTAGTAGTTAACCAGTGATAGATCATCATAAAGCCTACTCAAGGGTAAAAATAGGAGATACTTACTAAGTGACTTGTCACTCATCCCTATTAGTTTTTTTTTTCTTACAGGTTGAGTTGGGGAGATAAGCTTGGAGCGCAAGATGGCTAAAGAGTAAGATACGACTTAAACAGGTTTTTACCCGAGTTTTCAATCATATATGTACGTGTGTGTGTGTGTGTGTGTGTGTATTCAACTATTATGATTATTTAGTATGAGTTTTGTTCAGGACACTATACAGTGGGTTTTAGTTTACCATCATATTTCATTTGAAACTTTTGCACAACATATATTTTTAGTAAGCAGTTATGTAAGACTTTTATTGTATGTACTAATAAAGGCTTTTTTTCTTAGTACAATATAACTAAATATATTTATTTTGATAATAAATATACATAATATAGTAATAATAGTACATACGGTAGCAGAGTCTTACAATGCTCACTCAATGTAATAATGTCTTATGAAAGCTAA
Source organism: Anacardium occidentale (assembly GCA_026122585.1). Taxonomy (NCBI): domain Eukaryota; kingdom Viridiplantae; phylum Streptophyta; class Magnoliopsida; order Sapindales; family Anacardiaceae; genus Anacardium; species Anacardium occidentale. The sequence goes on along the minus strand of JAJEJH010000096.1, from coordinate 407,534 downwards.
TTTATGTGGCAACATGAAATTGACCATCAACCGAATCCAATCCAAAACATGTTTCAATATAAAAAACGTACACCAAGCAATCCAACCAAATAAAAATTAAGAATACGTAAATTCATACGTTCAACAACATATTTATTTTCTCAATGATTTCAAATTGATTGTACCAATGAATCAATCAATCACCATTTATGTTTTCTATGTTATTAAACTCAGAATAAACATACAAACATGCTTAGTCATTATACAAAAAAAAATATAATGCAATTTTAAAATCAAACTGGCTCTGATACGACTATTATGATTGATGAAAATGGAGGACACAAACTAGTTGAAACCATTTAAAGTTAACTTAGAGCATATGTGTTTGGAAGACATTGTCTAACCACTTAAAGTATATCTTATAGGCATGAGCACAACAAAATATACAATAAGAGTTTCTTCCACACCTATATGATACATCGACACATATACCATATCTATCCATTTAATTTATATGTTAACGTAATAGCCTTAAAACCATGTGTCAGTTTGATATATTTGTATTTACTTGTATAATTCTTGTAATTTGTAAATGATTTGCTTATTAATAAAAGAGGCATTTTAGTTATATGTTTTATTTATTGCATATAAAACTAAGATGAGAGATTCATATGACTAATCATGCTTTACCTTTCACTCATATTAGTGGTTATACTAAAACCATCTATAATCCTAATATCATTATGAAACTTGGACATGATGTGTGCAAGCCATTATCGCCTATCAATCTCACTAGAGGTGACAATAGCTTGCACACATTGAAGTCTGTTACTTATAGTCTTATCCCACACGTTAGTGTATGGTTTGGTGATCATGTTCATTCGATAGAATGATAAAGATCTCATATGTATAGTTTACCTATGTTTATAGATCAATCCTCATAACTTGATAGGTTCATGTAGTCCTTTGACTTGAGGTCTATCAAATTGTCTTGTGCTAGGAGTGATGTCATTTGACATCATCAAATACACCATCATAACTAAGGTGTTATAAAAGTAAACAATCGATTACATCATAATTAGTATGAAGGTTATGATAGATTAACATACGAATTATCAATCTCACGCATGGTATCAATATCTTAATAGAGTTTTTTAGAACAAATAAGACTGTAGCCATAATTAGAACGGTTAGTGATGTATCCAGTCTCTTTGGGTATTTACACATGAAAGGAGTTTTAAGATAGAAAAAAATTTATATCTTAACCTTAAGAGACATAGTAACAAAAAGATTGAATTATATAATAATTACCAAGTTGATCAAGCTTAGAGTTGTTCATTAACACTCTACTATTTGGATGGTCATAATACCTTGCTAAGGGTCACTCATGATCTATGTCTAGATCCTACGTAAATCCAAATACTATTAATTTAGTAGAAAGCTTACAACTCACACAATATAAAAGTTAATTAGCTTTAAAGGTGTAGGATTATTGTCCTAGTGTTTCATGTATTAGACAATATTGTATAGGACTTGAATTAGGTTTGACCAAGGTCAAACTAATTCAAAATACAAATGACCTATTAATGTACAAACATGCTTATTTTATGCACGAGTATACATGCAATTATTTGATCGTTATTACTATATTGACCCCCCGTCACAGGTCACTGGGTGCTGTGTGTAAACACCCCATTTTGGACCCAATAGGGTTACCCCCGATGATAAAAAACCTGAATGTTGATTTAGAATTTTTGAGATGTCGAGCCGAGGATGGATGAGTTAAAAAAAAAAAATTTATTTTATTTTATTAAAAAAAATCATAAAATCATGAAAACCTAAAAAAAGATGACCCAAGTAGCTAACCCAAAAGAGGAGCGAATGAGGAGGTCTAGTGCGTAGCCCAGACTTCAATAGCAGGTATGTTCGCTCGGCTGGAGGGGACGACCCAAGGATGGGCCTGCAGCAAGCGTCTGCGGGACACGCGCGATGAAGTGGCCAGGCCCATGCTCATCGCGTGTGTCATACACGTGCCTGCTGAATCATGCATACCTACATTCTGTTTTTTTGTTTTCTAACGCATTTCTTCCTTTCTCTCTTCTGCCCTTGCTAGTCCGCATGTTGTGCGATGTGTGCCTAGACAGCTGGCTGCCGTTTTCATCCAAATTACCTATAAAAGAGGAGAGGAGAGAAAAAATTTTGAGGGGAGAAAAGAAAATTTCCAGGAAGGATTTTTCAAAACAAAAAAAAAATTTAGCATATCTGGAAATTAAATAGTACTCTATTGTTCTTGGCTCAACATCGAAAAATTTCTAATCGAATTCAGGTTAGTCCCTGAGGGGAATATATATATATATATATATATATATATATATATATATATTGTGTATTATTTAGTGTGTATATATATATATTATATATGTATATTCTATTTTTTTATCCTTGTATTTGTAGTTTATATCTTGTATATATTATATATATATATATATATATATATATATATATGCATACATATATTTTTTATGTGCTGTATTTTTTATTTATTTTATTTTATTTGTTTCTTTTATTTTCGATTTATTCTGTATATGGATGCTTTTTTTATGTTACTATATTACATATTCTGTATTTTAAAATTGTGTTTGTATATGAATTACAACATACTGTATATATTGTATGTACGTCATGCTGTGTACATAAGCTGTGTGTGTGGTATGTATATTGTGCTATGTATATAAATTATGTATATTGCATGAGTATTATTCAGTATAAAAAAATGTAAATAAACTGTGTAAGCCTTCTGTAGAAGTGAATTTTATATTTTGTGTGCGTCCGTGTATGTTGTATGTATAATATTTTGCACGCAAATGGAACGAATGTGGCTGGTTGCATCGGTGGCAAGAGGCGGGGAATTTAGTCCGTGGGACATGGGTTCGAGTTGCGGCTGGGGGGAATCTGCTCATTTTACCTACTATACGTGTGTGTATATATTATTGGGTTTCCTGGTTAGGCCGCATGCTATCAATTTTCATTCGGCGGGTTGGTTTGGCTGCACTTTGTTTATTTCTTTTAAGTGGGCTGCATTTTGTTTATTTCTTTAGGCATACTGCTTTTATTTGGCCTAGACTTTCAATAATTGACCTTACTGTTTTTATTATGATTTGTCCTAACCAAATTTTATTTTACAAGATTTATTCATCTATTTTATTAGATTAACTAATAAATTTGTTTTGCAAGATTTATTTATTTATTTTAAGCTTGTTTAGGATTAGATACAATGTATAGGGGTGTATGTACAAGGGGATGTAATATTAATTTTTCTCTACTTTTATTATTTTATTTTCATGTTTTATGGTATGGATGTTGATTTTGTTTTATATTCTATGACTAACCTAATTTGCTTTGCAGGGATTTAATTTATTAGACTTGTTTAAGGTTAGAGGAAATGTATAGGGTTGTATGGAAGATGGTTGTAATTTTTAATTATTTTCATGGATGAATGTAATTTATTATATGTGTATGATTAATAATGCATCGTGTGATAATATGAAACTTAATTAAACTAAGTAACGCGTTCAACGAACGAACCACAATAGTAGAGGTCGGCTTTCATGTCAAGCGGCATGGGTGCCTAACACATTCCCATTGTCGTACCTGACTCTCCGAACTTGACCCATTGGACAGGTGAGGGGTAGTTGGGTCCTTTGCAAGGAATCTATAAATCGTCTATCCTCACTGATGTGTATTTTCTCGGGGTTACTCCGGGGTGACAACTCCATAAACTCTGCAGCGGGTCACAAACCCGTTATGCACTCCTCTTGACCACATTTAGGGTGGTTAAACAAGAGTGGTAAGTCTGTCCTTGCTCGGCGTGGCAAAAACCGGTGCCACACTGTGAAAAGTGTTATAGAACATAAATATAATAAATATGATATACTTGCAATAGGGATCTCTACAGTAAAAGCTGCTACTGCTAATTTAAAACTTGTATGAAAACTGTACATAATATAATTTACTATAATAGTAAACAGGAAATATTGAACATGCAATGAAAATCTCAGGTCTTCTCTATTTATAAAACATATCATCTATATAGTAAGTATTTATAGTATATTATACACACATATGCATGAGTAAAATTGAATAAAAGTATGTGAACCAAACATGTTAACTACTACCAAGTTATATCCCAAAAATCAAATAGTTGTTTCGCTCCTGTTCAGCCCTCCACTTACTGACCTACAAAAAGGAAACAAGAAAGGAGGGGTGAGTAATAAAATCATTCAGTAAGCGTTTCCTAACTCTAACACAAGTAGGTTTCAAACCTTAGCTAGTTTTGTGACTTGTCACGAAAGTTCTCTATTTTACTATTTTCTCATTTCACTGTTTTTTTTATTCTACAATGTATATCTGTATTCTATAAATTACTTTCTTTTACTCTATTCTGTTTCTCATGAAATATTGTACATGACATAAAATGTAAATGCTAAAGTCATTTATATATTGAAAGATCATAAAACTTGCCCTTAGGCATGGTTTTTCTGAAATCTCTTTTCTAATATAAAAAGCTACGATTCGAAGATTCTGAACATATATATATATATATATATATATATAATATCTATCGAAAAATTAAATCAGAAAGTACTGTATCTAAAAATATCTATTATGTTGGCCAGATTAATAAATACAGAGATTCGACACCCTGGCCTTGTGAGTTTAATCCTACTGAAAACTGCTACTACATAACCAGTACTCTCTTTAATGAGTTTGGTCAATAACCATGTCTTCTCTAGTGAACGCTGGTTTCCCTTTCTAATGGGTGTGTGAACTCATAAGTGCCCCCTCGTATCCACCCCTAACTAATGTCTAGAACATCTTATACTTATACTTTAAAATCATATTATCAGATCTTTGGATTCGTTTCTAAAAATCATTTGATATGACATGCCGTGATCTATGCTAATAATCATGCATGATATGTTGTTATATCATCTTATTATTAAGTTCTGGGTGCTTAGAAATAGCTTAAAGTGGCTTAGCTTCTCTTTAGAATTATTTCTTTGTTTTTTCTTAAAGTATATGGTGTGTGTCTCTAAGTGCAAGGACATGTGTAAAGACACACAGGACTATGTGCTTGTCGTGTTCTCAGTCATGCTAGATTCTAGAATCATTTTATCAAACTTTGGCTGACCACACGGGCGTGTGGTGCAAACACACAGGCGTGCACGCAAGGCACAAGGTCATGTCCTATATTACACAAGCATGTGTAGCATCCTAGGTTTAGAAATGCCCTTAGGGGTAGAGTTTTTGGGTTAGATGTGAGATATAGAAATACATTGAGAGTTTAGAAGAGTTTAGGGGTGAGATAGTAAGTTTCCAGAGCCTGTGTGGCTTGTGTATGATTCCCTTAGGGAGGTTTCAATCATGCGTAGTGCAGGATATGAAGTTTATTCATTTTCTCTTGTGCACTCTTGTTCATTGTGCCCTACACGCCCATGCAAGTGAGTAGAAGAGAGAGAGACGAGAGATTTAAGTGTATTCTTACCCAACTTTTCCTATTTCAGCCAAGTTTCTCTTTTATTTTCAGTTGCTTCTAGCCCTAGAACTGAAATCCAACATCCAACAGCTCCCAATCCAACTAGAGAAGGAAGAGAATAGATAGAAAGAGATTTCTAGCAGCTATGGCAAGAGGTAAGTGTTTCCTTACTTCTTCCTTGAGTTTCCCAGCTTGCATTTGATTATTTGAAATGCTTGGATGTGTTGCCAGCATGTTTATAAGTTAGATGACATGTTTATATGTTGATATGATGATGAAATGATGCATGAGATGATGATTTCCACCCTTGAACCATGCTTGCTTTGCTTGTGTGTGTTTATGTGAGAGAATGAGTTATTTTCATGGTGGATTGAGTTTTGATTGATGAAGGATGAAATTGGAATGCTTTGTGTGCATTTTGAAGTGCCTGAAAGGATTGTTATCAGTTAATTTGAGTTTGGATGTGAAATGGTTGGTTTCCTGTAAATTCCAGGTGAGTGTTATCGATGTAGAGCAAGACACGCGCCCATGTGCCAGCATGGGCATGCCCGTGTGCCTTTGTTTCTATAGGGACACGCCCGTGTGCATGAAGTGTGCACGGCCTATTTACAGAGGACACATCTGTGTATCTTGAGGGACACGGTCGTGTGCTTGATTTTCAATGAAATGCCCAGATTTTCCAGAAGCAAGCACAACCGATTACACGGTCAGTGCACGACCCTGTGCGTCTAGGCACACACCTATGTACCTTTGCCATGCACGCCTGTGTATGTTCCTTGCACGCCCGTGTGCTTGCCCACACGCCCATGCACCAACATCTTTTTCCAGAAAGCATTAAAAAGGAATAATTAAGCATGAGAAACCAAATGTAAAGGATAAAAAGCATCAGATAAACATGAAATTAGATAATAAAGGCTACATAAGCATTTCATAACATGACATGCAGCATAAGAAAGGACCAAGGGATTCGATTTTAGTAGCATTCAGCATTTAGAACCTGATATTCAGATTAGAGTTTTGGGTGAACTCGAGGGGGCATCTGTAAGATTTTAGCCTTCTGACTCTAGTCAGATCGTCCAGTATTTTATATTCAACTTTCTAGCTTATCGTTAGACTGTTCAGCCCACATGGATAAGATGTCGAATCCCTGTGTTCATCAGTCTGATCAGCACAGTAGGTATCTTCAGATACATAGATATTCAAATGCATGCATTATTCAGTTGTATTCAGCATGCATGACATATAAATCATGACATGGATTAATAATGAGATTCAGTTAATCAGTTAAGCATCCAGATAACAAAATAAGCAATATATGCAGTTCCAGCAAGCGATTAGATGAATGTTAGGGTCAAGGCCAGGTATGTGTTCGCTTGTTTGCTTGCTTGGGTTGAGGGAAGTAAGGATCGCTTATTTGGTGATCTTTATCACTCATTCCTTTCCTTCTTCCTTCTTTTTCAGGTTTGTGTGCTACTGGTGAGAAGCGGGTGGACCGAGGCTAACGAAGAAGACCCCACACAGTTTTTAGTGTACAATTTTGGCCTGTTGGGCTTTGTGTTGTACAGTTTGTATGTACTCAGTTGTATATTGTACAGAACAATATATATTTATGAAAAGGCCATTTTGGGCCTGTTGTAGATATACATTGTAGATATTGTAGATAAACATGAGTTCAAAATAGATAGATAGAGATAAAATTATAGGATAGTAATTCTCATAGATAATCTTCCAATCACTGTATATATATATGTGATTTTTTGTCAATAAAAGATGAGCTTTCTGCCTGCTAAATTACATGGTATCAGAGCCAAGTTCAACAAATATTTCCGTCAGCCCATTTGCTTTGGAAAATTGATCTGTGCTTGGTAGGTCACGATCACAGTGACTGATTTTTCTCACAGCCATCTGAAAAGGAAGCAGCAGGAGTTTTTCGGCCGGACTGGGCATCTCCGACCACTGGGTGGACAGCGCGTGAGCTACACGCGCCACTTTTTTTCGACGAACTGCTTCAGACGCGCCGACGCGTGGAGGCGCGTGAGACGTCGGCTGGTGACCTGATTCACTTCTCTGATCTCGTCTCTTTATTTCCGGCCTGTCTGTGCTAGTATTCTGGGCATCCGGGCTCAGTTAGGGTTTTTCTTCTCCACCAGGTTCTGTGTTTTCCGTATTTTATTGGGTGATTGGCATTGGATTTTTGTTTGGACGCAGTGTTTGCATTTGTTTCTATTTGTTGGTATTAAAATGGGTGATAGCAAGCCTTTTGTGAATGAAATTGTTCCTGCCATGTCTAAAATTACTGAACACAAGTTGAATGGCATTAATTATTTGGAATGGTGCAAAACTATTAGGATTTATCTACGAAGTGTTGATAAAGATGATCACTTAACGCAAGACCCACCTATTGATGAAACTAGACAAGTTTGGCTAAGGGATGATGCACGTTTATTCTTGCAAATTAGGAATTCCATTGACAGTGAGGTGATTGGTTTAATTAATCATTGTGAATTTGTTAAAGAGTTAATGGACTATTTGGAGTTTCTGTATTCTGGTAAGGGAAATGTTTCTCGTGTTTATGAGGTGTTAAGTCCTTCTATCGCGCCGAGAAAGAATCTAAATCACTCACAGCTTATTTTATGGACTTCAAGAAGACATATGAGGAGCTGAATGTCCTTCTACCGTTCAGCACTGACATTAAAGTACAACAAGCTCAAAGGGAACAAATGGCAATAATGAGTTTTTTGGCTGGCCTTCCTTCTAAATTCGAGACTGCCAAATCTCAGATTCTTTCTAGTGCAGAGATTACTTCTCTCCAAGAAGTATTCAGTAGGGTGTTGCGAACGGAGACTGCTCCTTCTAATCAGCAATCTACTATTCTTATTGCCAAGGGAGGAGGAAATGATGTTGGGAAGAAGGGAACACACAAAGATAGTCGAACTAGTAATGATTCCAACCAAATTGTTTGCTTCTACTGTAAGGAGTCTGGTCATACGAAGCGATATTGTAAGAAATTACAGAATCGCAATCAAAGGATTCAGGCTGCTAATGTTGCCACTGCTGCTCCTAGTTCATCGTCTGAGAAAACTGTCACCATCTCAGCTGATGAATATACTAAGTTCTCTCAATATCAAGAATCTTTGAAAGAGTCTAATCCAGTCACCGCTCTTGCAGAATCAGGTAAAACATGTCTTATCTCCTCTTCAAACAAATGGGTCATTGATTCGGGTGCCACAGATCACATGACAGGTAATCCTAATACCTTCACTAATTTTCAGTCACATAAGACACATTCTCCTGTAACCTTAGCTGATGGGTCAACCTATAACATTGAGGGGTCTGGAACTGTTAAACCCACTTCCTCTATTACTTTGTCATCTGTCTTAAGTCTACCCAATCTTGCCTTCAATTTGATTTCTGTCAGCAAGCTTACTAAAACCCTTAATTGTTGTGTCTTATTTTTTCCTGATCATTGTTTGTTTCAGGATCTTATGACGAAGCAGATTATTGGTAAAGGACATGTATCTAATGGTCTCTACATACTTGATGCATGGGTGCCTCGGTCAATTGCGTGTTCTAGTGTCACTTCTCCCTTTGAAACACATTGTCGATTGGGACATCCTTCTCTGCCTTTCCTGAAGAAACTTTGCCCCCAGTTTTATGATGTCTCGTCATTGGAGTGTGATTCATGTCACTTTGCAAAACACCATCGTAGTTCATTATATCCTAGAATTAATAAACGAGCTACATTTGCTTTTGAATTGGTTCATTCAGATGTTTGGGGACCATGTCCTGTTGTTTCTAAAACTGGATTCAGATATTTCATTACTTTTGTAGATGATTTTTCTCGCATGACTTGGATTTATTTTATGAAGAATCGTACTGAAGTGTTTTATCATTTCTCTACTTTTTGTGCTGAAATTCGAACCCAATTTAATGTTTCTGTGCACACATTGAGAAGTGATAATGCCAAAGAATATATGTCAAACATCTTTCAGGCTTACATGACTCAACATGGTATTCTTCACCAATCTTCGTGTGTTGATACCCCATCTCAAAATGGAGTTACCGAGCGAAAGAATAAACATTTACTTGAGACTGCTCGGGCTTTATTATTCCAGATGAACGTCCCTAAGTCATTCTGGGCTGACGCTATCTCCACGGCTTGTTTTCTAATTAATCGCATGCCATCTACAGTCTTGGGTGGTGATATTCCGTATAATATCCTTTTCCCGCACAAGTCATTGTTTCCCGTGGAGCCCCGCATATTTGGCAGCACTTGTTATGTCCGTGATGTACGACCTTCTGTTACCAAGTTAGATCCAAAGGCCTTGAAATGTGTATTTTTGGGATATTCTCGTCTTCAAAAAGGTTATTGGTGTTATTCTCCAGATCTCAGCAAATACTTGGTGTCAACAGATGTGGTTTTTTTGGAAACAACGTCATTCTTCTCTTCATTATCAACTTTTCCTCGTCAGGGGGAGGAGGATGAATGGCTTATCTATATTCATCAACCAGTTCATGATGCTTCTCCATGTTCCTCTACTGAGCAACCAGATAATGAGGTTTTACCTGTTGAGCAGTCTACTGATGTTCCTCCAGTTTCTGCTAAACCACCAATCGTTCAAGTCTATTCTAAGAGAAAGGAGACCGATGATACATGTCCTGCACCACATCCTTCGTCATCTGATCCTCCACCAAATACTCTTGATTTACCTATCAGCCTACGTAAAGGTAAACGTCAGTGCACTCTTCCTAAATATCCTATTGCTAATTTTATTTCGTATGATCACTTGTCTCCTTTGTCTAGTTCCTTCGTTGCCTCTTTAGACTTTATTTCCATCCCTAAGACAGTTAAAGAGGCCTTATCTCATCCTGGTTGGTATGCTGCAATGCTTGAGGAGATCAGTGCTTTGGATGAAAATCACACTTGGGATTTGGTGACTTTGCCTAAAGGGAAGAAGGCTGTGGGATGCAAATGGGTTTTTGCAGTCAAAGTTAATCCAGATGGTTCTGTGGCTCGCCTTAAAGCCCGCCTTGTTGCTAAAGGATTTGCTCAGACTTATAGGGTGGATTATTTTGATACTTTCTCTCCTGTAGCCAAACTTACTTCTGTTCGTCTATTTATTTCACTAGCTGCTTCTCGGAATTGGCCTTTGCACCAGCTAGATATCAAGAATGCATTTCTTCATGGTGATCTCCAGGAGGAAGTTTATATGGAGCAACCATCTGGGTTTGTTACTCAGGGGGAGTATGGGAAGGTCTGTCAATTGAAGAAATCTCTATATGGCTTGAAGCAAAGTCCCCGTGCCTGGTTTGGCAAGTTTAGTGAGGTAGTTCAAGAGTTTGGGTTAACGAAGAACAAGTGTGATCATTCAGTATTCTACAGGCAATCAGTAGCTGGCATCATCCTTCTTGTTGTATATGTGGATGATATTGTTATTACAGGAGATGATGGTGTTGGAATTTCTTCTCTCAAGAAATTCTTACATACTAAGTTTCATACAAAAGACTTAGGCCAACTGAAATACTTCTTGGGAATAGAAGTAACTAGGAGTAAGAAGGGGATTTTTCTGTCTCAGCGAAAATATGTCATTGACTTACTTACAGAAACTGGAAAGATGGGAGCTAAGCCATGCAGTACTCAAATGGTCCCCAATGTGCAACTTATGAAAGATGATGGTGATCTTTTTGATGATCCAGAGAGATACAGAAGATTAGTTGGGAAGTTAAACTATCTCACTGTAACTCGTCCCGATATTGCATATGCAATCAGTGTTGTTAGTCAATTTATGGATACTCCTACAGTCAATCATTGGGTAGCTCTGGAACAGATTTTGTGTTATTTGAAAGGAGCTCCTGGACTTGGCGTATTATATAGCAATCATGGGCACACTCATATTGAGTGCTTTGCAGATGCTGATTGGGCTGGATCCAAGAGTGATAGAAGGTCAACTACAGGTTATTGCGTGTTTGTTGGAGGAAATCTAGTATCGTGGAAGAGTAAGAAGCAAAATGTTGTATCCAGATCTAGTGCAGAAGCTGAGTATAGGGCCATGGCACAATCCACATGTGAAATCTTGTGGATACATCATTTGTTAGCAGAAGTTGGTTTGAAGCCTTCGTCACCAGCCAAACTCTGGTGTGATAATCAAGCTGCACTCCATATTGCCTCAAATCCAGTATATCATGAACGGACCAAACATATTGAGATTGATTGTCACTTTATCCGTGAGAAGATTCAAGAGAATTTAATTTCTACTGGATATGTAAAGACAGAAGAGCAACTAGGAGATATATTCACTAAGGCATTAAACGGGACACGGGTTAAATATCTTTGTAACAAGCTGGGCATGATTAACATCTATGCTCCAGCTTGAGGGGGAGTGTTGTAGATATACATTGTAGATATTGTAGATAAACATGAGTTCAAAATAGATAGATAGAGATAAAATTATAGGATAGTAATTATCATAGATAATCTTCCAATCACTGTATATATATATGTGATTTTTTGTCAATAAAAGATGAGCTTTCTGCCTGCTAAATTACAGGGCCCATTGTATATTTCAGTTTTTGTTTTTAGCTTTTGCAATGCGTATAAATGTAATCAAAAGCAGTAGTTTCTTTTCGTCAGATTCTCGTCGCGCATACTCGATTCCCAGTATATTAATAAAAAGAAAAGATATTATTCAACAATAGAGGTATGCATGGTGGCGAGTCTTACAGCATGTAGCTGCCTCTCCACACTCCCTCTTATGTCTTGCTTACACGGGCACGTAGAATTGGGAATAAGCATATGGGCCTGTACATCGGCCACAAAGGCGTGTGTCTGGGTTTTCATATACACAAAAGTACCATGCAAAGTTGTGTTTATGGAGAAATGAGGTCACACGAGCGTGTATCCTTTAGTACATAGTCATGTATTCAACTCAGATTCTATAGAATATGTTTGAAAACCCAAAAATCCCACTTGAATCTTTTCCAAACTCAACCTAATCAACAATACACCTTCAAGGCTATTGCTAGCATGCATATATTCATCATAAACTCATCTTAATTATGCCACATCTCACAAATAAAGCATACAACATAGGTATACAAAGGGATATACATATAATCATGAAATTAACCACTCAATCATCCATCAAGGTATCATATCAAAGCTCAAGCATGCTGATAAAACTTTAATCAAGCACACAATGATTCTCAAAAGCTCAAATTATGAAACAAAGTGAAAGAGGTAAGAAAATACTTATCTCTAGCCATGGAAGCTGGATCTCTCTCTCTAGGAGCTTCTAGGTCTCTAATCTGAAGCTGGGTTGTTGATTGATCTCTCTCAACAACCCTAGGGTTTATTGGAACTAAGAGAAGAAGAAGGAGAAGAAAAAAAGGTGAAAGTTGGAAAATGCATGGAACTGAAAAATAAAAGCATTTATGGCTAACTAACTTGACACACTATTGTGTGTTTTAGACACACGGTCGTGTGTGCAGTGAAAATCTCAGTTTCCACTCTCTGCGCGCCATACATAGAATATTCTTCCCATAATATCTATGTACAAGCCACAAAAGGCTTTTAAATGACTCTTTTACACCTAAACCCTCTCAAAATTCTTTTTAACTAGAAATCTCTCTTTTACCCTTAGATTATAAGCCTTAAATGACAATTCTACCCTTGGGCTATTACAATTACATGATAAGACATTATGCAATTTTCATGCTACATGTTTTGAGTCATGAATTATTCAGACATTGATGCACAGTTGTGAGGATTTCATTCACGAGAGTGTGTGAAGGTCACAGGCATGGATGTTTTATGGTCACACTTGTGACCCTATTTTTATAGAAGAAAACATGACAAATTAGTTTTAATCTTTTTGAAATTTTAACTAGTCACACATGTAAGAGACAAATTTACACCCATACACTAGTAAGAACTATCATCTTAAAATTATGTTTAGCCTCCTCGACTTGCTTTGTATGGATATAGCGAGTGTCATAAGCCTCATACTGATAGATTAATGATTCCATTATCATGCAAGGTTGATGAAAAAGCCTCCAAATATAGGTATGGTTTCGTATAAACCCCTTTTGTATGTATTACATATTTAATTTCTATATTTCATGAAAAATGATGATCTTACGGTAGAGACTTAGAACTTTGATTGAGTTTTTATATTTATGCTATATGACTACCCCTCTCGTGACTTTGGGTTTCTTACATAAGAAAGTTAAGAAGTTAAACTCAATGTATAGCAGGTTCAAGCCAAAGATCAATGAATTGTAGCAGTGCTTGCAACAACTTGTTAAAAACAACACCAATTAGACAAGGGAGAGTGTCACACCTTGTTATTCTCTAAAGCAAATTAACCGAAATTTTAGGTCACTGGTACAACCAAGAGAAGACCCAATGGTATGCTAAGCAACTTTCCAAGTCTCTAGCCTAACTTCTAGATGTTGCATGTTATTCCTCTTCATTGATGATATAAGATTGCATGTGGACTAACATATCATTGCACCTACCTCTTAAGCCTAGTACTATGGTAGATTATTACTTTAAAGCTTTATTGGGTCATGTGTCATTTATTGTATATAGGTAGCTTTTAGGATCTTTTCAACTTCCATTTTTTGCCTATATATAGGCCCCTTTTGTATATAGCTTTTATGATCTTTTAGGTTTCCATTTTGCACCTATATAGGCTTATTTGTGTAGCTTCCATAAGCAAGCAAGATACGGATTATTCCAACAAATTGTTATTCTAGAGCACTATTTCTCTTCTTCTGCCTTTTTGAGTTCTTAGCTTGCATTACCTCAGTTTTACATCTGTATAAAAACATTAGGACAAAAACGTCAACTCAGCTTGATATTCACCAAAGTGTAGGATAAGTGTGTTCATGAAACAATCAACCTGTGACACTAGAATGGAGATTTGGGTTGTTGCTTAGCACGCCACTAAGTTTTCTTTTAATTGCACCAATAGGTTAAAATTTGGGCTAAATGGCTTTAGAGAATAGTGGGGTATGACATTAAGAGTATTTTGGCTTTGAGATTCCTTAAGAGGGCAAAGTACTAAGCAATTCATATCTAGAACAGCTTTATAATTTTTAATAGCAAATATCCGAGCAATAAGAATTCATTGACATTAAGGTAGAAGATGAAGTATTATTGATTGTATATATTAGTACCCAAATATGTACATGAAGTATTCTTGGTTTTATAATTTTTATTGTGATTGTAATCATTAGTATCCAATAATTTGCACATGAAGTATTACTGATCATATATGTATTAACACTAAGTTATCTGGTGATTACTTGATAATGTGTAATTAGTTGAAATTGGACCATGGAATTTTTTGTTTTCTCTAGAAATCATATTCTGTGAGCTTGTTTTCATTGTTTGTGCAATTTTAGACAATGTGATTTCTCTTATGTTTTCTTGTAGGGATCTAAAAATCCAAAAAAAAATAATAATAATAATCGGAAATGTTGTTATTCTTTGCCTTTCATTTTTTTTTTTTTTTTTTTTTTTTTTATATCTTAACATTGAAGCAATGAAGAGTTAATTGACATGAATGATCCTTTTTCTATCTTTTTATTCATTTTGTTTCCAAAGATATATAAGGAATCAACGAGGACGGCCTTAGTGCATCAAGAAGGTTATGGATACAAAGCAATGGCATTTCATCAAGCTTGTGCACGTTCAAGCCTCTACCTTCTTCTCTACCATGAAGATTTGTACTCATGGAGCTTATGTTATGCTAATTTGCTCTCTAATTTCTTTTTTGGTAAATCTTGGAGGACTAAATAGTTCATTATGACTTTGATCATTTTGTTGTTTTAAGAGATCATATAAAGTAAAGAAATCTCATGCAATGGATGTGTGGATATTGTTCCAATGTGGGAGCGCCAATTCAAAGCACATGGTGGTGTTGTCGTGCGTACATTTGTCCAATTTAAAACTTTTTTTACTCTTAAAGAAGATAAGCTTATTTTGGATGCTTTGCAGTAAACTAGCTTTGTAAAAGAATTCTACTTTGTGATCTATATTCAAAAGTCTATTTATATTGTTTTGTTACTTGTTGGACTGTTATGAGTTGAAAAATTTTCAATTAAAGATTGATGACTCTCTAGCACTGTCAGAAAAGAGTTTGTTTCATTAACGATCTATTTTCTTTCTCTGAATAGATCGGCAATGGACTGTGTTAAGTCGGATAAGATTATGTTATGTTAAGGCTCACAAAAATGGAAGCTCTCCAGTTTGACCTATCAAAAATATAATATTTGTAAATTTTAATTATTTTTATCTTGTATAGGTCATGTGATATCAATTTTATCCATAAGGTTTGTAATTTGTCAATCATGTCCCAAAAAAGTGGACTGTGTTGATCATTGAGTTAGTATAATCCATTATCACTCTCTGTCTCTAACAAATTTTACTTTTTGTTGATGGCATTTCTTCTCTAACAATATTATTCATCAGTTGAATTTGATCTAGTTAGTTTCGATTTAGTCATTTATTGAAGCTGTGGAAAATTGGTTTGGTTTGGTTTGAATTTGATCTTAGTGATGCAGCATTTCTTGATGATTAATTATAGACTTGTAAACTTAGACTTTGTCATGGTCAAAATATTGAAAAATAAAACATGTTTATATAGAATTATAATAATAATATCATACATGACATGAATCCAATAATCTGAACTCCAATGTCTTGTATTACACGGGGACTGGCATTAGAAAATCGAACCATCGTGCGAGGTCTCTTTGTGCTACCAAACTTTGCATAATATTTGGGCCCAGAACCCACCATAAACAAAATATCAAATTTTATTATACAAACTAATCTGTGTTTCTTCTATTTAATTACCGTCATGAAATAAGCGTATGTATATTTTGTGTGTGTGTGTGTGTGTGTTTATTTATTTGTTGACATGATCATTTGATAATGAACACACAAATCTATGTCATGGAATTTGATCGGACAAATGTGCATATACTATGATACATTAATTAAAATAGCATTATTTTCATGGGCATGTTCCCTATGATTTTGGCTTTATTATTACACGACTTAAATAAATGGAATTTGGGTTTATTTATAAATTAAATAAATTACGTTTCAACTTCAATTTTCAATTTATTTTTAAGTGTTATATTCCAAAAATATACTTGACAGTGTAATATCAAATTTTAGTTTACCACATCAAAAATAATAAATATTAGGTTTGTAATTAACATGGAATATCACAAAGTTCATCATTTAATTGAAACAATTCTAGACATTTAGCTTGTGGTAGTTGTAGAATTAGACAAATAGTAGTTTTATCACACTAAAGAGGCGTCGGATAGATGTGTAAATCACCATTCAATGAATTATGCCACACCAAAGGGCTTTTTTTTTTTTTTTTTTCAAAATTTATACCTAATAAAATGGGTGTAAGATCATTTTATATAATTATCAATAATATCAAAAGTAGGACGCATTAACAATTTTTAATATAATAGTTAACCCCATACAACATAACGGGAAAAAATTAGAATAATATTTTTTTTACATAATATTTAATGTAGGTCAAGTTATTAGCCACAAATTGAATAATAACTGAAATTCTTATTTATTGCATATAATTGTATTTCTATGTAGTTGTATTTACTTTTGAATATTCCTATTTTTTTTCTTTTTTTCTTTTTTTTTTTTGGTAGAGAAAATAAGATTTGGTTATTAACATTATTAATATATTTTAAAGAGCTTTCGTATGTAATTTTTTGAGTTATTTGTAAATAAAACAAAATATTATATTGTGTGTTCTGTTAATAGGTAATTTATGTAATTTGAGAAAGAAATTAAAACTTTAAGAACACATAAAAGAATGGAAACATTGGATGATTTTGAAAGATTTCATCACAATTCTAATTCAAATCAGATTAGAGTTAAAGGTCTTTGACTCAAAATTTGAATTGATATGATATAATATGACATGATGATATGAACTGTTATATATAATTATAATTTGTTATATTTTATTGTTGTAATTATATATATACACACACACATACACAAAATACATACACTCTTTTTATTGCAAGAGTACTGTTTGACATTAGGATAAAAATGTCTCATTTTAATTTAAATAACAAATAACACGAAGAGTATGATAATTTTAAGAAACTAATTTTATTAATTAAATTTATAATTTAAAAATATAACAAATCTTAACATATTATTAATATGTAGAGCATTTTAAAAAATACAAACAAATGTTTTAACATAAAATATGTTAGTTTAATCAAACACAATAATAATTTAATTTTGTAAAGACATATAAATGAAATAATATATCAGTATTTTTTTTTTTACTATCAACTGCATATAATAATTATTAAAAAATATCAATTTTATCAAATATATTAATAGTTTATATAAATTAATTTTTCATAAAATATTTTTTTTATTTTTTAATAAAAAAATTATTCGAATCAATGTATCCATAAATTTTGTTGAGATCCAATATATGCGCCCGTGATTGTCGTAAAACATAACGATAAACTACTTTATGCACATCACATTAGAGGCATTAAGTGGGTTGGACCAGCCCGCCGCTTGACCCAGATACAGTTGAAAAAGTTTGGCCTGCAGTAGCACGGCTTAAAAATGTTTGTACCGAGCTACGCCCACGGACTGGTCCGCTCGAGTTGCTATCATAACCTCTTACAATTTTTTATTTTTATTATTATTTTTTAAATCATTTATTATTTTCATTTTAAAATTATATAAATTATAATTATTATATTTAAAACTATGTTAAACAATATATTAAATTACTGTTTACAAATAGACTTATTACTATTATGGATCAACTTGTTAAAAGTCAACAAGAATACAATTTAGGAGGTTTGACTCATGCCTCAAATTTGGATTGTGCCTTTTGGGTTTATAGAAATTTTTGAATCAACGAAATCCAAACTTCTGCGAGTTTGTGAGTCTCGATCCGGTATATTGACACCTCCACATTATATCTTTAAAGAAAGCACAAGCATATCTATTTTACTAAAGAGATTATTCTGTGTTAAAATATTTTTAAGGATAGAAATATTCACTTGTTTAATGAGTTCAAATCATAATGTCAGGACATGTGCATTATTATGTTGGTCACATGACTCAATGAGTGTGTCCGATTTTTTTTTCCAAGGATAAGTGAATATTAATAAAACATTTTTATTGTGTTTCTCTAGAAAAAATGACATTAGAAAGGCAGAGATGACAAACGCCATGTGGTAAGCTTACATGGAGAACAAGAGTTATACTTGACGAAGAAAAAAAAAAAACGGAGAAGAAGAATTATAAATTTAAATAATTTAACCTGAAGCTAATTTAATTTAAAATAGAATTTTTTTAACGACGGTGTAATAAATTTGAAAAAAAAAAGAAAAAAAGAAAAACTAAACCAAACATACCAAACCCACAATTTTAAAAATATTTAAAAATATGTAAATGACTTGCAATATATGCTGTAATTTTTTAGTAGAGACGGCTTTACAGAACTCGGGTCAAGACATTCAATTAAAATGATAATTTTGGGGTTAGATCTTAATCAAATTAGTTTAATTTTGAAAATCAATTTAATTTGATTTAGTTTAATTTGATTTTGTTTAAGTTAAATTTGAATTGAATCGAAGTCAAATAGGCTAATTTCTTTATGAAATCAAATTAAATCTAAGTTAAGAGGAATTTGATTCGATTTAATTTACAAATTAAGTAAATGGTTCGACTCATTTTAATATTAATTTATAATTCAATTCAAATTATATTAAATAATTATTAAAATAATATTATTTTAATTATTATTAAATAAAATAATATTATATATGTCAATAAACTGCGAAGTTAAACACCTAATTTAAATCACGAATTTAAGTTGAATTTTCAATTTCAAACTTAGAAAATAAGTTGAACTCAAATTATCTTATTTTTTATTTAAATTAAATTTGAACTAAAGACTGTTTGCTCTCGGTTGAATTCATAGCCTCCCCTGGATATTCTGTGATTCAAATCCAATGATGCATAGATATGGTTTGGAGAACTATGATATCTGTAATAAAAGAATATCGGTGTGATTGAAGTGGGGGTGGAGATCTCACATTTAAAGAAAATCACGTTAAGCACAAATCCCATGGTACGTAAACAAGTTAGTTACTGTAGTGAGTAGGCACCGGGGATAATGTAATGTATTATGAGTCTTCGCTTTTGGGGGCAGGTAGAAGAAGGGCAAAATAAAGCAAAGCAGAGTGAGTGTGGTCAGTGGTTGGGCATGTGAAAGTGAAATTGAAGAACTGGCAGTGGGGTCAAGCCTCAACATTGAATCCACTCTCAACTCTTAGCTTGTTTAGATCCTAGACATTAAAACACTATAAAAAATTAAAAAAAAAAACCCACAAACTTAGAAGTGAATTTAAATTAAATTAGTTTATATTTAAATTCATATTTAACTCAAATAAATCGAATTTGATTTAAAGATCCAATTCAATAGTTTAACTTGAATTTGAAGGTTTGTTAATAGTTTAACTCATAGACTAATCCATCTAAATGTATTTAAATAAAGAAAAAAGAAATAAAATAAAGTAAAGTAAGAAAATTGACAGTCCAACATTTAATAAATCTAAAAAAAAAAAAAGTTATAAGAAGAATTAAATGTATTTAAAGTCATTAAATTTTTCACTAATTATAACCGTAATCACTAAATTTTGAGTTTATTTGCTGTTAGATTACTGCAACAACAACTAACATAGAAACTGATATGAATATTAACAATATGTTACATTAGCTTTTGCTATGCCGGTGTTGATGTAGTTGTTGATATGGACATTGATGAGATGTCACGTTAGCAAAATGTTCATGTTAGCATCCACGTCAGCGTCTATGTCAGTTTTTATTAAATTTAAACGATTAAACAGTATAGTAACTTAAAGGCAAACAAAATCTAAAGTTTAATAATTTTCTTCCAATATTTTAAAAAATAGTGATCGTGAATACAATTAATGTATAGTCAATAACCATGAATGCATTTAACTCTTTAAATTGAACTTGAACTTAAACAAATCATTTTGGATTTAAGTCAAATTCAAACTAATTTTAGCTCGAACTCAATATGATTTAATACTTCATTCACAAATAATTATGTACCAATGGATACAAACAAGTTAATATATGTCATGTAATTTGATAATTTAGAAATTAAAAATAAAATATATAATTAAATCAAATATTAACTTGTTTATACATGTTAATATTTATTTTATATATATATATGTAGAGAGAGAGAGAGAGAACTATTTAATATTTTCATGTAGAGCCAAGCATATTCTCTGTTCTACAGTTCAGGCTGGTTTAATGTCCAATGTAGAGTAACGCTCTCGTTGTTCTAAATTGTAGGATTTACAACGGATCGAACCAAACTTAAGGGGGTTAAAATGTTTTTGCTTAAAGCCAATTCCAGATGGTCCAAGTGGGTTGTTCAGTAAAATTAAAGCTGCTGTGAAATTTCGCTCACTTTCTTCTGGTCAAAATTCAGTAGTTGGACACAGCTGCCTTTGCCCCTCTCCCATTCCTAAACTTGCCAGATAAGCTCACCAACTCCCCCTTTTTGGGTTTTCTTCTCATTCTCCTCATGTGTGCCTCCTCCTTTCATCACTTCCCTCCGATGCCATCATCTAGGTTTCATGATCAAGACATCAAAATGACATATATACCATCAAAGCATAATACATCATATTAACACGAATGATATTCATTCATCCGTTATATAAAACAGTCTATTTCTCAAATAATATAAAGAAATTACCAAATTATTATATAATTAAATGGTTTAACATTTATTTTATATTTGATTGTACATTATTCAAGCAATTAATGATTTATCAAACTATATGTATATATTAGTAACCAATGGTTCATATTATTGTTGTGACGAAATTGAAATGATTTTAATTGTATACAAGATTTAATATTATTTATTTTATCAGTATGTTAATGTGAAAACTTGTTTTACAAGCTTCAAATTTTTATAAGATTTTAGTAATATGAACAAATTAACAGAGATAAAGTGGTTTTAGATGATGGAAGGTTTTAAATTTTCAACGGATCAAAAGTTGGAGATTTTGGTAGTCAATTTAACGGTTGAAATTAACTGACAACGTTCGAGGGCCACTAAGGTGGCAAATCCCTTCTGTGAATTTGATTTAGCTCGTACTGTGAAATTGAAGAGTGTTGTGGCAGGCCTGTGAAGGGGCCCTTCAGATTTTCCTTTTCTTATGTAATTACCATTTTGCCCTTACAAGTTCATCTTATTTCTTCATTACCATTCCGTTAGATCTAATGGCCCAACTAGGGTCCTGAAAGCCTCACACTTTCAAATACGCATATGAATATTGAGAATAATTCTGAATTAAATAATATTTAATTATACTAATATAAAATTAATTTTTTAATCTAAATAATCTTTTTTTTTTTTTTTTTTTTAGATATGCTAATTTTAAAATGATCAACTTTCATATTACGTATAAAAAAGAACAAACATTTAAATGACATGAAATGTTCGTTTCAATTTATATTTTTAAGACAGACATTTGTATTGTATTTCAATAATTATCATATCACCTAAAGATCATTTGCTTGATGATTACTAAATCAAATAATCAATAAATTTATCAAGGTAAAAAAGAAGAAACCCCGAAAACTCTCAGTTATTTGTATTACACAAAATTTCAGCCGTGCATTCAATACAATCTAATGGTGTAGGAATTTCTAAGGAAACAAGCGTAATAGCTACCTCCAAACTCTTCCTCACATTCATTGAATTGCAAAGGCCAAAGCACTTATTCACACCCATACTTTCAATCTTTCCCAAAGTCCCCTATGCTAAGTTTGTAAAACTCAAAGGTCCGCCCTTTAATCAAATTTCATTCAACTTCATTAATACTCTCGATAAAAAAAGACTAAAATATTCTTTTAAAAAAATAAAAATTTATAATAAAAATATAAAATAATATTTATTTTTAAAAAATATTTAAAATTTTTTTTAAAATTATTTAAATTTTAAAAAAATAAATCATCAATAGCATTATTAACGATGGTGGACATTGATAAGGGAATTAGGTGACCGAAAATGGCCACCTAATTCCAATTGGTCTCCTCATTTGGTGAAGACGACTAGATTTGATCATCTCTGCTAGAAAACATGGCCAAAAACGGTTGGTATTACCAATGTCAACCATTTTCAATTATTTTCGATTGCTTTTCTAATTGAAGGGGCTAGATTTGGCCTCTTTTAGAACCAGGTGGCCATTTTCGACCACTTGGTTCCCTTATCAATGTTTGCTTTTAAATTTTTTATATATTTTAAAATTTTTTTATATTTGTTTAATATTTAAACAATATTTTATATATATAAAATTTCTTTTATTATTTTATATAATTTTTTATTAAAATAATTAAAATTTTTTTTGATTATTCAAATTTAATTATTAACTGTTAATATTAATTGACAAATGAAATTTTGAGTTTTATAAAATTGATTGATGGGAGTTTGGGGAAAGATGAAAATATGGGCGAGGATAAGTCCTTTGACCAATTGCAAAATATGAAACCTTAAAAATTCATGTTTCCATTTAAGTTAAAAGATCCCGTCCCTATATATTTATGTCATGAAAATTTTTAAGTGAAATATTTGCAAGTTGGGAGGTTTCTAGATTATTGAAACAAATTTAATCACTTGTTTTGTATGTAGCATAACAATTATATGAAATTATCAAAAACATTGCATTTTTTCTATTAAATAAATTATATTAAGATTTTCTATTAAAATGATTGAATTTTAAAAAATTTTATATTGGAACAATAAATTTTAAAATTTTCTAATAAAAATATCCAATTAATTACCTTATTTTCAAAACAAAACAAATAAATATAATTATATTTTTTAATACATTTAATAGAAAATACTGAAAGTTTAATCGTTTTTATAAAAAAAATTTTATTTCATAAGTTAAAAAAAAGTTGAGTCTAATTTCAATAAACAAAATTTAGTGCTTTTACAAAAAAAAAAAAAAAAAAAAAAAATCGATCTCTTCAAATATTAATATATAACCACAAAAAAAAAAAAAATTTTATGTACCAATAAAACAAACATAAATGTTAATATTAACATACTCGTTCTGCAAAACGAACGACAAGGCGGCATGAATAAATTGGGTCAAAGGAGAAGCATGCATGGTCAGAGATAAATTAGATCCCTTAAGCCTGCAAGTTAAGGATTCAAAAGCTGCTAATAAAAGCTCCAATCCATGTGGGCATGTGCAGAAAGCGGTTGATTATTTCAATTTAATATTAGTGTTTCTATGTAACAATCTAATAAAAAAGCCCGCAGAATCTAGTGGCTTCTGTCATTCACCGTTCTTCCTTGTCACACAGACACATATGTATAAGCATATATAGAGAGGGAGGGGAGATAACAGCTTTATTGTTCACGATCACGTTAGATTTTAGACCAGAGGATCACTCCCACGTATGGTTTGGTATTTTTTCAAAGTTCCAAACGCTACCTTTGTAAAATCTAAAATCATATCTATCAGACCCTAAAATTAATAAATTATGTTAGTTTAAAGGTTGAATAATTGTTTGTTTTGTTTCTTGTCCAGTTAAACTACTAAAATACTCTTTAATGAAATGGCTATTTTAATCTTATATAATTAAATGACTAAATTATATTGTAATAAAAATGATTGATTTATTCATATATTGTTAAATAATTAAAATACCCTCAAAATATAAATGATTTTTTTACCTTTAACTAATTATAATAATTGAAATACCCTATCATTTAAATGACTATTTTACCTTTTTTTTGTAAAATTATTAAAATAACTTTATTGAATATAAAATATTTATTACTTGTGTTTATGAACATTATTAAGAATCTTCATTTTAGGGTAAATGAATTAAATAGTTAATGAATTTAATGTAAAGATGAATTGGATTGCATATGAAGAAAACATTTATGTAAGCCAATCTAACAAACATGTTATCCTATGATAACAGAATAATTTTACAGTTTTCAGAATCGGAAGCGTACCTCCTGCCATGGTTAATTTCTGCGATTCGGAAATAAACTGCTGTGATTCTTCACCGAGAAGATCGTCCTCGTCAATATTGAAATCCAGTGCTTCCAAAATCCGCACTGAAACCTTTGATAGGATGGGTTCTGAATTCAGTAGATTTTGGGGACCAGTTTTCTGTGTCTGTGAATGCTTGAATGTACATGTGTTTCCATCAAACACAAATTGGCTTTTTATATTAATTGTCAAAAAGACAATTATGCCCTTATAAAGTTTTAGACCATTTTACCCTTATGAGAATATTAAAATTACCTTAATTTGCAAATTCAATTCTAACAATTTATTCCCACCTTAGAAGTATGGAAATATGGAATTATGAGTTGGAGGTTGAATTATATATTTCCAAAATTTTGGACATTTGCAAGTTTGGAATGCAAAACTCCAGACTTGCACAATTTTGGACAAACTTCAAAATCAACATTAAGTTGGAACTACAAGTAAGTCATTTGAAACTCCAACATTAGCTCAAAATTTTCAATTGGAACTAAAATAAATTTAAACAGAAGAATCTCCAACAAATAACCAAAACATGCTAGTCTGGAATACAGATTCAAAAAATCTAGAATTTATAATCCATATTTCCAATTGCATTCCAAATTTGCAAACTTTCATTTGATTTCTAGAATTGCAGACTTGTAGCACAACATTAAGACTAGAATAATCAACTCTGGAGTGCAATTTCCAGAAATGTGGGAGACAAATTATAGATTGCTACGATTTGCATTCCAAAGTTGCATATTATGAAAAGCTGATCAAACAGTAACAACTTAAACCATATGTAACTCTAACATATTAATCTTAAACTCAACAACTGAGACCAATACATATAACAACAACTTAAACCATATGCAACTACAACATGTAAGTTCCATATGCAAATCAAACACCATAACATTCAAAAATTTAACTACATGAACTCCAAAATGCAAAACTCAGCTAAGTTGACATTAATCAATAAGTGAGATAATTATATAGGTTAAATATTCAACAAAACTGTTATGGTCATTATAATTCAGCTTAGAAAAAAAAAAAAAAAAAGAGCACACAAGGCAGCTTTTGTTCACTATAATTCAGGTCACTGATTGTGGGTAATATTTGTGCTTCTTTAGCATTACTATTCATGTTGTCTAGAAAATTAAGTGAATTCTGACCTAGCAAATTGACTTGTTATTGTTGGAATTATTATTCTTTGTGATTCAAATAGAAAAATTAATTAGACAAACGAGGAAGAATAAAAAAAAAAAATATAAGGTAGAAGGAACAATAAAAAAATTATAGATGAAATAGGCAACTTGCAATTCTATATACAACTTTTATTCTTCTCTTCTTATTATATGCCTTTATTAAAGCAAAACCATTTGGAATGGTGTAGTCCTTGAAGACTTTCCTAAAATGGTGGACATTGTCAAACACTTGCACCATATCTAAATGATTTCCCGTTTATGAACCTAGACAACTTGTTTGTCCCATCTTCATCAGTCGATGAATCATTGTCTCCATAATCACCTCCATATTCATAATTAGAAAACTCCCTTTTGTCATTTGATAGACCAAATATATCCTTTACCTTATTCATATTTTTATTTCTTCTAGCTCCTTCATCAACATTCATATTTGTATCTACTTCCTCTTCAATATCTTAACCCTTTTTTTTTTTTATGTCTATTGCATAGTTATTATAAATTCCTTTATCATTGGAGTTATCACTCTAATGTTTCTCCTTATCACTTAAATGTGTTTACTCATACTCTTCTTTATCTTCATCAAATTGTTGGGCAGTGGGGTCTAATGGTTAGGTAGTATGGTTTAAAGTTCTAATGGTCTAAGGTCAAGTGCTTGGTTGTGGGAGTGCAGGAATAATTTTTGTCTCAAGTAGAATGAACTCAACATACATCTATATATATATTTTTTACCATATCGTACTCTTTAAATAGAAACATCATATCTTCGTCATTACCAATTATGATTTTGCTCTTCTTAGTAGGTGTATCAACGAATACCTTGATCTTCTCATTGGTATATAAATGAAACTCTTCATTCTCATGTGTAATACATTCTTTCATTTCTTTTACAAAAATGATGAAATTGTACTTATTTGGGTCCATATTGTTAATTTCACACTTTTCTCCACAGTGTTCAAATTTCAAGTTAAAGAGCATTGTTGAATTTATCCTATAAGCAGTCGATAGGATGAATACCCTTACTTATAGACAATAGCTATGCCAAAAATATATATAAAAGCAACATAACAATATAGCCAACACACAATACATTATATAACCAACAAACAATATGTACCGAAGGTATGTGAAATTATTACACCAAGAGACGAAGGTTTTATCCTGCCTTTGTACCAATAACACTATGCCCTAGAGTTCCTAGCCTATATACCATTCAATACTCAACCAATAACACATATTCAACACATAATGTAATAACACACATTTTGCATACAACACATTCTAATCTATATTTCTTCTATTTTTATAATACAAAGAACTTATTCCCACCCATGGTTTGATGTTTCCTTAAAGTCTTACACATGGCTTGATGCTTTTCCAAACTCCTACCCATTTTCAGAATACAGTAAACACATAATGTAAACATGTGTTTTTAATAGACAATATACATTGAAAGTATGTGGCATTGCTATACTAGAGAAATGAAAGCTTTATCTTTCCTTTACACCAATAATGCTATGCTCTCAGGTTTCTAACTCACATATCATTCAATACATAACCCAAAAACATATATGTAATACATAATGTAACATAACATATTTTATATTTAACAACCAATGTAAATAGTAGCCTACATCAAAATTCAAATTAAACAGTAGCTTACATTTCTTTTATTTTCATAATACAAAGGACGTATTCCCACCCATGGTTTGATGTTTTCCCAAAGTCCCACCCAGGGTTTGATGTTTTCCTAAAGTCCCACCCAAAGTTTGATGTTTTATTAAACTCCCACCCTTTTTCATAATACAATTACCATATAATGTATAAGAATTAGTTAAACATGTGTTTTTAAAAAACAATATATACAAAGATACGTAGTGTTGTTATGCTAGAAAAACAAAGACTTTATCCTTCCGTCGCAATAGTAGCATTATACCTTCAGGTTTCCAGCCCATATATGATTTTGTACATAACCCACAAACATATATGCAACACACAATGTAACAAAACACATTTTGTATGCAACAAATAATGTAAAAATCAGCCTACATCAATATTTAGATTAAACAATAGCCAACATATCTTTTATTTTCATAATACAAAGGACTTATTCCTACCTATGGTTTGATATTTTCCCAAACTTCCACCCATTTCTAGAATACAACCAACACATAATGTATGAGAATTAGTTAAACATGTGTTTTTCACAAACAATAAATATTAAAGGTACATGATGTTGTTACATCAGAGAGACGAAAACTTTATCCTTTCTTCGCACTAGTTGTATTGTGCCCTTAGGTTTTTAACCCATATACCATTCAATACTCAATCAAAAATATATATGCCATATAGATCCTAGTTCCTTTTACCTCTTTGTTATTGTTATAAAGGCCTTCACTAGAATTATGGAAAAGAAGGTATACAAGGAAAACTTTGAGTATCACTAGAAATGTAAAGTGAATTGTATAACCCACCTTTGCTTTGTTATTAGCCTTATTTTACTTTGTACGGTAGAAGAGAAGTCTATTAAAACCTTTAAGAATGTTCTTGAGATTTTCCAAACGTGGTTTGGGTTAAGTGCTAATAAAGTCAAGAGTAATATCTTTTTTTCTAGGGTGAATGGGAAAGAAAAAAATAGGGTGATTAACATCCTTGGGTTTGAGGAAGACTTACTTTTGTTTAGGCATTTGGGGTCGCATAGTTTCTTCTAAGCTATCTAAAGTTGATTGCAAGCTATTGATAAATAAAATCCTTGGTTGTATTTCATCTTAAAAGAACAGACACCTTTCCTATGCTAGCAAATTGATGCTTATTAAAGTAACTTTTTTTAGCCTTTGAGTTTTCTAGGCTACCCATTTTTTTTTTCCAAGTAAAGCCTTAAGAGAGATTAATTGTAGATCAAGAACTTCTTTTAAAATGGAAGAGGGTATAATCTGGAAAAATCTAAAGTTGTTTGAGAGGATGTTTGCAAACCTTTTGATGATAGTAGGCTTAAAGTTTGTAAAGAATAGAACAAGGCTACTATGGCTCAATATTTTAAAATATTGTATGTAATGACAAACCTTTCTTATGGGTTGACTAGGTGAAAAAGACTAAGGTTAAGGGTAGAAGCATATGGAATATCAAGTGTACTTGTGATTTGCATGATAAGAGTGTTTAAACTAGAAATCACACAACACACAAGTAAGGTTGCATGATGAGAGTGTTTAAAATGGAAAAAAGAGTTTTTTTTTTTTTACTCTAACTTGTTTGGTTTTTCGCCAGGGTTACACTCAGATATTAGAGCATCGAAGAGATAGCTTTCTAACTTATTTGACTATTAAAGTGTCTATTTGGCTTCTATTTTAAGGGTGTTTGGAAGGTGGCCTAACAGATAGATATAGCTCTTCTTGGATGATCACTATAACTTGGCTACTATGCATATGCTTTGGTTTCAGTGTCAAAAATGAGGTTTTCAAGTATTTTCACTAGCCTAGGACTATGAACATGATATCACGAGGTAGTTACACATATGGGAAGTGTAAAGATGGTGTTCAAACCAAAGGTAGACCTAGATTTTGGTATCTAAAACCTATAAAATCAGCTATACTGTTCATAATTACTATTCTCATCAACAGTAAATTCTAGGTTATTTGCCCAGAATTGACTGATTTTTTTTGTAAGTTTGAGTAGCTTTTTCACATGTGATTTAAAAGCAATTTTATAGGAGACCAATATTATTTTATTCCTTAGCATGCAGGCTTCTTAGAGTAGGTTTTGGTTGAGAAGAAACACTACTAGTCTAGTTGTTACTTGGCAGGTTTTGAGGCATGATTGCAATTTGTTTAGTATAAGGGCTACTTGTTTAGCAAAGCTTTTATGAGACTTTTGGCATATTTGTAAGAATTGGCAACCACTCTTCCTTCAACATGTAAGCCTTATCGAAAATGATTATATGGTAGAGGTTAGTCATTACTATTCATGGTTATTAGTAGCAAAATAAGTTCCAAAATGTGATGAACAACTAGGGCATTATGTATTATATAGCATCCCAGGTTAGAAAAGCCCTTAGGGGTAGAGTTTTAGGGTTAGAAATAGAATTTAGGAATAGTTTGGGAGTCTAGAAGAGTTCAGGGGTGAGTTGATAGTTTTTTAGAGCTGTGTGACCTTCGTATGATTTCTTTAGGGAGGTTTTAATCATGCGAAGCGCGGGAAACGAATTTCTTTCATTTTCCCTGGTGCACTCCCGTGCATCTTTCCCTACACGCCCGTGCAGGTGGGTAAAAAAGGAGAGAGACGAGAGTTTAATGCATTTCTCACCCATTTTCAACCAAATCTCTTCTTTGTTTCATCAGTTCCCAGCCCTAGGTGCGAGATCCAGCTTCCAGCAGCTCCCAATCCAACAAGAGATAAGAGAGATTAGCTTGAGTTGAGTCTTCCAACTTCCAATGGCGAGAGGTAAGTGTTTCTTACTATCTCTTTGCGTTCCCAACTTGATTGTTGATGCTTGGAAACGTTTGCCGGTGTTTTCAATATATTGTGACATGTTGTATATGTTTGTATGATGCCATGATGATGATATGATGCTTTGTTTGATGATTTTCCACCCAAAATGCATGCTTGCTTGATTGTGAGTGTGTTAGTGAGAGAAATATGAGATTTCCATGGTGGAATCAGCAGTAGTGGATGAATGTTAAAATTGAAGTGATTTGTTAGCTTATTGAAGTGCCTTGAATGCTTGATTTCAATTAATTTGATTTTGATTGAGTTTTGGATGGGTTCCTGCGCATTTCAAGCGAGCCATGTCTGAGCAGGACAAGACGCACGACTGTGTGCCCGTAAGAGCACTCCCTGTGCCCTTGTTCCTGCAAGGACACGGTCATGTGCATGAAGTGCACACGAGCTGGAATGCAAGGGACACAACCGTGTGTCCTGAGGGACACGACCGTGTGTCCGCTTTATGCATGAATGGCCAGATTTTCCAGTAGCTTACATGGCCACACACACGACCTGCGTACGGTCCCGTGTGTCTGGGCACACGCCCGTGTGCCCTTGCCTAGCATGGTCGTGTGTGTGTTGCACGCTCGTGTGTCAACTTCTTTTTCTAGAAATTTCAAAAATTGATTGATAAAGGCTGGATAATCTATCCAGAAGCTTAATAATCACCAGATAATCCAGATTTCAGATAAGAAATGGTGCATAAGCATACCACAACATAACATGTAGTCTGAAAGAGGATCCAGGGATCTGAATTCAGTAGATTTTAGTATTCAGAACCTGACATACGGGTTACAGTTTTGGGTGAACTCGAGGGGGCATCTATAGGACCCAGTTTTCTGACACCAGTCAGTCTGCTCAGCATATTATTCAGCTTTCTAGCCTGTAACTAGAATGTTCAGCCCACTTGATCAGGATGTCGAATCCTTGTGTTCATCAGCCTGATCAGCACAACAGGTACCTTTGGGTACATATAGATTGTTCAGATGCATGCATCATCAACTATTTCAGATACCATGCCATGTCATGCATTACATGAAATGGTTAATAATGAGAAACAGATAACCAGTAACCAGATTCAGCACCAGCAAGCGATTAGATGTATGAATAGGGCCGAGGCCAGGTATGTATGGTTGATGTTTGCTTGCTTGGGTTGAGGGAAGTAAGGAATGCTTACTGGGTGATCTTTATCACTCATCCCTTTCCTTCTTCCTTCCTTTTCAGGTCTTGGTTGCTGGCGAGGAGTGGGTGGACTGAGGCTCGCGAGAGGGGGACCCCATACACAGTTTCAATTGTATTTTATTTTAGTTTTGGACCTGTGA
This sequence comes from Anacardium occidentale, assembly GCA_026122585.1. Lineage (NCBI taxonomy): Eukaryota > Viridiplantae > Streptophyta > Magnoliopsida > Sapindales > Anacardiaceae > Anacardium > Anacardium occidentale. The sequence goes on along the minus strand of JAJEJH010000096.1, from coordinate 375,873 downwards.
GGTCTTGTATGTATTTTGTTTATATTCAGATGTACAGAACTATGTAAAGAATAGTTGTATAAATGAAAAGCCAGTTTGGGCTCATTGTATATTTATATTTCAGCTTGTTTTCAGCTTCCGCTTGTAATGTAACTTAACAGCATGTTTTATTTTCGTAGGATTCCTGTCGCGGGTACCCAAGTTTTTAGTTTATTAAATAAAAGAACAGTGTTATTCAGCAGCAGGGGTACTCGTGGCGACGGGTCCTACATATTAGCCTTATTAAAGTGGATTGACAAGTAACTTAGGTATGGGGAATGCGACAATATAGCAAATTTCCTTTCTTTCAATATGGCAAGACATAAGCTTTTGGATTACGTTAAAGTAGCCTAGTGTTATAAAGCATGGCCTAGATGATTAATCTCTTGAGCAAATACTTATCAACTTTGTATAGAGATGGAAAGAATTGTTCTAAGCTTAAGGGTAATACACATACAAATATTAAACCGAGAAATATACCTTATATAGGTTGCTTTCTTTTTGATATTTGTATAGTTCTCAACCTTTGCTTGCTGTGGTCATTTGTTTTATGCTCTCTTGTGCTCTACCTTTGCTGGAGCTTAGATTGACCTATAAGAAAGACCTTGGGGTTTGTTAAACAAGTTTAATGGTTTCTTGCTAGCTAACTATGGTTAATTAAGCTTAAGTTGTATCATTTTTTATTTTGTTCATGATTATTTAATTGCCAAAAAAAAAAATATTCAACACACAATATAACAACCCACATTTTATATGTGATACACAACGTAAATTGTAATAATACCATATAAAAGTGTGTGTGTGTGTGTGTGTGTGTGTGTGTGTATAATAACTTAATGTATATAATAATATTACAAACATATATACTTAATCATACATGCATTGGAAAAAGTGTAAAACATCCATACTTTAGAAATTGGAAAATCCTTTGTATTATTCATGCATAAAAAAATGTCTAGGAAACATAGCATGTGAAAATTATACTTAAACTCGAACCATTATACTCATAAAATGTAAACTATATAAGGTACATGAAAACTATTAAATACATGGAAACTGTACAACATGTATATATATGATTTCTCGTCCATAGCCATCTTATAGTACTCCTCAGTAGCATAAACTTCATCTGCAAGGAAAAGAACTTTGGAAAGAGTGACTAGTCACTTTTTAAGCATCTCATGACCTGACATACTTAATCCTAACCTTGAAGCATTAATGTCTTATCTTATTCATATGTTATGATCTTTACTCTTATGTTTTCGTTTGATCATGTATGTCATGATATAATATATGTTAAAAAACATGCCTCAATCTCAATGACTTATCTTTATAACAATTCTTTTTCTTAAAATCTCATAATCGGTCTGAATATCTCATCATGAAACATGTCATATTGATTTGAAGATCTCATCATGAAACTTAAAATCTTTTTTTCTTTTTATAAAAATCATGCCCATAAATCTTTCATAAAATATTTGTGTTAATTAGACTAATAAACACAATGATTTAACACATTGATCATATTAGTTCAACTGATACATGACTAGCACTTTCTCTGACTAGTTTGATCAATGACCATGTTCTCTCTAATGGATATTGATTTCTTTCTCTAACAAGTGTGAAAACTAACAGATACCTCTTTGTATCTACCCTTAAAAGATATTTGAAATATTAGGTATTCTACTTTTTAAAACATATGCATATAAAACATTTTCTTTTCTTAAAATATTACTTTGGCATGTCATGTTATGTAATGCTTATTATGTATTAAAGATTATTATTTACTTTGTTTTATTATTAAACTTTTTCTTAATAATTAGTTCTTATAATTTTTTTTATTTATCTATCTTCTTTATAAGCTTATACTTGATGTTCACTTAATTTGTATAATCTTTTCATAATTCTCTTAATTAAGACTTAATTAAATTTCTTACAGATTTTATTAATTTCTTAATTACTGTCCTGTATTTCTCACGTTGCACGGTTTTGCACTACAGGCTTGCATAACTTTTTTTTCCTAAGTTTCATAGCTCACACAAAACTAACACGTGTACGTGATTTTGACAGCATCTCATGATAACATAACACCATTGCTTCTCTAGTCATGCATGTTATGCATGCACGATCATGATGTTACAAAGTATGACTATATAGTCATGCGGCTTCTCGAATCCATGGTCATGTGTTACATTCTATCATTACAAATCTTGGCCAAACAGTCATGAATCCACAAAGAAATAAGCTTTATATCACACTCCACCTTATTTAGCAACATCATATCATCAACGGAAGTCAAATGCATCTTATATATCCATCAATTAATATTAAAATTCATCATTAAATGAATTAAACTCTTTTTCATCAATTAATATGCAAGAGCAAGACTTAATCATGTTTCTAACCATTAACATCATCTTAAATCATCAATCATCACTAAAATCATGCTAACATAGAGGAAGATACATATATGAAAGTAGTACTCCACAAATATACACAATTTAACATATAAATAATATATTTAATTTAGATATAAGCAAATCAATGTAAAATATTTCACACTTTTCATCATATGCTTTATCATTATCATTAATTCATCTTAATTAAACAATAATTATCATCATATCATACTTTGATGACATATTAACACAAATTAAGCATCATAAAATCATAATCAAGAAAGAACAAGTCATCAGACACTTACTTCAAGGTTTATGGATACTTTCTCTCTCTCTTTCTCTCTCTAGATTTTTTTCCTAGTATGGATCATAGCTCAACTTGCTTCTCCTCTCCCTTTCTTTTCTGGAGCACTCTTTCTAGAAATCTTAAGAAAATAGAAAATGAGATTTATGAAAATTTCAACTTAAGACCTACTTTATATAGTTGCACCAAAATACGATCATGCATGATCATGTATCCCTAGAATGCACGGTCATACATGATACAAATTAAAAATTTTTGTGCCTTTCCATGTTGTACATATAGCAGCCTCCAAAGATGACAAGTGTACGAGCCAAATAAAGCCTCTAAATAACCATTCTAACCCTAAAATTACCTAACTCAAATTTTAATCCTAAAATTTTAACTCTGAAATCTCACTTTTCTTATCAAATTCCATAATAAAATGATCATTCTAACCTTAGACTACTATATAAACAATAACTTATATCAAAACTCAGATTAAACAATAACCTACATTTCTTCTATATTTAGAATATGACTCATCTATGGTTTAATGTTTTCCTAAAGTCTTACCCATGGTTTGATTTTTTCTCAAACTCTTACCTATGTTTAGAATACAAACAACATATAATGTATAAGAATTAGTTAAACATATATTTTTAACAAACAATATATACTGAAGCTATATGGTGTTGTTACACCAAAGCGACGAAGGCATGATCCTTCTTTCGCATTAAGAACATTGCGTTATTAGGTTTACAATCCATATACCATTTAATACATAACCCACAAACATATATGCAACATACAATGTTACAAAACATATTTTGTATATAACACACAATGTAAACAATAACCTACATCAAAATTTAAATTAAACAGTGGCTTATATTTCTTTTATTTTTATAATACAAAGGACTTGTTCCTACCCATAGTTTGATGTTGTCCCAAACTCCCACCCATTTCTAGAATACGACCAACAAATAATGTATAAGAATTAGTTAAAAATTTGTTTTTAATAGGTAATATATACTAAAGGTGTGTGGTATTGTTACACGGAAGAAACGAAGGCTTATCTTTCTTTTATACTAATAGCACTACGCCTTCAGGTTTCCAGCCTATATAAAATTTAGCACATGAGCCATACACATATATGCAACACACAATATAACAATACACATTTTATTTATAACACACAATGTATATAACAACCTATATTAAAATTTAAATTAAATAGTAACCTATATTTTTTCTATTTTCAAAATACAAAGGACTTATTGCCACCTTTAGTTTGATGTTTTCCCAAAGTCCTACCTATGCTTTGATGTTTTCCCAAACTCTCACCCATTTTCAAAATATAGCCAACACATAATGTAAAAATTAGTTAAACATGTGTATTTCACAAACATTATACATTGAAGGCACGTGGTGTTATTACATTAGAGAGATGAAGACCTTATTGTTCCTTCGTACCAATAACACTTGCCTTCGAGTTTCCAACCTATAGATCATTAAGTACTCAACCAACAATATATATGCAACATACAATGTAACAACATACATTTTTTATGACATACATAATGTAAACAACAACCTACATAAAATTTAGATTAAACAGTAGGTTATATTTCTTTTGTATTCATAATATAAAGAACTTATTCCCACCCATGGTTTGATGTTTCCCTAAAGTCCTACCTATGGTTTGTTGATTTCCCAATTTCCCACCCATTTCTAGAATACAACCAACATATAATGTATAAGAATTAGTTATACATGTGCTTTTCATAAACAATATATACTGAAGGTGCTGACCTTATTATACCAGAGAGATGAAGGCTTTATCCTTTCTTAGTACCAGTAGCGTTGTGTGCTCAAGTTTCTAGCCCATATACCTTTCAATACTCAACTAATAACATATCTATAACATATCTATAACACACATTTGGTATGTGACACATAATGTAAACAATAGCTAATAATTAGCACACAGTTTCAAGTTATCAAAAGTATGTATCAGCACATAATGCAAATATTAAACGTACTTCAAAATTCATATTAAAAGAAGAACATATTAACAACCAACATATAATATGTAAGAATTAATTAAATATGTGTTTTAAAAAAATATATATATACTGAAGGTATGTGCCATTGTTACACCAGAGAGACAAAGGCTTTATCATTTCTTCATACTAGTATCGTTGTACTCTTGAGTTTCCAACCTCTATACCATTCTATACTCAACCAACAATATATATTCAACACACGATGTAACAATATATAATATAACCTATATCAACAACATGTAACAATACACATTACAGTCTATATCAACAACATATAACAATATAGACCAACGAAAATAGAGTACAAACCAATAATATGTTAACACATCACTACATAAACCATTACATTTATGAATAGTATACATTATTGCATAAACCAAATATCTTTGGAAATATTATCAATATAGTATACATCAATAGCATGTAAACTTAATATTGTATAGTAAGAAATCAATTATACTAAGAAATCAAATAATCATTACTAACAGTTGTTATCTTAAAACCCTAATGTAAATATAGTGTAATGCACTTCACTAACACTCATTAAATTTTAACTACAATTTGGTAACCTAAAACAAGCCCTAACATATTCAGAACTATATTACCTTACAACCAAAACCATATCTCAATAGAATTCATTAAATAAAAATGCTTACATACTTTTTTTTTTTACTATTATACCTCCTTATACTTTGAATCTAGCCTATCCAATCCATAGTGCTTGTAGTAGAACTCTCTTGTAAAAAGACTTTAACTTTTTCATTTAAATTGCTATTATAGTTAGAGCCCTACACTAATTCCATGCAAAAAAATACAAGTAACCAATGAAAACCCTAAACCAATCCATGCATTTCAGTAGTTAAACAGAAACCCTAAATAACATAAAACTTTATATGACTAGAAAATGACTAAACATATGAATATAGAAAACCTTAGATACAATTGATAAGACCACTAATATAATTAACAAAACAAAATACATAAAAAAAATAAGCAATATAAGTAACTAGATAACCATACCTCACTTGTAGAAGAAGTAAACGTTCAAACCCTTTGAAGAAAGCACCTTTGATGTCCTTAAACTATGCCTCAAACAATAAAACACACACTAACACAATTACAAAATCAATCCTTGTTTTTTTCATCTTTCAAACACCACTATAGAAACTGTCATTAACCTTCATTTTCATCATTGTTCTCGTCAATGCTTATATTGTGAACCACACTTACTCACAAATTTGCACTTATAGATACTAAACAATAAAGAGACTTTTGGAGAGTTTTAACGAGTTTTAAATGAAAGAGAATTTCAAACGAAAGAATTCCAAAAGAGTAACATTCTTTTTATTTCTAGATTTTTTATCAGCTTTTCATGTATACAATTCCTATTAGCAACATTTTGAATTTTTCAAATTAATTGACATTCTTGACATGTAAAATGACTTCCTTGCCTTCTATGCGTTGTTGTCTCATCTATTCAAAATATTCAAACTAATCCTACTCGTTGATGCATGCCTAAAAAAATTCGCTATTACATTTATCAATGTATTAACTATAACTGGAAAAAATTAGCACGTGCATTACTCAACACACTTGAAATCATCAATTTCATCGCCATTTCTTTTCTTGCTCAAACATGTGTCAATCTCCTAACATTACACATAGATGCAACCTGACTAATTATCATGACTTTTTTCCTTATTTTTCAATAAATGTTTTCCTTGCCAACTGTTGGCCTCTCATTGTTCCATATCTTTCTTTAATATTATGCTTCTCCCTTATCATTGTCAAAAACTTTAATTAAGGGACCCATCTTTAAATTTTAAAATCGCTTTTCATTTATCAAACAAATGCAACAAATTTTCATTTAAGAATAGCAATTTACCATTAAACCCTTACTGTAATGTTTTCCATAATGAAAAAGGGGCAAGAGGTAGGTATTTGGGTTTTTTAACTCCAGCAAGTGGCTTTTTATCTCTAACCCAAACTATAGGTAGGAATAAGTCCTTCGACCTAGATTTTATTATTATTTTTAGGGTTGTAAGATATAAAACTTATAATCACATATTTATATAAGAAGTTATGACAATATCATTTAAAACAAATCTTTCATTAAATTTTGGTTCAAAGGTTTGGCTCCTAAGCCTTTGCAGGAAGCGTCATCCCATTGCTTCTTTGGAACTCTAGTTGAGAGGTTATGCCCCATAATGAACTTTAAATAAAAATTATAAACATGTACAAATAGGTGTTATGAAATATAATTGTATGTTTGGAACAAACTTAATTTTTTAAAATGTTTGAAGTACTATTGAAAATTTTAAATGGTTTTTAATAATTTAGAAAAAAGTTATGAGCTTTTTGAAAATTTTAAGATTTTAATATATCTCTTAATAGTTTCAAAAAATGATACTTATACCTTCAAAAAATTGAATTAAATATAACAAGTTAGAGATGTAAATGTTATATTACAAATTATTGAGGTTATAATTACATTTTTTTTTTCAAAATATGTTACATGAATATAATAATTTTATAAACAAGATAAGAAAAATATTTATTTACCATTAGTAAGTTTTAGAAGATTACAGTTATGCACTCCACAATACTAATCATAGCTTAGTTTAGTATGGATGTTATTGTAATGTTTAAAATCTCAAGAACAAAATAATGATTAATTACACTCTTATTATAATGTTTAGATAAAATAATATGAATATCATTTATTTGTTACATGTGACAGGGAAAATTAAAATGTGAAAATCTATCATTTTGTCAAATATGGTGGGAAATTGTTATTCGGGCAAAAAAAAAAGAAGTGATAGTTACTTGGTTGGTAAAATATAAAAAAGCTTTCATATATTAATTTACCAAGAAGGGCTTTGATAAAGTCAAAATTATAAACCGAATAGAGATATTTTGGAAATTTCATCTCTCTACATAAGATTAAAATGAGGTTACCAAAAAAAGCTAGAAATTAGAGTTTCTTCACTAAGCCATAAATAATTTATTTGAAATCCCATAAGCATTTTTGAAATGTAACCGAACAGTTCAAATATTTGAAAAAAGTGCTTATAGCTTTAAAACAAATAGATATTTACATCAACAAACGCTTATTTTGTTGATGCGAGGAAAATTGCATTAAGAAAAAAATATTTTATGTGATAGCGAGTTTTACCATTTAAAATGTATATTTTATTTTGAAAAGAAAGAAAAATAAGGAAGTTCTAAGTCAAATGTTTTCATTGAAAATGGATCATTATTTGTAAAATTTGATGACATTTAGAGGTAAAATCATGTAATACGAAGTTTGAAAATTAAGGTGAAAGGATTTGCAAATGAAAAAGAGCAAAACAAAGGTGTTGCATTCACAGTACACATGGTTAGTACCACACGTGATCTAGGTCTCACTACGTGTGTAAAACCTGTGATGATGCAAGATTGTGATTTGAAAGTTTTAAAAGTTATATAGGGTGTGGAAAAATAGTTTTTGAGGGGATTTTGACAATTTTTTAGTAGTAAGGGCCTCTAGTTATGAGGTTAGGTGAAACTGACTATAAAAATTTATGAAAATAATTGTGTTACCCTAACTATCTCCCTTTTTTCTATATAACACTATAACAAAATTATTTATTTGTGACAAATATAGTCGTGATGTACCAAAAATTGTCATATAAAATGACTATTATATGACAAAAATAAAAAGACATCGTTTATTTGTTAGGATATTACTTTTTTTTGTGATAAAACATTATTTGGTCCCATCAAATTATCATGGAAAATTTAACACCGAATTTTCCTGTTAAATGGAAACTATAAAAAATGTTTAGGTGATATAGTATACATATATGCAACGAGCTATAATTTGTCACCATTAGTTTCACTTATATATGTGACAAACTTTATTATGACATGTCAAAATTCATCACATAAAATGATCATCATATATGATAAAAATGAAAAATTATCACTAACTTCTTGGAATAATACTTTTTTTCTTTGTGATAAAACATCATTTGGTCACATAAAATAATTACAAAATGTTTGGAACTAAATTTTCCCATCAAATAAAAACTACAAGAAATGTTTAGGTGACAATATATATATATATATGTATGTATATATATATACATGACATTATTTAATTTGTCACCATTAATGACACTTGTTTGTGAAATTTGACCTTATGGTAACATATCAAAATTCTTTATGTAAAATGATTAATAGATGATGAAAAAAAAAATTATCACTAATTTATCGAGATAATACTTTTTTATGACAAAACATCATTTGGTCACACGAAATTATCAAAAAATGTTTGGCATCAAATATTTCCTCCAAATCAAGACTTTAGAAGGTATTTAAGCAACATAGTTTACATATATAACAAACTCTAATTTGTCATAATTAATTTTGCTTGTTTGTAACAAATACTAAAATATCTTTAAAAAGTAACTATTTGAATGGTGACATATTTTATCACTAACAAAAAAAAAAAAAAAAAAAACTTTTACAAGTTTATGTGATAAATATTATGTCATTATTAAAATTTGCTCAAGTGACAGTTAAAATTTTGTCACCAACCCCCAACATGATTTTTAAATCAATATCGACATCATTATCACTATTAGGACTATATGACAAAAGTAAAAATATCATTCAATATGAATCATTAATTTTTTTTTTTTTTTTTTGCCAAAACTGAAATTTCTTTAAAGAAAGTAAACAATTGAGTGATGACATATTTTATCACTAATAAAAAAAAAAAATTTCACAATTTTTCTATTATAAATATGTTAAATAAGGATTGAATTTTTTAAAGCTACTCATTATTCATAGCAAAAATGTTAGACATTTGAAGCGAACCTAAAATTATATCTTTCATCATAACTATATGAGTTGAATTTATAGTTGTATTTTAATGCAATTTTATTAATTATTTATTAGTCATTATTGTTATATTTTGCATAATCGAATGATAGAATTACATTTTTAATCAACCAAGGGAAACAGACTTCCTAAATCTATTGATGAAGTAATGAATGAAGTACTTAGTACGAGGTCGAGATACTTTAAAGGACTTGGACATGGCATTAAACTAAGTGCATACACATCTTCCAATCAAACTGTAAAGTTGGAAGAGACTCTTAAAATGACATAAGATGAGCCATAAGTATGCAAGGCATAATTTAAAGATTTATCAACTCAATTTGATGCTAAGTTAGAAGCTACTGTAAAGGCAACTGTGGAACAATGTATGACACTTATGTTGGAAAATTAATCAAGTTCACCACCATCTTCAACCTTGGATTGGAAATTGAAATATTATTCTTATTTAGCTATTTTCTTCATTTTTCTTTATAATTCTACTTATTGAATTGAGACACATTATATTTTCTAGACTATATTATTGAACTCTTAGTGTTTCCATGATGATAAAAATATGTTAAAAGGACTAATTTACCCTTAACATGACTCGGTTCATGATGAAAAAGGGCATAAGTTTTATTTTTGTAGGTTTCAAGCATCTATGATATTGTACTTGTTGAGCACAACCGTGCAATGTTATATTTTAGCATGTGCATTAAAAACAAAAGATTGTGTTGCTTTCCTGTGTTAAGGCCTGTGATTTTCTAAGAAAAATTTTAAGTTTAATACAATCATACTGGATTATAGCAAGACCATGTTTGCATATTTCAGATCCAACATGACCATTATACTTTTGCAGCCATGTCGTGTTAGGTTAAATGAACTAAAATCAATTGCATAATTGTGTCCAAATTAGACACAATTGTGTAAAGGCATTCATCAAGTAGAACGAACCTTTTAGTCATGTAGCCCTATCATGTTGCACAAGAAGGTCAAAGGTTAACAACGAAATTGTATTTATTATAGACACACAATCATGCCTTGTACCTTATGAAAAGACCTAACCTCAAAGGACAGATAGCCTTATTGTGCAAGATGGTTAATATATTTCAGTCAATCCATGATTATGATTAAAGTTACTATATGATCATGTAGGTGAAGAATAAAGAGATGTACCACTACGTTTATCATGTAACAACATTGTGTTGGATGATGATTGAGCCACACTACCAGCCTTGTCATGCAAAGACTATTTAGACATCTTTCATAAAGCATGACCTTGGAACTTTGGCACATGATCATACACAAGTTAAATGGCTATCATGTGTGTCTTGTGTGTTTATGGTACTAGGATCCCTTGCGAGCTTTTAAAATTTAAAGGGAAAATCATGAAAAAATGATGCACGATCGTGTGTAAGAAACATATGACCATATATGGTTGGTAGGTATTATAAATTTGACTGTTAAGAGTCTGATCTAGGTAATAAATAAGGTGAGTACAATCATGCACTTGATGAATAGGACCATGCATTGAAAAATTAATTGCAACAATATTCTTTTTACCTGTCCAATGGATACAAATTAAATGCAACGACTCTTTTCCATTTTTTGCAAGATTTTCATTATAAAAGGAAGCCATTTTGAAGTAAGAAGGGTTAGAGATCTTATTGCATATTCTAGTTATCATCTTCTTGCTTAATCCTTGTTCTTTTTCTCTTTAAGCTTTTTTCTTGATAAATATTTGAAAGACTTCTATACTTATCTTTGTGTACTGGTCTATTTAGAGATAATCTCACATTTAAATCTTTGTATTCAATCTCAAAAGGAAAAATCTTAGTAAAATAGTTAAAGAGTGAAATTCCCTTGTATCAAAATTATTATATCTTCAAGGTTTAAAGATAATGAAAACTTCAATTGGGTTTGATTGAGAAAAAAGATGTAGAAGGCTTATGCTCAAAGCTCTGAATCTTTATAAATCGATTGAGCAAATTCTTTACCCTCATCTTTTAAATTAATTGCATTTGTGGTTGATTATCTTATTATTTGTTAGTTACGTTCTAAATATAATGTTTGGATTCATATTTAAAAATTTGTTTAAAAAATCCTATTCACACCTCTCTCTACGATTATTTTTCTAACCCAAAGGTTTTTCAATTGGTATTAGAGCTTGGGTGTAGTGACCCTCACCACAGGCCACTGTAGACTACAAAATATAATAATTATAGTTCTAATAATATGCCTGTAACGGGAATCCCTACAGTAAAAACTTGATGCTGAAATTAAATTTTCAATTTGGAAACTGGAATGAGAAATAATGTAAATAAAAATGAGAAAATAATAATTTCTTTCTTGGAAATCCCAGGCAATACATTTCTAAACATGTTGCTTATACAACATCTCATAATAGTATCATACATACACATGCTTAAAACAAAATGATATATGTACATATAGCATACGAGCCAAACATGCTATTTACTGCCAAGTGATGTCCCCAAAATCTGATAGTTTTATCACTCCTGCTCAATCCTAGGATCACTGACCTGTAAAAAAGAAAAGAAGGGAAATGGATGAGTGATAAAATCACTCAGCAAGCATTTCCTATCTCTAACACTAGTAGGTTTCAAGCTCAAAATGATTTACGTGTCTTCCACATTATTCTCTACTTTTTTGTTCGCTTATTTCTTTATTTCTAAGATTTCATCTATTTTTTGTGGTGTTCTTTGCCTTTATTTGTTTTATTCCTCATAGATGATATACATGCATGATATGCATGTTTTGATATCATGTCAAAATGCTAATTAGTTATAAAGCTTGCCCTTGGGCCTGATTTTTGAAAACTCTTTCTAACGTAAAAGCTTTGATCCAAAGATCCTAAATATATATAAATATAGAATACTTTAAAAATTGAATCAGAAAGTATTGTATCTGAAAATATCTACTATACTAGCCAAACTAATAAATATAGGGATTCGACACCTTAGTCGTATGAGCTTAATCCTATAATGCTTGACACACGGGCGTATGGGGAGACACACAAGGTCATGTGTAAGTCATGTTCTCAGTCGTGCTAGCTTTTGAAATCATTTTATAAAATTTTACCTAATTACACAGACATGTGGTGCGAACACACATGTGTGTAACTAAGGCACAAGGCCGTGTCTCATACTTACACGGGTGTGCAATAACATAACAACACTCCCATGTCTTGCTTACATAGGTGTGTAAATTTGGGATAAAGTACACGAGCATGTGCATTAGCTATACGAGCATGTGTTTGGATTTTCATACACACATATGTACCATAGAAGACCATGCTCATGTAGAAAAGAGGCCATACTAGCATGTATCCTCGGGTACATGGTCATATGCTTAACTCTTTTTCCAGCAAATGACATCTAGAAACCCAAAATTCTAGTAAATCTTCATTCCAAACACAACCACAACTCAATCAAGCATGCATATATCAAATATATCAACCAATGAACATACTCATTCCATCTATTCATCATAAAGCATGCTAAAAATCTCACATTTCTCATAAATACTTACCCAAACACATAAACATCAAAACATTTCATAACAACTCATAAATCATCGTCTAAGGCATCATCTCATCATCAAAATATACTAAAATCCATTCTCATCATGCAGCAAACATATAGGAGAAACTCCAACCAGAAAATTATGCTATAAACCCAAATGAAAGAGGTAAGGAAATACTTATCTCTCGCCATTGCTTTAGGATCTCTCTCTCTCTAGTTGCTTTTGGTTCCCTAGCTTGGATTATGGCCACTAGTTAGGTGTTCTCCGGTCTAGGGTTCACTGGAGAAAAAGAAAAGAAGAAAGTTGAATGGAATAAATTGGGCAAAAAAAAAAAAATAAATGAAAAACTAAACATTTATGACGTTTCTCACCTAACACATAGTTATATGTCTCAGACACACGATCATGTGTCTTAGACACACAGGCGTATGTTAAGGGAAATCCATAAATCTCCCTTCTTTGGCACCTTGCATGAAATAGTCTCCTAGGGAGACCCATGCACATGCCACAAAAGGTTACTAAATGACTCTTCTACCTTTGAACCATATCAAATTTTGTTTCCATCTAGTAATCTCACTTCTGTCTTTGGTTTCAAAGCCTAAACGACAGTTCTACCTTTGGGCTATTACATTGGGCTCTAGAATTTTACAAAATCTAATGACTTTTAGAGTAAAAAGATATTTATAAAAAAACTAGTACTTATGTGCTTGTTTTTAGTGAGGGGTAATGCATAATTAAACCACCGTTAATATATAGCGTAAATTACATACGGTAAAAAATTAGGATAAGATAGCATATTAGGTCGATTGATATAAACTATGGAAAATGATTGGCCATAGAGACTTAGTGCCTACAGATCTTTGGGCATAATTACCAAAAGGTGAAGATGATTATAATGATGATGATAAAAAGTTATTAAGCTTAAATGCCAAAGCTATTAAAATTTTGTTTTGTGCTTTGGTTTCTACATAATTTAATCGAGTATTTACATATGAGTTGACAAAGGAAGTTTGGACAATTCTCTAAACTATATATAAAAAGGACAACCAAGTTAAAGAGTCAAAGATTGAGCTATTCTTCAAAGAATATAAGCTATTCTTCTAAGAATATAAGTTATTCAAGATGAAGGTGAAGAGAGTATAAACTTAGTAAATGACTTAAAAAGGCTTGGCAAAAAGTTTGAGATTATTTAATTGGTTAAAAAAGTGTTGAGGTTTTTGCCTAAGTCTTAGAGCGTGAAGGTCACCGCTATAAAAAATCAAAGGATGTAACATGAATAGGTATGTTTAATTAATTAGGAGCCTCCTCACATTTGAACTGAAAGGAAAACCAAAGAAGAAAAATAGTAAAGACACAAAAAGTATTGCCTTAAAAGCAATTGGTGAGTAAGAAGAGGAATCTTCCATGGCTGAAGAAAAAATGACTTTGTTGGCAAGAATGTTCAACAAATTTTTGTCTAAAAACAAAAGAAGCAAAGGCAAGAGTGCTTTCAGTGGTAAAAGTAAAGAAGAAAATGGCAATGAGGTTATTTGTTACAAATGCAAGAAATCGGGTCATATTAGAAAAGATTGCCCATTACTTAAAAAGAAGAAAGAGGAAAAAGATGAAAAAAAATTCAAAAGGAAGGCTCTTGTTGCCATGTAGAGTGGAAGTGATGATTTGAGTGATAAAAATGAAGAATTGGAAGAAAGAGCCAACTATGCTTCATGGATAGAAGTGACTCAGATGAAGAGATAAACAAATCAAACTCCTTTTCCAATAATGAATTATAAGAGGCATCTAATTCTTTGTTAATTGAGTTTAAAACTTTTAGTCCTAGAAACAAAAGCTTAAAAAAGGGATTTGGCTAACATAGAATTAGAATTAGAGAAAACAACTTGTAAACACGATAAAACTAAGAAAGAGTTAGAACTAGTTTTGTATGATAAAAAAAAGATTGCAAATGAGTTACAATCTCTAAGAAAAGAAAATGATAACCTGAAGGGAAAGGTAACAAGTTCACATGAAATTTTAGAGAAATTTAAAGTTAAAACTAAGAGATTGGATAAGATTTTATCATATCAAAGAAGTGGGCTTAACGAGGAAGGTTTAGGTTATAATGGGGCTAACCCTTTCACCAATAATTATAAACTTTTAAAGAAACCATATGCTTTGAATATGAAATATAAATATTATGCTTATGTTAGACACACAATTAAAGCATGTTCAATTAGGAATGGTAAACCTTATAAGGCAGAAAAGGTTTGAGTTCTTAAGAGGACTATGAAGGCTAATCTACATAGACCTAAAACCATTTGGGTACTAAAGAAAACTTAGATGATTTATATGTGTAGACATGCTTGAAAGTCAAGAATAAGAGATTTAGCAAATGGTACTTGGATAGTAGGTGTTCAAAACACATGACCAAATATAAGTACCTTTTCACTTCTTTGAAGGCTAAGGATAAAGGAAGTGTCAACTTCAAAGACAACTTAAAGGGTAAGGTGATCGAAATTAGCTCCATAGGTAACACTTCTTTAACTATTAATGATGTTTTGTTTGTTGAATGTTTTAAACATAATTTACTTAGCATAAGTCAACTATGTGATAAGGGATTCAATGTTTGTTTTCACACCTTATGTAATGAGATAATTGATGTTAGCACAAATACCATTGTATTTCTAGGACATAGGCATTCTAATGTATATGTTATTGATTTGTATGACATTGCATCCAAAAATTTGTGCCTTGTGACAACCAAGGAGAAAGACATGTGGTTATGGCTCAGAAAACTAAGATATGCAAGCATTAATGTTTTGGATAAAATTTCAAAAAGAGATTTAGTTAAAGGTTTACCAAACCTTGTTTTAAAAAAAGATAGAATTTGTGATGCATGTGCTTAAGGGAAACAAACTAAATCTTGTTTTAAAAGCAAAAATTGTATCTCATTATTTAACCTTTGCAATTATTACATATGCATTTGTGTAGAACATCTAGGATTATGAGCTTAGGTGGAAAACATTATTGTTTTATTAATGTTGATGATTATTTGAGGTTTACATGAGTTTTATTACTTGCACATAAAAATGAAGCTTTTAAAATGTTTGTTCCATTTAATACGAAATTACAAAACCAAATAGGTTACATGTATTAATTGTGATCAAAGAAAGAAATTTGAAATTTTGGATTTTGAATCATTTTGTGATAAGCTTAGAATAAAACATAACGTTTTGACACCTAGAACTTCTCAACAAAATGAAGTTGTTGAGAGGAGAAATAAAACTCTTGTAGAAATGACCAAAAGCATATTGTGTGAGCATGATATACTTAAATTATTTTGGGGTGAAGCCATTAATACATCATGTTATATTATCAACAGGGTTATGGTTAAGCCCATCCTTAAAAAAACTCTTTATGAATTATTCAAAAGGAAAGGTTGGACATTGCATACTTTTATCCTTTTAGTTGTAAATATTTTGTACTTAACAATGGAAAGTATAATTTAGGAAAATTCAATGCCAAAAAGGATGAGGTAATTTTTCTAGAGTATTCCTCCACCTCCAGGGTTTATAGAGTCTTTAACAAAAGGACACTTATTGTTGAGGAATTTATATATATTGTATTTCATGGGTATTCTTCTAAGTGTGTTGATAGGTCAAATGAAGATTAAGTAGTAGAGCTTATGGAAGACCTTCAAATTAAAGATGCTCGCACTGTTAGAAAAGAAGAATACTAAATTTAGATTATGCATCAAGATGAAACTCAAATGCAACATCAAGTAGTGTAAAGGGAGATCTTTTTACCAAGGTTAAAATAAAGTTAAAGAAAGACATATCATTGGTGACCCATCTCAAGGTGAAAGGATGAGGGCATCCATGAGGGACAATTATGAGTTTGTGACATTTTTGTCATAAATGAAGCTGAAGAAAATTGATGATGCCTTACAAGATAGAGGATAGATGGTGACCATGCAAAAAAAAGCTAAATCAATTTGAGTTGAACCAAGTATAGAAACTAGTTTCTTACCCAGTAATCATCCCACCATCGGCACAAATGAGTATACCAAAACAAAGTGGATAAGTTTAGAGCTATTGTGAAAAACAAGGCTTGGTTGGTTACTCAAGGTTACTCTCAAGAGAAAGGTATTGAATTTGATGAAACTTATGCATTGTAATTAGACTTAAAGCAATTAGAATATTACTTTTATGCATGCTATTTAAATTTTAAATTATTTCGAATAGATATTGAAAAGTGTTTTCTTAAACTGTTTTATTCAAGAAGAGATGTATAAGGTACAACCTCTTGGTTTTAAAAATTTAAAATTTCCAAACCATGTTTTCAAACTTAGAAAGCACTTTATAGTTTGAATCAAGCTCGTAGAGCTTGGTATGAAAGATTAAGCATATTTTTTTTTATTGAAAATTGTTTTACAAAAGCAAAGGTGGATGCCACCTTGTTTATTGAAAAACACAAGCAAGATATTTTAATTATTCAATTTATGTTCATGGCATCACTTTAGTGCTATTAATGAATCTTTTTATAGAGAATTTTCTAAGATGATATAGGGTGAGTTTGAAATAAGCATGATGGGAGAGCTAAATTACTTCTTCAGACTTCAAATCAAACAAATAAAGAAAAAAATCTTACTCGACTAATCAAAGTACACCCAAGACCTCTTAAAAGGTTCAACTTGTATGATGCCAAGGAGCAACCAACTCTTATGAGAACTTCTATAAAGCTTTATATAGATAAGGGAGGTAAATGTTAATGCTAAAATGTACAAAAACATGATAGAAACTTTGTTATATTTAACTACATCTAGATTGGATGTCATGTTTAGTGTATGCATATGTACATGTTTTCAAGTGAATCCTAGAGAATCACATTTGAATGTCGTGAAATAGAGATTGAGGTATCTTACGGGAACACTTAATATTGGTTTATAATAACATAAGAACTCAACATTTGAATTACATGTTTTTTCAAATGCTAATTTTGGAAGATGTCAAATAGATAAGAAAAGCACTAGTGGTACTTGTTAATTTTTAAGAAATTTTTTGGTTTCATAGTTTTCTAAAACGCAACATTTTATTGCAACTTCTACTATGAAAGTTGAATATGTTTTTGCAACTAGTTGTTGTGCACAAATTCTTTGGATGAAACAATAACTTTTGGACTTTAGTTTTTAAAAAGATAAACTCATTTTTATTGTGATAACACTAGTGTCATACAACTTTCAAAAAATCGTATATTACATTCATGTACTAAGCATATTGACATTAGACAATATTTTTTATGTGATGTAGCATCCCAGGTTAGAATGCCCTTAGGGGAAGAGTTTCGGGGTTAGAATTGAGATTCGGGAATAGATTGGGGGTCTAGATAAGTTCAGGGGTAAGTTAGTAAGTTTTCAGAGCTTTGTGGCTTTCGTACGAATCCTTTCGGAAGGATTTGATCGTACGAATGTGCGGGAAATGAATTAAGTTCATTTTCCCTTGTGCATGCCCGTGCATCATTAGTGCACGCCCGTGCGTGGCCTAGTATTTAAGTGGAGCTGTGAGCTTTATGTCATTTTTCTCACCCAAGTTTCAGTTTAGCCAATTTCTCTCTTCCATTTTCAGTTCCTCCCATTCCTAGAGAGGAAATCCAGCAGCAAGTGGCTCCCAATCCGGTTAGAGAGCAAAGAGATTAGTGTAAAGAGAAGCCTTCCGAAGCATGGAGAGAGGTAAGTGTTCTCTTACCTTTTCCTTGAGTTTCCTGGCTTGTTTTGTGCTTTTTGATGCCATGGATGTGTTCTTTGCATGTTGATATATGTTGGGAAGGGTTATATGCCAATGCATGTTGATTGTGTTGATGGATTTCCATCCTTGGATTGTGCATGTGTGTATGTATGGCTTTGGAGAGAGAAAGAAGATGTTTCCATGGTAGATTCCATGATTGATGATGCATGTTGCTTATGAAGCTTGAATTGTGTTGTTTGAGGTGCTGGAAATGTGTTATTTATGTGAATTGGTGAATGAATATGAATTGGCATGAGTTTTGATGCATTTTCCAGGTGGTGCTCTTGTTGAAGAACAAGACACACGGCCGTGAGCCTTTGTTTTTCCAGACGTACGCCCGTGTGCACGCTGTGTGCACAGCCAATTTTCCAGACGCACGCCCGTGCCTTCCATAGTGCACGCCCGTGCGTAAGCGTTTTCAGTGAAGGTGAATAGTGAATTCTAGTAGCTTGCACGACCAGGCGCACGACCAGCGCACGGTCCCGTGCATCTGGGCACACGCCCGTGCGTCCATGACCTGTACGACCGTGCGTTAGCCATGCACGCCCGTGAGTTTTTCATGTACGATCGTGCATCAGCAGATTTTCAGAAAAAGCATATAAAATGAGAAATAAAGCATGGGAAAGTCATATAATGATATAAATGCTTCAGATAAGCATCAGATAAGTTTGAATTCAGATAATGAGCTACATATGCATATCGTGACATAACATGCAGCATGAGAGAGGATCAAGGGGATTCGAATTTAGCAGTATTCAGTATTCAGAACTCGATGTACGGGTAAGAGTATGGGTGAATACGAGGGGGCATCTGTGGGATTCAACCTTCTGGCACCAGTCAGGACGCTCAGCAGTATTTCAGATTCAGCTTCTAACACCAGTCAGAATGCGCAGTAGGATTTCAGTTTCAGCTCTTTGACACCAGTCAGATCGAAGCAGTACAGTATTCAGATTTAGCTTTCTAGCTAGTAGCTAGACTGTTCAGCCTACATGGCCAGAATGTCGAATCTCTGTGTTCACCAGTCTGATCAGCACAGTAGGTACCTGAGGGTACAGAGAGGTATTCAGATGCCATCAGTATTTTCAGTTAGCATGGCATGACATATATATCATGACATGGATAAATATGGTATCAGTGAATGAATATGAATCAGATAACAGTTTCCAGATTCCAACAAGCGCATAGATGTATGATTAGGGCCGAGGCCCAGGTATGTTTGATTTATATGATTGTTTGTGCTTGCTTGGGTATCGAGGGAAGTAAGGAGCACTTACTGGGTGATCTTTATCACTCATCCCCCTCCTTCTTCCATCCTTTTCAAGTGTTCGTGCTCGCTTCGAGGAGCGGGTGGTTCGAGGCTGACAGGAGAGGGCCCATACCGTTGTTTTGAGTTTGTACAGCTTTTCAGTTTTGGACCTATGTGGTCACTTGTATATTCTGTATGTATTTTCAGATGTATAAACCATGTACAAAACAGTTTTTATATATATAAGAAAAGGGAAAGATGGGCCTATGATGTATTTCAGTTTTATATATGTATTTACGCTTCCGCATTGTATAGCAGTTTTCAGTAGGGTTTTCAGTTATTTTCATGGGATTCCCGTCGCGGGTACCCGAGTTTTCAGTTTATTAAATAAAAGCTCCCAGTACTTTTCAGCAGCAGGGGTACTCGTGGCGGCGGGTCCTACATGTGATCATGTTAGCAAGAGTAATATTGTGTTAGAATTTATTGATACTATCTATCAACTTACTGATATTTACATTAAGCTTCTTGATAGAGAGATTTCCATATATGAGGAAAAAGCTTAGTATGATTGATACAAGACAAGTAAGTGCCTAGTACCTTTATTTATAGATTGTATGCTATTTGTGTTACTTGCTTATTTTTATGGTTGTTTGATGTGTTTGAATATGTCTTGCTTTGTGGTAAACTTACTTGAGTATGTTATTATGATATGTGGCATATGTGTAAATGACTTTGTTTTTGGTTTTAAATGAGAATTTGAGTCAAATTGATGCAAATTTGTATTTGACATCTATCGACATTTGATTTCATATAATGAAAACCTTAAATGGTTAAAATATTCAAGTTTTAGAGCTTATAGTGTTTTGGTCTTGCATTTGAAATCCAAATTTCTACATAAAAATCTATAGGTTTGCAATTTTTTGGTCACACACGACCATGTGTCCAAATTGTGCAACCTGTTGGTCACATGAACAGTCACTTGCATTGTATGGGTTTAATTCCATGACCATGCATTTCAAAATTTTAATTTTTTTTTTTTTGTGAATTTTTGTAAAAACTTGATCTTGTAGCTTTCACTAATACAACCGTGCAAAATTGGGTGTGTGTATGTGTGTGTGTGTGCGTATAGTTTTTAGCAGATAACATGCTGGCTCGTATCCTTGGTTAAGTACTCGTGGATATGATGTTCAGTATCATTTATGTTTCAGATATTAGTAAATATAGTAATAAAGTATGCATTTTCTTTCAGGATACTATATATGGTTTTCAGTATTAGCTTCTATTTTCATTACACATATTTGTATATGTATTTTATTACAGCTCATATGTACAGCATGTATAGTAGGTTTCATAAAATTATAATATTTAATATAATAAGATTTTTAACATGTTGTACAATATATTTTCAGTATATTTATTTATAATTTTCTACAGAATGCATGTTTTTAGATAAGTTTGTGTGAGACTTTTGCTATATATTAAATAGAAATAGTAATACTAATAATAATATAAAAAAACAAGTGATTATAGTGCCTACTGTAAAACATCCACTCTATGCACTAATGTAAGTGGATTATACCTCCTCTTAATGACATTCCACCCAGTATGATGTCTTTAAAAGCATACGTAAGATTGATGTCATGTACATATGCATCCTCTCTTTGAACAACTCTATACTAGTTGTAAAGCTTTCAAAAGAATCATATATAGTGATCTCTCACTATAATAAGTCCAAGAACCTACAAACCCAATATTCATTATCAAAATTGATTGGGATGAACACCTATATACATATTTAAAAGGTTAAAAGGTTAAGAAACAATATAAAAAATTATAAGGTAATACAACATACTTACCTCATCCACCTTACTCCATAACCTAAAATGCACCTCAGGTATATGTTGTCCTTCGATTGCTAAGGTTTACATAGGTAGCCACTTATATTCATTAAGCAATCTTTTAAGCTCCTTATACATGGTTAAGAGATGAGCCGCCTAGTGGCAATGGACAATTGTCCAATTTCATCTAATTGATATGACTCTGTATGCTTATTCTTAACATAAGAGTGTGAAGAATGCCTCTATGTGTTGAAAAAAAAAATATTAGTAAAAAAATCCATGCACTTAAATATTATAAATTAAAAAAATTTTGCCCACGATAATATATACTTATGTCATCTCTCAATCACTGCTTCAGTTCTACTATTGTCATCCAAAAAGAGTCATTCGCTCTTAGTCCTAGTTTAATCACCTCTTACATGTTAGTCAAAGTCACAAATGAGCACTATCCCATAAAATCAGTCTCTCAATCATTTGTTCTAGGTAATACTACCTATGACTAGAGTTAATAACCTTGTCTTTTTGTTAGGTCAGTGTATACCTTATAATTGTCCCTTGTAACGATATTATGAATTAATTATATTAGTATAAATAACTAAATAACATTAACTCTATCATACATACTATGCTGAGGGTTGGATCTACAGTTGTTATCTCCTACTGAAAATATAGGACACCCCAGATGGGTATTACTGTTCACTGCTTTAAATAACAGAATAATAAGTAAATAAAGAAAACAAGGTCAATAATACCCAACCGAAATGCCTAAGCTGATCTGAAATACTACAGCAGAAAATCTGTGGAAATAATGTATACATAAACATATACATGCCCAAACAAAAACTGAATTTATATTAAAATATTCACGGAACATGTGTAATAAAACATGTGCAGTTACATACAAAGAAAAACTGTACAAATATAAACACAAACTGATCTCAGACGGCAGCCAACTCCTCCTCCCAACCCCCAACACTTACCTGCAAGAGAAAGGAAAGTAGGGAGTGAGTGATAAATTCACCCAATAAGCACTTCCTATCTCTGACCCTAAACCAATCCTTCTCGAAGGATTCTCACGCCATCTCATACAGAACAGACTTATACTGCTATCCTTCTCTTTACTGATTGGACACTTCCTTATACCGGATCGTAAAATACGTATATGAGTATACGTAAACAACTTAGAGTGAAGAGTAATCCAAGCGGTCGAGCTCGACTCACTAAACTCTGTTACTGATACTCATTATCTTTACTGTTCTGTTCTTTGTTTTCTGAAGTTCATGTGTCATTACGTGGTTTTTCATGTTCTGATATTCTGCTGTTCGTGTTTTTTACACGTTGTTTCATAATCTATTTATTTACTGTTTCTTACTGTCTTATCATTCGCTGAATGATATGCTGATGTGTCATATAGTAATGACATGCTATGAAAATATACTGAAATCATAACTAGGTCAGGGCCTGTATATTGAAATAGTTTTCTGAAAACTGTTCATTGAAAACTATGTTGTTGGATCCTGGGATCCCATAACTAAAAATCATGTAAAGCTTTATCTGAAATCTATGCTGAAAACTGTGTACCCTAGGGTACCATGCTATGCTGAAAACTATGCTGCACAGACTGATGAATACAGGGATTCCGCACCCTGGCCATATGAGTTTCCTCACAAACACGCGTCATAAACTATATGGACCATGTGATGCCTCAGACCTTGGCTTGTACTGAACTGAACTGAGCGCCTCGCGTTATACTGCATCTGATCCTGGGATCAGGAAACCTAAATCTACTAGTTGAGCAACCCAACGCGTGCCAATACATAGGGCTAGTAATGAGCATATAGCTCCTGGTGCAACGGGTGCTGAAACTCACAAGTACCCCCTCGTATTCACCCTTGGAATCTATGTTTTTCAACTGAAAACATGAATTCGGATCCTTGGATCCATTTCTGAAAACATTGTATGGCATGTCATGCTATGCTGTATGTATGATACATCATGTATTCTTATTTGAGCTCATTTTACTGTTTTCTATCGCTTGGATAGGGTTTACTGTGCACATTTCTCATTTTAAGCTTATTTTTCTCTTTTCTGCCTGACGCATGGGCGTGCGTGTTGTGTGCACGGGCGTGCATGAACGTGCACGGGACCGTGAGCAAGTCGTGCATCAGGTCGTGCTTAGTGCTATGATTTTCATGCATTTTCTCATTTTCTCTTGGTGCCCGGGCATGCATGAACTATGCACGATCGTGACCCCTCAAATTAGGTCATGCACAGGCACGTGAACACGACCGTGACTATATAGAAAAGGCAGTATGCACGGTCGTGTGCTACGGGTGCACGGGCATGCGTCCTGCTCTACACTTCCATGATCGCTTGGAATCAACTCGATTCCGACCAAATCTCAATTCAAACTCAAATAAAACATTTTCTACATGCAAAACACTTCATATAAGCATAAAATCCCTTTCCACAAACTTCAAATCTCATGCTCAACATCCAACCGATGGCATACATATATATAACATACATATTCTCCCACATGGCATAAATATATGCATCAATCATCATCATAATCATCTCAAATCATCATATATGCAATAAAGCATCATAAGCATGCTGGAATCGAACTTATCTCAACCAAAACATGCATCAAACATACACAAAACGCAAGGGAAAGAGGTAAGAAGCACCTAGCTCTAGACATGCTTTCTCTCTCAAGAAAATCGAAGGCTTAAGCTGGATTGGACGGTCCTGGAAGCTGTTCTTCCCTTCTAGGGTTGATATTCTCTGAAATTGAAAGGAAAACTTTGGGTGAAAATGGTTTGGAAACGGATAAGCGTGACTTAAAACCAAGGCGACTGAAACTATGCGCACGCACGGGCGTGCACCACACATGCATAGTCGTGCATCCCAGGAAAATTACAAAAATGTCATTTTTCCGTGCTCGTATGTAAATCCTCCCAATCGGATCCATGCGCAAGCCACCAAACTCTACAAAAAGCTCTATTTCACCCCAAAACTTACTCACAACCCTAGAATTCTCAAAATTCTCATTTTAACCCCAGATTATAAGCCTAAAAGACCAAACTAACCCTAGAATGTTACAGAAAAGTGATGTCAATGACACTTGCTATTAGGGACAATAATGCATCATCCACAAAGGCCACATATATATACAATGACTCTGGCACTTAGTTGCCAACCCCAACATCACATTTTCACAAATGCATCATGATTGTATTAGTTGAATAATAAAATAATTTAATATTTACACCACAATCAATGGTTCGTCAACATACCAATACAATACACAATGTTCCTACAGCCTCTAAAGCAATTATCTCTAACCGTGCCTCTAATATATTTACCTTAGGGTTATTGACCACCTAAAATATGAACAATTCATACATAGGGAATATGAATTAATTAAAAAAATTTCTAATACATTATTAGTACATTTTTATACCTCTCAGTTGAGCTATCCAATATCATCACCTCTATTGTAACTTGACCACCAATAGAAACCTAATCAGGTTGGGTAGCCTATAACACAATTTTCAATTAATTATTTAAAGAAAACATAGATATTATATCCATGAAGTTAGTATTTTACAACTTACCTCACTGATGGCTACGACATGTAGACTAGCTAGACAAAACCTTAAGGGATGACTAACGTCCTTGGGTTGTCTAACGATGGAGATCCACTATCACCATCATTATCATCATCCTTAGGGAGACCAATGTCAAAGATCCCCACACAATAAAAACCTTGTAAACAAAAATTTGTTATTTATTTATTAATTGAACGTAAATATTATATAAAAAAAAAAAACTTATAAATTCATCAATGTCTTACCTCTAATGTCTTTGTATGACTAACATGACTATTAACACTACTGACACAACTCACAATATGTGTCAGCTGCTTAGAGAATATTGACTATGTAGTCGTCAACTACTTAAACATCTACTCCTTAAATTGCTTAAAGCCAACATCAAGGCATGCCCTCAAATCATCTTCTCTTAACTGACTAGAGGTATCTCAATATATGTTCATCAATTATTGAATGGAGACATCACTAGTAAGAGGCTTCTTAAGTGAGTCATATGTGAGTTAGTACCCTCAGCTACATGCTTTATTATGTGTGCTAGACTACTTACAAGTGCTTGTAATGATATTGACTTAGACATTGTAATATTCTAAGGTTAGAATAGTCTTTTTAAGCCTTGGATCTGGGCTACGAAAGAGATTTTATAGCCAAAAAATATATTTATAAGAGCTAAGAGGGGTAAAATAGTCTTTTAGTGGCTTTATATGGTGGTGTGTGTGGAGCACGACTATGTGTCATTTGGATACACGATTGTGCATCCCTTATGTGAGGAACATGACCGTACGCCTTGTTGTACATGCCTGTGTGTCTTTCTTGAGTCACGTACTATATAAAACAGAGGTTCTCTTTCCTATAAGAGTTCAGCCATTTTTTCACTAGTTCTCTCTTTTTTTTTTTCTTTAGCTAACCCTAACCAAATTGAGAAGAAGGAAGCTAGCTTCTAGCAGCTTTCCAGCTAAAAATCCAATCAGAGTTAGAGAAATTGAAGCCATTAACAGCTCTAGGTAAGTATTTTCTTACTTCTTCTTCTATTTTCAAAGTACATAGCCTCTTGGATAAATTACTCAATAATGTAAGCATGTTTCCAGTTTATTAAGTTTGATTATAAGTTGATAAGGATGAGATAGATTAGATTTTGGAGGTAAAAGCATGCTAATGTGTTGGTGTGTGTGTTTATATGTGTATCATATTTTAGAAGCATGACTAGTAGTGATTATATGTTATGAGAGGATAAGGGTTAGCATAGGTAGCATGTTTTTACTTATTTATGTGTTAGAATAAGCTTGATTGAAGATTGAATAAGGTTAGGTTAATTTTTGGGCAGAGTTCTATAAGTTCTGGAAATGAATTTACATAAGTAGGAAGTGACATACGATCGTATGCCCAAGGGTGCATGACTGTGTTGTCATTCATTCTACATGGCCACGATTGTGTAGTACACACATAACTAAGGCTAGTATGCCAATGCTTTTAGGTACACAACCGTGTGACTTGGGGGTTACAGTCATGTGCGTTTTCCCAATTTCATATGTTTGTGCCTTAAGGGGTCATAACTATAAATGTGTAGTAGTCTGCTTGGCCATGTATATAAGGACCCGACTATATATATGGCACACACGCTTATGTAGCCTGAAATACATGACTATGTAATAAGCCCAATTATGGCAAGAGATTCTAAAAGCCAACACAACCAAGTACATGCCCTACATATAGTACTATGTATTCCTATGCATGATCGTGTGTCACCTAGCACACGCCCTTACACCTAGCAAAAGTTAAAAAAACATTTTAATAAGAGAGAAACCAGCACAAAATAATAATAGAACCAAGGAAACATAAAATATTTTTCCAGAATTACACCTTTAATCTTATACAAGCATAAAAAATTCATTAATAGTTTATAACAGTTTGATCTAATGATAGGTTACGATAAAAAAATAGAATTAAAGATGGAAATATAAATGGAAATGGGAAAACTAGAGTAAGAGTTGGTGGAAACATAATAAAATACATAACAACATATACTAAACTTATTAACAACTTAATATGATACAAAACTAGAAGTTTCGATAAGAATACACAAAAAAAAAAAAAAAAAACTATAATAATTGTACAGTTACAAAGAATAAGATTTCATACATGAATAGCATCATTCAGCATAGCATGTCAATTTAGTGATTTTCTAAAAGGGATCAAAGAATCATCATGCATTAGTTTCAACATTATAACTAATATCTATGTTAGTTATTAAAGGTGAATACAAGGGGGCACTTGTAAGTCCACACAACCTGTTTAGAGAGGGTATCCTGTTAGAGAAAGAGTCTAGCATTCGTTGGAGAGAACATGGTCACTAACCAAGCTCATTAGAGAGAGCACTAAATATGTATCACCAGTATTAAACTCATATGGTTAGGGTACTATATCTCTGTATTCATCATCTGGATCAACACTATAGTTCTATATTATTAGTATTTCATCATCAGACATCATGATGTATAGTACATTACATCACATAACATGGCAAGTAGTGATTTTCAAAAAAAAGGAATAAAGGGATCCACATATGTGAGTTTTTAGCATTATTGTCTGATATCCATGTTAGCTATTAGAAGGCGAATACAAGAGGGTATCTATAAGTCTACACAACTCATTAGAGAGCGTATCCCTTTAGAAAGGGAGTCTAATTGTAAGACCCAGTACTGTATATGTCACTATTATTAAGCTCTTTACTTATTTAAGCAAATAAATAAGATATTTATTTAATTTATATTAATGAAATAATTGATTTGATATATATAGTAGGAATCCTATAAAAACTAGCTAACTGATAAACATGTAGATGAAAGCTAAAAATAATGAACTACAAAGTAATGGGTTTAAACACTTAACACACACACACACACACACACACATATGTACAAGCATATATTTTATATGTAAAAAATACATGCATGAGCCTATACAAGCATATTTGAAAACTGTAAGCATGTATAAACCCCCAACAGGCCTTTTAAAATCAAAACTAGAGCTTTTTCCCTTCAACCATAATCATCCCAAGCCTCAGAAACTCCTATCTAACTAACCTGCAAGAAAGAAGAGAAAGAAAAGGGTGAAGTGATAACTTAGTTAGTAAGTATTTCTTACTTCTTTCTAACCCAAGCAAGACCCTAATCAGAACTTACAACTAAGCTTAAATTAATTATTGTTATGAGTTATGTATACTTACTGTATTTACCCTCTTTGGCTAGTTATTCTGAATATAATTTGTTCTTATTTGTTTAATTGAAACTATATCACATGCCATGAAATGAATGTCATGGGGTGAAGTCATGTTGAAATATATTGTATGCCCAAGGGCTTGATTTTTTTAAAACAATGTTTGCTTGTTTGAAAATGTTTGTGTGGATTCGAAAATCCTAAACTAAAAATGTGTTTGAAAATAATGCAACTGAAAATTTGTAGTACTAATTATACTAGTGAATACAAAGATTTGATACCCTAGCTATATGAGTTTTCAACCTCCTGACTCTTGGTTAGTAAGGTAAAATATGAAAACTAAACTAAAAACTGATAATTGATAATCAGATGCACACTAGCGTATATTAATGTTGGCTCCCTCTCTAGCAGGTATATAACTCATAGGTGTCTTCTCTTATCAACCCCTAAAGATGTCCAAAACATCATATTTGTTTTCTAGTTTTAAAACATATATTTGGATCCTTAGATCCCTTTTTGAAATATATGCATATGATACATCATGTCCTCTTATTTTATTTTATTATAATATTGTATAGTTCCTATATTGAGTTCCCTATGTTCTGCGTCTTATTCTAAGCTTAAATTTTAATTTCTGCTTAACACACAAGCGTGTATGCTTGAATGCACAAGCATGGATAAAGATGTAGGGTCGTATTACAATCGTACAATCTGGTCATGCTAGCTTTTCTAATTTTGGCCTTATTTTTGATATTTTATAGACATATAGACGTGACATTAACATGTGCGAACAGACCCTTTATATTTGTAGCCATGCACACTTTGTGCACATGGACATGATCCTGCACTTGCAAGGGTACACGAGTATGCGTCCTATAGGTGCACAAGCATGCGTCCTACTCTGTTTCGAGAATCTATATTTAAAACATGTAGAACTCTATCTAATGACTGGTTTAAATGTAATCAACCCATTTCATTAACATTTCACACTCTAAACAACACTAATACACATATCAATTTCACCAATAATACTCAATATTATGATCAAGCATTAAAAACTCTCAAACACATACATATACATATATATGCTTCAAACACATTCATAGGCAACATTTACCATCATAATCACTTTCATTTCATTATATCAACAATGTATCATGTGATACATTCATCAAACATGGTGAAATCATTATTAAACCTTAAACAAATTAGCAAACCCATACTTAGAAACTAAAAAAAGAGGCAAAGAAACACTTACCTCTTGTTATGGCTGATTATTCTATTTCTCTAACAAAAACTCTTACTCTCTAACTAGATTAGGAGCTTTTTGTTGCTAATTCTCTCCCCTTAGGGTTGGGATTATCTAACAATGAAAGGGAAACTTCAGGTGAAAATGAATTAAAAGTAGATAAGAAATTACTTAAAGCTACTGCCTCTCTCTCCAAACATGCATGGTCGTGCACCTTAAGGGCACATGGTCGTGCATGAGGAAAAATGGAAAGTCTTCATTTCTCACACTTCGCATGAAAAGAATCTCCCAAAGGGAATCATGCACATGCTACATAAGCCTTAAAAATAACCATTTCACCTTTGAACTCTCCCAACTTTAATTCTATGAAAATTTCTCACTTCTAATCCTAATTTTTAGCCTAGAAGACATTTTTATCCCTAGAATGTTACACTAGTGTTTATTAGAGAGAATATGGTCATTGACCAAGCTCGTTAGAGAGAGTACTAGATGTGTATCGGTAGTATTAAACTCACACGATCGAAGTGTTAAATCCCTATGTTCATCAATCTAATTAGCATAATAGGTATCCATACAAGTATAGAGAGATTTCAGATACAGTTTTATTACTTAATTTTTCAGTATTTTAGGGTCTTCGGATCCTAACAATCTTTTTAGTAAAACAGTTTTAAAAAAGATATTTTTAGTAACAAGCCCCAAGGCCTAAGTATGATTTTTAATATAATTAGACATGATTTTAGCATATTTCATATCATGTCATATATAGTATGAGATTAAGCAAATCAGATAACTAATGACTATAATAGTAAAATGAAACAGAACTTATCAGACAGACTAATAAGAAAGAGAAAAGACGGGATATCTAATACAAAATAGAGTACATTAGTAATTTATAGCATAAAGCATAAACAGAACAACAGATAAGAAACAGAGCAACTAAGAATCAGATAGTACATTTTATAAGTAAATAATGGCTCATAATTAATAACAAGTACTATAGTCTATCGTATGACATACTTAGAGCAGAACAAAAAAGAAATTAGTTAAGCTTTAAAAAAGATCATAAGTACCACTAGTTAATTAAATAATAATCGAATTTGGCTTTGCTAAGAAACATACTTTATAGTATATTGAGAAAAGAAAGTAGGTAACCTCTCATAATTAGCCTTGAGTAGCTTAAAAGAATAAGCTTGTTAGATACCTTTATAGATTATGAAGGAAGATAAGGCAGTAAGAAGAAAAAGTGATAGAGTGCTAGTTAGGAGAACCTAAATGATTCATACCATGGTATATATACCCATATATGTAATTATGGCAGAGCATAAGCTAGAGTCTAAATATTTTGATCCTTTGTGAGAAACCTATAAAGTAAGAAGTAGCATAAGAAGAACTATAAAGAGTTCAACTAAGACCTTAGAGAACTCGAAGGCACTCTAGATCTCAAAGTTTAATTAGGAGAGAGAATAAGACAATGAATATTAGAAAGAAAACTCAAAGAGTTGAGTTGTGTATATATAAATCCTTTTTATATTGTGTTGTATATGTATACTCATATAAATATTTAAGATAAAGTATGAAGCAGAGTTTAAGTAGTAAGAAAAGCTAAAACAAAATAAGTTATTAGGCTACCATAGACTTAGTTAAGTTTCTCTAGTTAGCAGCTAGTCAACTAAGTTATAAAACTTAGAGCCTCCCCGAGGATAGTGTTAGGAGATACTTACTAAGTGACTTGTCACTCATTCCTCTCAATTTCCTTTTCAATGTCTTGGGGAGCTGAGTTAGAGCACGAGATGACTAGAGAGTAGGATACAATTGAATGGGTTTTACCCCTATGATTTTATGTACACAGATATATGTATTTACATATATAGTTTGTTAGTTTTTAGCAAATAGCATGTTGGCTCAGATGTTTTGTATTACTCATGCATAAGACATACAATATCATATATATATGTTTTCAGATATTAGTATTATGTAGTACTACAGAATTAGTTTTATCAAGATTCTGTACGATGGGTTTTAGTATGTCATCACATTATAATGATAGCTTTCGTATAGTACATGCTTTTTAGAAAAGTAGTTGTCTTGTAAGGATTCCTGTTATATGTTATTGATGAAGATTTGGAATATATATATATATAATAATAATAATTTATATAAATATAGTAGCATGATGCGGTCCATTACACGTATCACAAACATGTTAGCAATTAAACCTACATATGCCATAACTACGCGATGTCAAACCTATGCCTCCTTAGCCTTCGATGATCTCAATCATTAGTTGACATTTTTTCGTTCAATATTAAACAAAGACAAACATGTTATAAATAATAAATAAAACTTCTAATTATTATTATTTTTTGATGTCATATTTACCTAAAACACTAGTGAAAACCTTATTATGACATATTTCATCTACTAAGGGTCTTATTCAACATGGATATTCTTTTCCTCTAGTTGTATTGCCTAATTAGTCATCAACTACAAGTCATATCCGATACCTATCCTCCCCATAAATACATATTAAATTTTCTAAATCATTCACCAACTATAAAACTTTATTAGGGATGAATTTTCTACGATCTGCCTTAAATAGCCCAAAGTGAAGATAATATAGTAGTCCTATCCTCATTGTATCCAAATCATCCTAACCCTACATTGTCTACACAAATATGCAATGAACATTACCACATGTCACTTATCCTAAATCTTTGAATAAGTTTATTATATCTGATGTCTTGTACCAGCTAAAATGTAGTGTTACATATTAATCTCTTGACTAAACCATAACACGGGAATGTATCACACTACATGGGAGTGTAGCTGCCTCAACACGTCCCGTGTCTTGCCTACACGGGCGTGTAGAATTAGGATTAGACACACGGGCGTGTGCACTCGGGTACACGGGCATGTGTCTAGATTTTTATACGCATATGGGTAAAATGCAAGGTCGTGTCTCATGCAGAATTGAGGCCACACGGGCGTGTCCCCTCGGATACACGGGGGTGTGCTCAACCCAAATTTTATAGATGCGTCTAGAAACCTAGAAAATCTCACTCAAACACATCCAAATCTCAACCATTTCTCAATCAAACATAAACACAACATATATACATGCCAATAAACATTTTCATCTCATGCATTCATCATTAAACAGGCCAAATCTCATGCATTTCTCATGGTTTCATACCCTAGCAACATACACAGCAGACATTGCATAATACTCTCATCAATCATCATTCCAAGCATCACATTATCATCAAAACATGCTAGAAAACATACTCATCACACAGCAACCATCTAAGAAGCTTAAAAATCAAAAGAGCTTGTTGGAAACCTAAGTGAAAGAGGTAAAGAAATGCTTAACTCTAGTTATGGCATCTGGATCTCTCTCTCTCTAGCTACTCCTAGATCTCTAACCAGAATAATGGTTGCTAGCTGGATGAATTATTACCTAGGTTTGCTAAAAACAAAGGAGAGGAAAAGTTGAAGGAAAAACTAAGAGAAAATACGAGAAAAGAAACTTATAACGCGTTTCTCACCTGGAACATGGGCATGTGTCCGAGACACACAAGCGTGTGCCCTTCAAAAATTTGAAATCTCTCTCTTCTCATGCTATACATGGAATATTCTTCCCAAAATATCCATGTATAAGCCACAAAAAACTTCTAAAAGACTCTTCTACCTTTGAATCCTCTCGGAACCATTTTCTAACTAAAAATCTCTATTTTACCCTTAGTCTTAGAGCCTAAAATGATAATTCTACCCTTGGGCTATCACAACCAAGAAGTACAACTCATCACCATGAATCAATAAGGCTATTGACTCACATAACATAAATAAATGTAATAAAATGTTTCTAAATCAAGAATCCTACAACATTAAAAATTATCCCAAACACATTTGTTTAAATACTCTTTGTTGCGTCTCAAACAACCTCTACCTAACTAAATTGATAGCATCTCTTGTCCTTTGAGTCATCACCTACACTCGAAAGTGGCACTTCTTTGCATATCTCAATGTTCTATGTAAGGCTTCGTCTATTGTCCTTCTCTTTCCTTGATGTTTTATGACAACATTTGCAAAGAAGAAAACTAATCATTAATTTAGTTTTCAAGCCCACCATTCAAATAAAATGCTTGAAGTTATGCAATTAAACAGAGAATATCACAAAACAACCCAAAAATTAAAAATTTCAAAAAATACCTGCCGCACTACTCACTTCACGTATAATGCGTGGTCAGCAAATTTACGCATATTGGTTGAATTTCAACCATGTGTTCTTTGAGCTGTGCATGCTCCCCTTAAATTTTGAAAACTAATAAACACCCCCTTCAAATGTGTATCATGACCGTTGCATGCTACTCCCTTCAATTTTGAAAAATGGAAAAATGCCCCCATTGCTAACCTTGTACCATGCGTGGTGGTTGGACAACATCTTTTCTACCATTTTCATTGACGAAATCAATCCTAAAATAATATATATCTACTCTAGTACTAGTTAACGTAAATTTCATCCAAAATCATCAACAAAAGGTTTTCAAATTTGAATTCTTCCAACACAAAAGTGCCCTAAATCTTAAACAAAATCAATTAAATCTCTATTTAGGGCTTAAAGAAATCAATATATTAACATTTTACTTCATTTCATTGTCAAAAAGTGCAAAGTTTATGTTAGAATATGTCATAAGTCGTCAAATTTTTGAAATGCATTATGCATGTTGCCCAAACCGTTTAGGTAACTCTATATATGAGGGGTAGATTTGACAATTCATAGCCATGCATGCTACTTGCACTATGCATATGCTCTATACACACTACATTTGAAAAAATCATTGATTTGTTTACTATGCATAACGAGTGTGTCTCATATAGCTAGATACATATAAATTTTTGGATAAATTCGTAAAAATAGATTTTAATTAGATATTTTTATTTAACTTTTGGAATTTGGTATAAAATTAAATTCCGTACTTTTAGGTAAGTTAGGCAAATTTTCTATTTCTATTTCTATTTTCCATAAATCAATATCTGTTTATTAATAACATATTTTTAATATATCAATAATTTTTTCAATATCGAATGCATTGCACGTTAAGATAAAATATTTAAAAATCGAATACATACAAGAGAGACTAACAGAGTCAACAATGTGCATTGAGTTTGAAGTAATTGTAAATGCAATGATATCTCATATAATAATAAGTGAATATTAACGTATATAAATTAAACAAATTAATTAATTTCAAATTAAAAATTCAGCTTTTTTTTTAGTGGCTGCGACTTCTCTTATGTTTTGTAGCTGCTGCTTGCCAATTTCGTTCTTCTCGTATGCTTTTCATTATTAAATTGAGTTTGAATGTGTGACTCAATTTGAGTTAATAAATTTTTAAATATTTAAAATCTTGAACTTAAACTTTTAAAATTTTATTCTTTATTTTTAAAAATAAAATATAATTGATTAATATATATATATATATATATATATATGATTTACTTGTAATTTTTTGAACTGAATCTAAATCCATAGTTTTGTTTTCAAATTTGAATTCGAACTGACAATGCCCAACTTTGCCAACCTTGTCAAACTTGAACCTTATGTTTGCTTTATCAAGCCAAGCTCGAATCTAACAATATTCAGTACCTCGATTGCACTCCTTAATCTGACTGAGTTAATAAAATAAGGTGAAATCATAAGTAATCCGTACGGGAAAATTTTGACTTAATTATTATTTGGCTGCTAGATTACTATTATCTGAGTTGTTTCATATGGACGTCTTTGCAATTAGTAATTTGAAATGTGCTAATTGAAAGATAGTATTATATAATAATCCTTATTAGGGGTTTTTCTTTAATGTTGGTCCTTATAAACGGATTCTTTGACAATCCGAATGAGGTTTCTATAATAATTTAGGTTGAGTGATCGCAAAATAAGTCGTGTAAAATTAATAATATACATGGATCAAGCTTTTCAAATTGATAATGATGATTAAAGGGGAAATCGGATAGATATTTTTTTAAAAAGATATAAGAAATATTATATACATAAGCATTTTGAACAAAAATTACATAATTTGTATAGTAACATTACTTGAAAAAAATAACAACTAATTTATGTAAAATGTTATATTTTGCCAATGCCATAGTTATGGGATTTAATGAAATATTTAATGCTAATTAATGAAATTAATTTTTAATTTAAACTCAACTAACCAGGAAGATCTAGCTAACATTCTCGTAATAAGTAATAACCAACAATAAGAATGCAACAACCAGGCAGCTCTTATTGAATAACAAATATTAATACCGGTTGGTGCATGTCTAAATTCCCTTTAAAAAAATAATTAATATTATTGATTGGTTTAGGATCTTCAAATGGCCCTTAATTACATAATTTTCTAATTCATGCGAAGTCAGTTGCTTCTTTTGTGGCCTTTTTATGGGTTTTCTCTAGTCCACTTGAAGTTTATTTATATCGATCTATGAGACTTTTCTTATCCATGAAAATTTTAAAATGTAGACTGTGAATCTATCTAATACTCATGTATATTACATTAAATACTTTACATCAAAACCTATAATTTACGTTCATAAAAAAAATTATTAATATATATCTTGGTGTGAGATGGGCATCAACAAAAATTGCATCAAATTTAAAATAATCAGGGATAAGAATATAATCAGATATAACAAAAATTAATAGTTTATATACACATTATCGTTATTAACTTAATAATATAAGATTACAAAATAAAAGAAAAAGAACTATAAGAATTTTCAGTTGAATTGTGAAAGTATAATGTATTGCTAAATGTTTATAGATATATCTCAAATGTTGCTTCTCCTTTTTACTATTATGTGTTTATAGTGATAAAGGTTAAAGTTACATAATTTTAAGATGGTGTTATAAGTTATTAATACAATAAATATAGTAATGTTTTGATACCATAAAAAAACAATTACATCTAAATTGTGATGACTAATTTTGTGACAATGGTTATTTAAATATGAAAACATTATTTAATATTAAATAGTTATTATAATTATAACAAAAATTGATTTGTATTTCTTATTTGGATGTTTCTATAAGAAAATACATCATGCCCTAGGTTTTGCTTTACGAGTTATGGATTGACATAATACTTATTTGTGGCCAAATGACATGTTCCCACCCATGGTTTGAGGTAGAGACAAAGTATCACCCCCAAAATTTCGAAAACTCAGTCTCCTACCCTTAGAAACATTTTTTGTAATTTTTATGCTAAAATAACTAAAATACCATTTTAGAAATAAAAAATTTATAAAAAAATTTAAAAGCAGCCACCGCTGCCGATGCCGACGACAGTAACCACCAATAAAAGAACCACATGATTGTCTCCAACCACCTGGTTTCAGGGGAGGTCATATCTGGTCTCTCCGTTGTGTGGAGACAGCCAAAAATAAAGGTAAAAAATAGCCAGTGGGGCCAAGGTCGGTCCTTTCCGACCATTTTCAACCTTTGTTTCCAATGTAGGTGGCCAAATCTGGTCGTCTCTGCCAAAACTAGAGACGGCCAGATCTGACCGTCTCTGCCAAAACTAGAGACGGCCAGATCTGACCGTCTCTACTAATCGGTCTCTCTTGAAACCAGGTGGCTTGAAATGGTCACCTGGCTCCGTTAGTGATGGCCACCGTTGCCGACATCGACGGCGGTGGCTACTTTATTTTTTTTTAATTTAAATTTTTTTAAATATATTTTTAAATTTTTTAATATTTAATATTTATAAAATTTTAATCCTAAAAAAACATAAATACCTTTAAATTGTTACTGTTTACTAATATATTTAATATTAAATCTAGTTGAAGAGTGAGAGATTGAGTTTTTAAAAACTTGGGGATAATACTTTGTCCCCGACCTAAATTATGGGTGAGAATAAGTCCTTTGACCCTTATTTGTTGACTTTTAGTCATAATTAGGGGTTGTACTCATGAATTGCCTTGGAAATTAAATTTTAAGTGCATAATAAATAGACATTAATATATCGACATCTACTTGGCAAAGACTTAAATGGGTTTTCGAGAAATAATAAAATTATCTAAAGGTTCCTTGAAATTTTCTAGAATCAAAATCACCTAATAAGTAGAAGCCATACCGGCAATCAAAATCTGATTATTTTAATTTGAAGAAAGGATAATTGTCAGGTAGTTTTCAATTCAAACAAATAAAAAAAGTCTCAAAAAAATAAAATTTGTACAAACTTTCTTTCGTTTTATTGGCTTTCGGCCAATAATGAACAATTTTCTCTGCAAAGCCAACCTAGTTTCTTACTTTCCTAATTTTGGTCTTCATGCCTGCCTATTTTTGTTTAGGTTGTTGCCGCCAAGCCTCCACACTTTTTTTTTTTTTTTTGGTTTTTTGCTGTAATTGTTGACGAATAATTTTCTTAATTTTTTATTTGTGGAGAATTGTCAAGCTACATGGCCTAACCTACAGAAAGAATTATGAGAAAAATAAATAAAAAATTGAGACAAAGTCTCTTGTCTTTATGGCGACCGAAGGTATGCTACTTGAAAAACAATTGATGAATTTCTTTTTCAATTCTCAATGTATTAATTATTTAATGGGGTATGCTCTCATTTATATAAGTTTATGAGTTGAGGTAGGTTATTGAAAAGTATTTATGATGAATGGTTGACGGTATACGTATGTACATACGTATACATATATATATAAGTATTGACATACATACATACATACATACATACATACATGTATGTATGTATGTGTATGTACGTATATATGTATATATTATTATCAATTTTGCCATTTGCCCTTCCAAGTATATTTCTATTCATATTATTAGAAAATAATTCATTGGGTCGGTTATAATCTGATTCTATTTTCTCAAAAATATACATAATATAAAAATTCAATAAGCTATTTAAAAAATATTTAAATCTCTCAATATTGAATTTTTTCTTCAATGATTTCCACATATCAAAAACATTCCATAAAGTATGTAAAAGATTATTTTGAAAAAAAAAATCCTATAATAATAAAAATTTGATCTAAATTCTACATCAAACAATTTAACCGTAAAGAAAAATAAGATATATTTGAGTTAAATCTCGAAAACAATAAAAAAAAATTACAATAAATGTATCTATGTGTGTGTGTGTGAATAATTGAATGAATCTCCGTCTAAATGTAATATCATTTCTTGATTGGCTTGTTTTATAATCATATTATTTAATTATATATTATAACCCGATGTCTGAAATTTAAATCTACATTAACATTGACTTAAATACTACACTTTTTATCTAATTTGCATGCAAAATATAACGCATCATGCCCCCAAAAAAAACCACCATAATTGGTGAGAATAATTTTGCAACTTTAGTGGCACAACCTAATTAGTGATCTTAATAATTGGTTAGAAAGATATAGAACGTCTAATTAAAACCCTTAATTTAGATCAATTTTTTTTTCAACGAATACCTTTTATCATTTACATAAACCCATGGTTATTGTTAACCCAATAATATTATTTAACCATATTTTTTATAATATATAGTGCCATATTCAACATTATCCTATAATAAATACATTTTCATCATAAAATCAGTCTTATACTCCGTCCCTAAAAACTTAACTAAAAAATCTTTGATCATAACTTGATAATTATTATTAACCTAGTAATATTAATCAATTAGTCGTTTTCGTGTAATGTGCAATGTCATATTCAATTTGTTAGTGTACAATTAACAAAATCTTGCCTTGTATAACTACTCACAATATAATTTCATCCTTTAAAACCCCTTTATTGAATGCAAATTCAAATAGCATATAAATCTTTCACCCTAGTTTAATCAGGGTTGGACTTAATAAGACCAAATTTGAACAAGAGCTAACTTAAGGTCAACTCAAATAGAAAAGGTATGATTAAGATCTATTTAAAATTGGTAAACTAAAACTCAATCTTAATTAAAAGATAATTTGATTTTTTATTCTAACAAAGTTAATTTGAATTCAAATACTTAAATTGGTTTAAATTCAACTTGTTTATAAAAGTAAACTTAATTTTTAATTTGAATTTAATTCATTTAATCTAAACTGTTTTACAAACTCAAACAAAATAAATTGAATCCAACTTTATATATGATCATTATTATTAAACTAGTAATATTACTAAGCCAATATGCCAATATGATACTAAGTATTATATTTAAGATTTTACATGACATAGGACATCACACCAGAAAATAATAAAAAAATTTCTTTAATAATTAAAGAAAAACCAAACAAAATAAAGAAGAGAGAGAAAGAGATGCATAGAATTACCTTTACATATAAGCAAAATTTGTATGGTTGACCGTTGACCTCCCGCGTGATTCTGTTTCCCTCAATTCCCTCCGTTTCAATAACTTTTCCCGTTCCGTTTCTACCACTACGGACCACGCTATTAATAATCTAACACCCTGAGGTATTTCTCGGACTTATAACGAAATTTCAAGGGCTAATTGGTCATTTGGCTTCTGCCCTTAAAATAATACAAAGTATCGCGACGACAAACATCATTATTGTCAGAAACATTTCCCACGCGCAGTAAGCTACGTGGTGGATATATCAAAATTCAAAATTTTGAGATTTTTTTAAAATTAATTTTGGAAGTGTGATAATATTTTAAGACTAGCTAGTTTTTATAATTATATCCTAAAATTGTTACTAAGAAATATACTTAAATTTTATACAAAGCAACCCATAATATTTACAATCAATTATCCAGACCATCAATCAATCAATGAACATATGTTTGATTACATACACACCATGTGGTTTGTAAATTAATTTTAAATATATAAAGGTGATTCTATGCAAGAAAAATTAGTTGTAAGATTATTATTTAAAATGATTATAAACATATGAAGGAGATTAATATTTAAATATAGATATTTACCTTCTTATTATGTTTTATAATAAATTCAACTGAAATAATTGAAGTTCTTCGATTTAAAGTCGTGTTAAGTTTAATTCCTATTATTTGGGTTAGATTTTTCTTTACCACGTAAATATATTTCCTTGACACACATAGTGATCAATTGAAGCTTTAATTATTTAACTTTTGTTTTTTAAATTGTCCCCCTTCTTTTATTAGGATAAGTCCAAATCAAATTCATATTTGATGTTTAATTAGTTAAGTTCATGATAATTTTTATCTATTGACTTAGAGATAGATTTATTAATTAAAATAGTCACATTTTAAGGAAAATATATGAAAACAACCAACTTTCTAAGGATTTAACCATCATAGCAAGACAACATGATTAAATATAATATTATTACTATCTCTAATTTTCAACAAAGACCCCAAAATTAAATGACTAACGGAAAATTCAATATATATATATATATGTAAAAATATTCTAACCAATTTGTAATATGTTGTCTATAAATTTACTTATTAAATTTTTGGTTATTTCTGTATAACATTATAATATAATTTTTATATATAAATAAATATTTTAACATATTTATACCATTTGACATTATAATATATGCTTATACGTTTTGAAGCAAAAAAAAAAGTAAAATAATTAATTTTTAGGAAAAAATGACTAAAATTTGTTTCACATGAAATTTTATTTATTGATAAGAAAAATGAAAATGTGATCAGTAGTGAAAAAGAGGGCGCGTGAAGAGGTGGGGTCAAAGTTATGTATATAATTCATGTTTGTATTATGAGACTGTCTTGCATTTCCTTGCCTTTCCTTTTTACAACTTTTGCTTTCTCTTCCCTCCCAATTCTGTCTTCTTTATCATAATCCTTTTTTTTTCCATCTCTCTTACCCTAATCACCTCTCTCTTTCCTTCTTCAAAACCATCTCTCTTCTCCTCTCCGATCCCTCTTCCCTCATCCTCAAATTAAATCTCAAACAACCCCCACAACCCACAGGACAAAAAAAAAAAAATCATAATCATAATCAAAATCCCTCCTTTCTTTGTGGGTCATTTTCATCTTGTACAATCTAGATCTCTATTGATCACTCACAATTCTTCTCTCGTCTTCTTCTTCTTCTTCTATAACTCAGACATATTTCCATCCTTGGAGAGAGAAGCTAGAGATTTGATTTATCTGTAAGATCCAATATCAAGTGAAAGAGTAAGAGTAAGAGAAGAGAAGACAGAGATGACTCCAGCAAACTTGGCAGGTCAGTTTGGTGACACAACTTATACTAAAGTATTTGTTGGAGGGTTGGCTTGGGAAACTCAGAAGGAGACTATGGAGAAGTACTTTGAACAGTTTGGTGAGATCTTGGAAGCTGTTGTTATCACTGATAAGGCTACTGGCAGATCCAAAGGCTATGGATTTGTATGTTCATCCCTTTTGGTACTTTATTGCATGTGATCTTGATATTGTTACTAGATCTTGAACAAAACATAATGAAATTCAACTTGTTTCATTGACTAGGTTACTTTTCGCGAGCCAGAAGCCGCCATGAAAGCTTGTGTTGATGCAGCTCCAGTGATTGATGGAAGAAGAGCCAATTGTAATCTTGCTTGCTTGGGAGTTCAAAGATCCAAACCCTCAACTCCAAAGCATGGTATATGAATACTTCTTTTTATGATATTGTATCAGATCCATAAAAAGTTGGATGAAATCTTTCACTGTTTTTGAAGCCACCCACTGTATCAAGATGCTTTGACACCACAGACAG
The DNA here is from genome assembly GCA_026122585.1 of Anacardium occidentale. Lineage (NCBI taxonomy): Eukaryota > Viridiplantae > Streptophyta > Magnoliopsida > Sapindales > Anacardiaceae > Anacardium > Anacardium occidentale. The sequence continues at coordinate 333,071 of JAJEJH010000096.1, read as the reverse complement.
ATAAGCTTAGTTATTTTGTATATTCCCCCATTATTTTCCTGTTGAGTTTTTGTTTTTATTTTCTAATTAAAAATGCGTGTTTTTTTTTTTTTTTTTTTTATATATATTTCCACCAGATGAAAACCATAAGCACTGTCACATTCAGCTTGAATATTCCTCCAAACTTGGAAAGTTCCATTCCGGCTACTTTGTTTTTGTTGAATGATTGTGTACTCCATACATTAACTATAAATAGTTATCAGTTGGAACAACTCCTTCTGCTCTTTTTAAATGCATGAAGACAACACTGAACTTACATTCACACGCTCTTCAATACACAACACAACAAGAAGTTATTGTGTACTAGTTGCTACATTATAATATATGAGAACATTTTTGTATTGCTTTGATTTTTCTGTTGTGTAAAATAAAAGTAAACCCGTGTACTTTCTTCAATGTGAAGTGGTTTTTTTTTTTTGGGTTTTGCAGGAGGGAGGAATTTTAGGGTTATGAGCTCTTTTCAAACAGGATTTGGAGGAGTAGGAACAACTTTTCCATCAACTGCAACCTTTCCTCATTATGCTATCCATCAAGGGATTCCATACAATCTTTATGGGTATTATGCTTCATTTACAATTTTTTTTTATTTCTCTCTTTCTCTCTCTGTCTCTCTTTGTGGGCATGTGTGTGGGGGAAGCTACATGCATTGCACGTGCACTGCCAACTCATGCACATTCATTCATATCCCTTTAATGATCTATCTAGGGTTGTCACCTGTAAGGTTGTCTAGCACGCTAGATGATTATTATAATCATCATCATCATGATGTTGGTGTTTCAGCCATCATTCTATGTCTACAATCTTCATCATGTGTCTGACTATCAATATGTTATCATCAACCTTAATCCCCTCTCTCTCGAGTCAGGGTTATTTTACTGTACAGTAGTAACATTTCCTTCACCTGTTTTAAACCTCTCCTTCGAGTTAGGATTACTGTATGCATGTACATTGCTTTGTATGTGCATACATCATACACGTGCATAGATGCATGTACAAGTGGGAACACATGCATGTGCTCTTAGTCCTTTACTGTCATGTATGCCATCATGTCATGCAAGTACAACCACAAACATGCACACATGGATTTTGCCTTTTGCATTATCTTGTTACATTTTACATAAGTTTCATCTCGCAACTTTAAGAAACCCTAACTTTTTGTTTTCTCGGTATTCTTGTGAACTCTATTTTAGGTACTCTCCATACTCACCGGATTACACTTATCCTACGGTTTGTACCAGATTCTCCTTGTCTTCTTTCTTCCTTTCTCTTCATATTAAGATAATTTTCGAACTAGACAATGACATTTTATCCTCTACAATTCTTAATCTGTCACATTACAAAAATAATTATCTTATCCAAAGTTTTGGAAGTTAACATATACGTAGACAAGTATAAGCTTAATTATTTCATAAAAATACGATCCATTATCTTATATTTTGAGATATAATTAATTTCACCTTGGTTTTATATGTATAAGATAACAAAACTCATGTGAGGAATCTTAAAGTAAATGAATTCTCTGTGGTGGGTACCAGATCTTTTCCTTCAAAATCAAACCAAAGTGATATGATTTCCCTCTCTTTTCTCTTTTACCAATAATTTAACATGAAGATATATATATATATTTTCTGGTAGAAGAAAGTTTTGTATGTAAAAATTAATGGGTGACCACTCACCAGCAATTGTTGACATTCAAAGCTGGCAATGAAATGGACTTGTTACCAAGTGGGCTCATTACCTGTTTGTGGAGAAGGACACCAAAGTTTCCTATACTAAAATGGGAGGATAATATTATATATATGACGAATATTTCTTATTTTAGTGTATATATATATATATAAATTGACAAAAATGATCAAATATGGATGTCATTATATTTTTAAAAAATTAACCAATTTTCCTAACCTAATAAATCTGCTAAGAAGACATAATCGTAATCAAATACTTTTTTTTTTAGGAATTTAGAAACTTTTGTCTTTCAATTGATTTTTATGTATGATCTCAAGACTTCTGGTTCATTTTTTAAAAAGTTCTAAGTCGATCGTCCCCATAAAAGAATAACGATACGGATATATATAAACTATACGGACATATATAAACCTGTTATTCATGCATATTAATAGTAATAATGTTGGGTTGGATGTTTTATATGTATGCATATCATGGGATATAATAATAATAATACTAATGAAAGAATATTTACAAATATTTTGTTAATTCAATTGTCAATGAAAGCAGACATGCATGAACGAGGATTCAGACTTTCAGAGAATGAAGGATAAAAAGTTGAAATGTGAACTTTATTTATTATAATTATTTTGTCCTTTGTGGTCCATTCCCTCTGTCACACCTTCACACTCTTCCATAATTTCATGGATGTTTGAAAGCATGAATAGATTTTTATTATTAATTGGCCATTAAAATTAATAAAAATTTTTGGTTCAGAGCTACTATAACATTTATGGTGGAGCAACTGCTCAATATCCCATGTATGGCAACGGACCTGGTGGCATGATGACAAGTGCAGCCACAGCAGCCTTCTATCCCTACCTCCAGTTCGGTGAGGGCAGCGGCGGAGCCACTGCGGCCAGCTATACTTCAAGTCAGGGCTATGGTGTTCAGTATCCTCACCACCTATTTCAGTACTCAGCCATCAATGCAACTGGTGGTTACCCCCAGCACTATGGTGCACCCATGTCTCTTGCCCCGACACCACCTTTGCAATCAGGTTTGTTTGTACACTAGAAACATCCACTAGACTTTTATTTATTTATTTTTCTTGTTTAATGCTTACACATTTAAATGAAAAGCCTCTCGTAACCTTAGTATTAGAACCGGTGAAATTATTTAATATTTTACATATAACTATTAAAAAATTTATAAATCCAAATTGAAAATTCAAACTATTGAAATGCATCGTACTATACATAAACATCCAAAATTTTATTCAAACCAAACTTGCAGTGAACCAGTTAGTATCCTCTACAACTAGGGATGGATCTCATTTGAGTTAAACTTAGATTGAATTTATGTTTCATCTCAAATTAGTTGACTTCAAATTAAAATTTTAATTCAGTTCAAGATCAACTCATTTGATATTACTGTTTATCCCAATGATGGTCATTGAATAATATTGTTCATCCTTTTATAACCCTTTAGTATACGAGTTTGAATAAAGTTGATCTTGAGTTGGGCATTATAACTTTAATCTAAGCTTGAGCTGACCATCAGTTATTAAAAAAAGAGTAATTGACCTAGCTTAATCTTAAACAGTTCATTTTGTTTTCGAAATTAGTAATGCATAGACTAGGGTTTTGTCATGGAAGGAAGTGTTACTAACATCTTTGACAGTGTGTTTTGCTGTGCCACAGGCGTGAACATGGCTCTCCATGCACCACCAATTCCCCATCGCTAGAGTGATCTATCATCTGTTTGGCAAATTACTTCACATGCAATATCTCTTCATCTTCATCGTCAGCTGCATGCTTCTTTCTTGAAGTCTCAAAACCTTTGGCCTAACCATGGTTCTCTTTCTCGCTCTCCCTCGCAAATCTAACTCATAATGCTCAACAGAATGGCAAATTGGGCATTCTTGCACACACACAAAAGCCCTCCATAGGGGCTCAATCTCATCATCACCTCCGAAATTGGAATGGTGATGATCTTCATGCATACTTTTTTTGTGCATCTTTCTCAAAGAAAGGTTCCTTGGAAGAGAACCAAAACCTCTTTTGTATCAAATACCAGTTGAAGCTGTTGAATCAGCTAAATTGGGAGCCTTTTTTTTTTGAAGATGTTGATTCTTGGCCTTGGGAAGGCCAAGAAAAACAACCATATTTTTTTTTTTTTTTTTTTTTTTTTTTTTGTACTATGTTTTAGCCTAGGGAAAGGCTAATAAAGTAGAAGAAGCTCAGAAAAGGAAAAATGGTTTGCGAAAATTGTAAATTCAACAACAAAATAGCAAACCCTTCTGATTTTAAAATCTTATAACTTGTTTTGAAAAGGCTAATCCCTCCAACTTAATTTGGCTAATCAACCCCTCTAGATGAAGAGGCAGTTTTATTAGCAAAATTAAAATCAGGGCACATGGGATGCCCTCAAAAAGTCTTTTTTGTGCATTAACATGTAGTCTTAGGGTTTTAGACAGCTAGGACCATGTAGCTAAATATAAGCTGGGATAAAAAAAAAAATGTTTTCTGAAAATATTTCCACCAACTTCACTTTTAAAAACTCTCACATAATGTTTGTCTTTAACAAAAATCACCCATCTTCCCTTAGGGTAGTGTGGGAGAGCTTGTTGTAAAAATAAATTAGTGAAACTTGTGGCTAAACTTTTGGAGTATTAGCAACAAAATCCTAATCTTAGGAGGGACAGTGGTTTTTTTTTTTTTAAGTTTTTGCATCTAGCAAGAGTTTAGAATGTCTCAAGAACTCCATTATTGGTTATGGAGATCAATGCATTTGCATGCAATCCATGGAATATATTTTGGTTTCCTTGGATTCTTCTTTACTAACCCAATCACCAACCATGGTTAGGACTTAGGTCAAAATTTCCTCATCACTCTCTCTTTCGCTTTCCCTCTTTCACTCTTCTCAATGATCTCTCTTTCTCTTTCTCTTGCTCTTAAATTTCTCATGAAGAACTCTGTTAATTACTTGGAGATGAACTTTGATGATATCCTTTTTTATTATCATGTATAATTAAGCCTATTATGGTTTGGATTGCAATTAGGCATTATGCTACTTAAATAGGACAAAATTATGATTCTAATTTTTCCATCCATATGCTGGTTGGGAAAATTATGAATATGCGACTTACTAGCTACTTCTTTAATGCGATTTTAATTTTGAGACTCTTGTTTTTATTATTTATGCTTACTTTTAATTAATTTTCTGCTTTCTGCATCATCTCATGAACACTACTCCATTTTTCAATAGTTGGCCAAGGAAAAAAAATGAACATGTCTCTTCTATTATGTACACATATTTTTGGTCAAGTTATGTTGCATGTGTTTTGCTTTAATGAAGCTTTTCGAAAGATTTTTGTTTTTGACCAAATTGACATGATTTTTTACACCAACCCACCCTCAGCTATTTCAAATAATAACACTATCTCTTTGACATTGGTATGAAGGTTTCGATGTTTATACCATCAAAGCATAAAACTATCATGACAATACGAGATAAATTATTATTTTAGTCTAAATTAAGGACAAACAATTTATCCAAAAACATGAACCTGAAAGATATTTTTCATTGAATAGAGACTAATAATTAATTATACTTGCATACATGCTTTGAAATTGGTAATCCTCAATTAATTTTAATCATTAATAAATAAATGATAATATATTATATTAAAAATTTGATAAAATATGTTAATGTTTCAATAATATATTATGATGTTTTGATAACCTTTTTTTTATTAATGCAATACTTTAAAACATTATATATATATATATATATTGATCTACTTTACTTTAATTAAATAATTGTTATTCATTTGATGATGTTTTGGAATCATGAAATATTCACAAAAAAAAGAAAGTATGATTATGATTCATCTTTCTAAATTACAATAAGATATTGTTAATTATATAATGTCATTGAATCATATGCACTCTGGGAGCCGTGTCTTGCAATATGGTATGATAGAGTGTGCAAAATGGAGAGGTTTGCAACATACAAAAACTGGAAATACTGTTCAAATGCACTGTGCGAACATTTCAGTTGGTTTTGGGTTTCATTTGGCTGGATTCTCAGCTGCTTTTGACCACAAAAATAATGCATTTTGTCCATTTTTTGTGGCCGGAGGAGTATGTGCTCGGGTTGGTAAGGTTTTTCCTAATCCAAAGCTACTTGTTAGCCAAGTCTCCCGAAGGCAATTCTAAGCAAAATGGGGCTGATATGGGATGGTGTGTTCGCGGGTGCAAGCTAGTTTGGCAGCCTAAAATTCATCAAAATGTGGTCTGGGACATTTGTTTGCATGGTTTTTTCGGTCACCGGTAATTTATGAACATGTACATAAATTACTTCGCAATGTTCACATACTTAAGAATTTTTTGTGGAACAAGGGAAGATTACTAAATTTTGTTTATTTTAAGGTTGTTTTAGATATTCTTTTGAATCTTATCTTTGTAGGAACTTAGATAGATTATCAAGAGATTGTTAGTTCTATTAGTGTGCCTTAGAATATATGAAACTTAATTTGTTTTCCAACCGTTGGCTGTTGTTTTTATTAATATATTTTTGCTTAAAGAAAAGATAAACAAATATTGGACCATATGAGCACCAGTGTAGGACCCGCCGCCACGAGTACCCCTGCTGTGCTGAATAATAACAATATTTGGGGAGCTTTTATTAATCATCTGAAAATATGGGTACCCGCGACGGGAATCCTACGAAAATAAAATAACTGAAACTGTACAATGCTTTACATTTCTATACATGCGGAAGCTCATCTGAATATACATCATATATATATATATATATACATCTGAAATATACAACTGTTCTGTACAAGGGCCCACTGGCCTACATCATATACATATACTGTACATCTGGATACGAAACATGTACAACAATGACCACACAGGTCCAAAACTGATATACACTGATCGAGGTGTGTGTGCATGCCTTCTCCGTCAGCCTCGATCCAACCGCTCCTCGAACCCAGCACGAACACCTGCAAAACTGGAAGAAGGAGGGGGGATGAGTGATAAAGATCACCCAGTAAGCGCTCCTTACTTCCCTCAATACCCAAGCAAGCACAACAATCACATAAACAAACACATACCTTGGCCTCGGCCCTAATCATACATCTATGCGCTTGCTGGAATCTGGAAACTGTTATCTGTATCTCATTCATTCATTATTATCATATGGATGCATGTCATGATGTGTATGTCATGTCATGCTAACTGAAAACTAGATGCATGCATCTGAATACCTCTCTCTGTACCCTCGGGTACCTGCTGTGCTGATCAGACTGGGTAATACAGGGATTCGGCATCCTGGCCATGTGGGTTAACCATTCTAGCTACCGGCTAGAAAGCTGAATCTGATATCTGCACTGCTACGATCTGACTGGTGTCAGAGAGCTGAAACTGAAATGCTGCTGAATCATCTGACTGGTGTCAGGAACTGAATCTGAAAACACTGCTCAGCGTTCTGACTGGTGTCAGAAGGCTGATTCCCACAGATGCCCCCTCGTATTCACCCTATACTCTCACCCGTACATCGGGTTCTGAATACTGCTGAATTCGAATCCCCTGATCCTCTCTGAAGCTACATGTAATGCCATGACATGCATATGCAGCTTATTAACTCATTACATGCTTATTTGATGCTTATCTGAAGCCATTAAATATTTATTCTGAATTCGCATGCTCAATTTCCCATTCAAATAACATTTTTCTGAAATTCTGCTGATGCACGGGCGTGCATGAAATGTGCACGGGCGTGCACCCTGACGCACGGGACCGTGCACTGGTCGTGCGCCTGGTCGTGTAACTCTCGGGAATTTACTATTCATTGTCACTGAAATTGCCTATGCACGGGCGTGCGTAAGCGGACACACGGGCGTGCATGCACATTTTCTGGCCGTGCATGGGTCGTGCACACGGGCGTGCATCTGGAGAAACACAGGCTCACGGCCGTGCCATAATGGCGCACGGTCGTGCGTCTGGTTCTTCAACAAAGCACCGCTCGGAAAATGCACAAATGGCCAACCAAAACACATCCAATTGTAATCACACTTCAAACACATGTTATCCACATCCCAAATAACACAATTCAAACATCATATACCACATGCATCGATCATTCCACGATTTACCATGGAAATATCTTCTTTCTCTTTCTAAAGCCATACATACACACATGCAAGCTTCAAGGGTGGGAATCTATCAACCAAATCAACATGCAATCACATATAAACCTTCCACACATTCATCAGCATGCAATACCTTCATCCATGGCATCAACACTCATCAAACAAGCTAGGAAAACGCAAGAAGAAGTGAGGAACACTTACCTCTCTCCATGCTTTGAAACCAAGCTTCAAATCACTAATCTCTTGGCTCTCTAATCGGATTGGGAGCTAATGGCTGCTGAGTCTCCTCTCTAGGAACGGGAGGCACTGAAATGAAAGAGAGAATATGGCTAAAATGCAAACGGGTGAGTAAAGAAATGAACTTAACTCACGGCTCACTTAAATACTATGCCACGCACGGGCGTGCACCAATGATGCACGGTCGTGCACCAGGGAAAATAAGTATAACTTATTTCCCGCTCGCTCGCCTAATCGAATCCTTCCGAAAGGATTCCAACGGAAGCCACATGGCTTCGAAAACTTACCAACTCACCCTTGAACTCAACCAGACTCCCAATCTCTTTCTGAATTCGATTTCTAACCCCAAAATTCTACCCCTAAGGGCTTCCGGATCTAGGATGCTACATTTCCTCCCCCCTTATAAAAATTTCGACCCCGGAATTTACCTGAATAACTCTGGGAACCTATCCCTGATCTCAGATTCTACCTCCCAAGTGGCTTCCTCCACTCTCTGACTGCGCCATAAGACCTTCACTAGAGGAATCTGCTTGTTCCGGAGAACCTTGACTTTATAGTCCAGAATCTGTACTGGCAGCTCTTGATAACTCAAATCATCAGCCAACTCAACCTCTGAAAACTGAAGCACATGAGAAGGATCTCCCACATACTTCCTTAACTGCGACACATGGAACACATTATGGATCCTGTCCATGCTAGCTGGCAAAGCCAATCTGTAGGCAACTGTCCCTACTCTCTCAAGTATCTCATAGGGACCAATGAATCTAGGGGCCAACTTCCCCTTTCTGCCAAATCTGAGCACGTGCCTGTACGGTGCAACTCTCAGGAATACTCTGTCGCCTACTGCAAACTCAATCTCTCTGCGTCTCAGGTCTGCATAGCTCTTCTGTCGATCCTGGGCCTGTTTCATCCTTTGCCTGATGATTCGGATCTGCTCAATCATACCCTGAACTATCTCTGGACCAACAACTGTCTCCAGGGAATCTCTCTCTCCAATCTCATCCTAATGAAGAGGAGATCTACACTTCCGATCGTACAATGCCTCAAATGGAGCCATCTGAATAGTCGCCTGATAACTGTTATTATACGTGAACTCCATGAGGGGAATCAACTCTGCCCAATCGGTCTGGAAGTCCATACAACAAGCTCTAAGCATATCCTCCAGAATCTTGTTAACTCTCTCGGTCTACCCATCTGTCTGAGGATGGTAGGCTGAACTAAACTGTAATCTGGTCCCCAAGGCTCTCTGCAATGATCTCCAGAAAGCTGACAAGAATCTGGAGTCTCTATCTGACACTATAGTCCTGGGAACACCATGGAGTCTGACCACTTCTCTGATATACAATCTCCCCAACTGATCAGTAGACATGCCCTGTCTGACTGGCAGAAAATGAGCTGACTTACTCAGCCTGTCCACAATCACCCAAATGCCATCAAATCCTTTCTGAACTCTGGGAAGACCGAAATAAAATCCATGGAGATATCTTCCCATTTCCACTCAGGAATACTCAAGGGATGAAGTAAACCTGATGGTCTCTGATGCTCTGCCTTAACCTGCTGACATACCAGACATTTGGAAACGAAATCTGCTATGTCTTTCTTCATGCCTGACCACCAGAAACTCTTCTTGAGATCCTGATACATCTTTGTACCGCCTGGGTGTGCTGAATACACCGTACTGTGCCTCTGACAAAATCCTCTGCCTCAACTCTGAACTCTGTGGCACACATACTCTGCCTCTGAATCTCAAGATCCCATCTCTGAACTCAAAGTCTGGCACTGCTCTCTCTGCCATCCTCTGAAGCATACTCTGAGTCCACTCATCAGATATCTGGCACTCTCTGATCTCATCATACAAAGAAGATCTGATCTGTAATCTGGAGAAACCCGCAGTCACTATCTCAATCTGCTCTCGGGCTATCTCATACTGTACTCTCTCTGAACTGAAAGACTGGATAAGGCTACTCGCCTGCTCAAAGCATCTGCCACTACATTGGCTCTCCCTGGATGATATCTGATGTCAACATCATAATCTTTCACCAGCTCTAACCATCTCCTCTGCCTCATATTGAGCTCTCTCTGGGTGAAGAAATATTTCAGACTCTTGTGGTCTGAATAAATGCTGCACTTAACTCCATATAAGTAATGTCTCCAAATCTTCAAGGCAAACACAACTGCAGCTAACTCCAAATCATGAGTGGGATATCTCATCTCATGATCTTTCAACTGTCTGGAGGCATAAGCAATAACTCTACCACTCTGCATCAACACTGCCCCAATCCCCTGATGGGACGCATCTGTATAAATGTCAAACTCAACTCCCTCCTGTGGTAGCGCCAAAACTGGAGCACTAGTCAATCTCTGCTTAAGCTCCTGGAATCGTGCCTCGCACTCATCTGACCAAACAAATGGAACCTCTTTCCTAGTCAAGGCAGTGAGAGGCCTTGCTAGGTTAGAGAATCCCTCAATGAATCGCCTGTAATAACCTGCCAATCCAAGGAAACTTCTGATTTCCTTTACTGTCCTCGGCTTTGGCCAACTCAAAACTGCCTCTACCTTACTGGGATCCACTGAAATACCATCTGCTGAAACCACGTGACCCAGAAAGGCAACTCTGTCAAGCCAGAACTCACACTTGGAGAACTTGGCATACAGTTGTCTGTCTCTCAATCTCTGAAGCACGTATCTGAGATGCTCCTCATGCTCTGCCACACTCCTGGAATACACCAGAATGTCATCAATGAAAACCACCACGAACCGGTCTAAGCAATCGTGAAACACCCGGTTCATCAGATCCATAAAGATCGCTGGGGCATTAGTCAACCCAAATGGCATGACCACGAACTCATAATGCCCGTATCTGGTCCTGAAAGCTGTCTTGGGAACATCTCTGTCTGCCACTCTGACCTGATAGTACCCAGATCTCAAATCAATTTTCGAAAACACTGCTGCCCCTCTCAACTGATCATACAAATCATCTATCCTCGGCAGGGGATACTTATTCTTCACTGTTACTCTGTTCAACTCTCTGTAGTCGATGCACATCCTCATCGACCCATCCTTCTTCTTAACAAATAGAATCGGAGCTCCCCAAGGCGAACAACTAGGTCTGATAAACCTCTTATCTGTCAACTCCTGAAGCTGCTTCTTCAACTCCTGAAGCTCAGCTGGAGCCATCCGGTACGGAGCCTTAGAAATTGGAGCCGTACCTGGAAGAAGCTCAACACTAAACTCCAACTCTCTGTCTGGAGGCAACCCTGGTAACTCTTCTGGAAACACATCTGAAAACTCTCTAACAACTGGCACCTCCTCGATACTCGGACCCACTGAATTGCTACACACAACATTGGCCAAGTATCCGACACAACCCTGTCTCAACAATCTGCTCGCCTGAATGCTGGAGATCGTCAGACTGTCAACTCGGCCCTCACCAAACACAAACTGATCAGGGCCTATGTGGAATCTCACTTTCTTCCTTCCACAGTCTATCTCTGCACCATATCTACCCAGAAAATCCATCCCCAATATCATATCAAAATCTGCTAACTCCAGCAGAATCAAATCAATCATCATGGATCTACCCATAATCTCTACCTCCTGATCTAGGAGGACTCTGTCACTCAACACAAATCCCCCATCTGGCATCTCTACATGTATACTCCTACTGGCCACACTAGGGTCAACCCCTAATCTCTCAACTACGCCCCAAGACACAAAGCTGTGCGTGGCTCCACAATCAACAAGTACAAATAAGGGAGTATCAAAATAACGTAACTGACCGGTAACTGCATGGGGAATGGCCTCTGCCTGCTCCTGGCGGACTGCATAAACTCTGGCTCTGCCTCCGCCAACTCCGGAAGGACCGGCACCTCCCTCCTGTGCTCTATCACCAACTCGGGGAACATCAGCTCCACCTCTATCGGCTCTAACTCCGCCTCTGGGTAGACCACCTCGGCCTCTGAACTGACCGGCTCCACCTCTGCCCTGTCCAGCACCTGCACCTGTACCCAATCTGGCTGGACATGCTGCCATCATGTGCCCTGGCTGATGGCACCAGTAACATACTATCTGACCAGATAAACACTCCCCTGGATGGCGTCTGCCACATCTGGTACACTGTGGTGGCTGGGATGCAACTTTCTGCCTCTGACTCTGGAAAGCGCGGGCAGATCTCTTGGCTGACATTGGCCTCTTGCCCCTGTCTCTGTCATCTGATCTCTGACCTCTCTCAGATACACCAATCATAACACCCATCTTCTGTAAACCGGCCTCGAATCTGAGTGCTCTCCCCAAGGCATCACTGAATCTCTGAGGAGGCTCTGGGCCTGTCATCACATCCTTGTAGATCGCAGGATGTAACCCATGAATAAATTTCTGAACTCGGCCCAACTCTGTCCCTGCCAAACTCGGGACGAATCTCGCTAATGCATTGAACCTGGTAGCATATTCCTTCACTGAACTCGACCCCTGAGCCAAATCAATAAACTCCTGGGCCTTAGCATAAATTACCTCCAAACTCCTGTACTCTGCATCGAACAACTGTCTGAATCTTGCCCATGTCATCTGCCCCTCACTGATGGAAGTCTTGGCTAGATTCCACCAAACTTTAGCATCACCCTTGAGAAGGAACACTGCATATCGAACCTTCTCTCTCTCTGATAAGGTGTAGAGGCCCATGACATTCTCCACTGCCTCAATCCACTCCTCTGCTACAGCTGGATCCCTAGATCCACTGAATTTAGCTGGCTGAAACGATGCTGGCAGATGATAAATCGGATGAAGTCTCTCTGAAGAACCAGTACCCACTGTATCCGAACTCATACCCTGACTGAAATCTGTATAACCTGTCGGATACTGATGCCTCTCTCTAACTGACTGAGGCTGCGACTGATACTGATACGGTCGCTGATACTGCGGATGCGACTGATGATGTGACTGATAATGAGACTGGGAATGTCTTCTCCTCGGAATCTGATGACTCTCAAACTGAGGAGGAGTAACTCTATCTGGCTCTGTAGCATTACCCACTCCAGCTTGCTGGAGGCTCTCTCTGACAACATCCCCAATCATATCTCTCAACTGATCGGGTCTCATCGACACATGGGAGGTAGTCTGAGGGCGTCGTCTATCACTAACACTCATAGGGTGGGCGGTAGAACTACTATCTGTCTCGTCTAGATATCTAGGGATATACTCTTCTCTATCTATAACATCACAACAAGCTGAGGTTAGAATCACATAACACAATCAATCTGGAAAATAAATACCTGACTGTGCTGTGAGGAGGGTCTGGACGACGGCTGCGAAGGAGAGAAAAGCACCACACACTTACAACTTTTGCTCTGATACCAACAAATGTAGGACCCGCCGCCACGAGTACCCCTGCTGTGCTTAATAATAACAATGTCTGGGGAGCTTTTATTAATCATCTGAAAATATGGGTACCCGCGACGGGAATCCTACGAAAATAAAATAACTGAAACTGTACAATGCTTTACATTTCTGTACACGCGGAAGCTCATCTGAATATACATCATATATATATATATACATCTGAGATATACAACTATTCTGTACAAGGGCCCACTGGCCTACATCATATATATACATATATTGTACATCTGGATACAAAACATGTACAACAATGACCACACAGGTCCAAAACTAATATACACTGATCGAGGTGTGTGTGCATGCCTTCTCCGTCAGCCTCGATCCAACCGCTCCTCGAACCCAGCACGAACACCTGCAAAACTGGAAGAAGGAGGGGGGATGAGTGATAAAGATCACCCAGTAAGCGCTCCTTACTTCCCTCAATACCCAAGCAAGCACAACAATCACATAAACAAACACATACCTTGGCCTCGGCCCTAATCATACATCTATGCGCTTGCTGGAATCTGGAAACTGTTATCTGTATCTCATTCATTCATTATTATCATATGGATGCATGTCATGATGTGTATGTCATGTCATGCTAACTGAAAACTAGATGCATGCATCTGAATACCTCTCTCTGTACCCTCGGGTACCTGCTGTGCTGATCAGACTGGGTAATACAGGGATTCGGCATCCTGGCCATGTGGGTTAACCATTCTAGCTACCGGCTAGAAAGCTGAATCTGATATCTGCACTGCTACGATCTGACTGGTGTCAGAGAGCTGAAACCGAAATGCTGCTGAATCATCTGACTGGTGTCAGGAACTGAATCTGAAATACTGCTGAGCGTTCTGACTGGTGTCAGAAGGCTGATTCCCACAGATGCCCCCTCGTATTCACCCTATACTCTTACCCGTACATCAGGCTCTGAATACTGCTGAATTCGGATCCCCTGATCCTCTCTGAAGCTACATGTAATGTCATGACATGCATATGCAGCTTATTAACTCATTACATGCTTATTTGATGCTTATCTGAAGCCATTAAATATTTATTCTGAATTCGCATGCTCAATTTCCCATTCAATAACATTTTTCTGAAATTCTGCTGATGCACGGGCGTGTATGAAATGTGCACGGGCGTGCACCCTGACGCACGGGACCGTGCACTGGTCGTGCGCCTGGTCGTGTAACTCTCGAGAATTTACTATTCATTGTCACTGAAATTGCCTATGCACGGGCGTGCGTAAGCGGACACACGGGCGTGCATGCATATTTTCTGGCCGTGCATGGGTCGTGCACACGGGCGTGCATCTGGAGAAACACAGGCTCACGGCCGTGCCATAATGGCGCACGGTCGTGCGTCTGGTTCTTCAACAAAGCACCGCTCGGAAAATGCACAAATGGCCAACCAAAACACATCCAATTGTAATCACACTTCAAACACATGTTATCCACATCCCAAATAACACAATTCAAACATCATATACCACATGCATCGATCATTCCACGATTTACCATGGAAATATCTTCTTTCTCTTTCTAAAGCCATACATACACACATGCAAGCTTCAAGGGTGGAAATCTATCAACCAAATCAACATGCAATCACATATAAACCTTCCACACATTCATCAGCATGCAATACCTTCATCCATGGCATCAACACTCATCAAACAAGCTAGGAAAACGCAAGAAGAAGTGAGGAACACTTACCTCTCTCCATGCTTTGAAACCAAGCTTCAAATCACTAATCTCTTGGCTCTCTAATCGGATTGGGAGCTAATGGCTGCTGAGTCTCCTCTCTAGGAACGGGAGGCACTGAAATGAAAGAGAGAATATGGCTAAAATGCAAACGGGTGAGTAAAGAAATGAACTTAACTCACGGCTCACTTAAATACTATGCCACGCACGCACGGTCGTGCACCAGGGAAAATAAGTATAACTTATTTCCCGCTCGCTCGCCTAATCGAATCCTTCCGAAAGGATTCCAACGGAAGCCACATGGCTTCGAAAACTTACCAACTCACCCTTGAACTCAACCAGACTCCCAATCTCTTTCTGAATTCGATTTCTAACCCCAAAATTCTACCCCTAAGGGCTTCCGGATCTAGGATGCTACAATATAACTTTTTAGAAATCTAAAGCCTTGAAAATATGAAGGCACATAACCATGTGTGTAGAGCATATGCCTATGTCGGGTTAGTGTGATATTGAAAAGTTGACCATTGGACTATAATTAATGATAAGAGCATGACCATGCATTAGAAGCAAACGATTATACATCTACCTAATTTCATTTCAACAACTTTTAAATCAGCTACAATAACTATATATTATCAAACACTATAAAAGCAAGCTAATTTGAAAGAAGAAGAAAGAGAAATAATTATGTCTTAGGTTCTTATTCTTTATGTTCTCTAATTCTCCATTCTTTCTTTAAAAATTATATGTAAATTTTTGAGAAAGTATTTGTGCTTAATGTTTGCATCAGCCTTGCAAAGGAAAATTTTAATATCTATATTTATAATAAAAAACCCAAGAGCACAATCTCATGAAAGTAGTGGAGGGCAAAATCTTATGAAATTATTGTAAAACAAGCAATCATTTATATTAAAACTAGTGTAAAGGGTAAAATCCCTTGTATTAAAACTCTTGTATTTTCTAGGTTTTAAAAAAGTGGAGAAAAAGTTTTAAATAGGGTTGCTTGAAGGAGTGAATATAGGAGACTTGTGAAGAAGCTCCGAACCATTATAAAAATTGGCTGAACATATCTCCCTATCCTTTTCTTTTGACTGGTTTTAGATTAATTTATATTTGCTTTAGTTACTTGTTTATATCTGATCACGTTGATTTATTCCTTGGTTGCTTGATTGGTTATTTGCATTATTAAGTTGTATACATTTGTATAAAATTGGTTTTAGGGTGAAAAGTCTTAAAAGTTAGAAATTTTTTTACAAAACCCATTCAACCTCCCTCTAGGATTAGTCATTTAGTGTTTTAGGGTTCCACAATTGATATCAAAGCTTGAGCTTTTGCTTTCAAAAATCAAACTATTTTAAGAGTCAAAGATCGAACTTTACAATGACTAATTTATTTTCAAAAATTGTTTTTAAAGAAGGTTATAGTTTGGTTAAGCTACCCTTATTTTGTAGGGAAAATTGTAGTTAATAAAAATTTATTGAAAAGGTAATTTCATTCCTATGAACTCTTGAATACGAGCGAACACTTGTGAGTTCGCATGTGCATCAGATAGAAAAACTAACATCTACGATGTAGGAAGACATTTATATATGCTAGTTATGCGTTAGTTTTCAGTTTTTAGTTTTCAATTTATAATTTAAGTTTCTAATTTTCAATATATAATTTCAATTTCAGATATCAATATCATTTTATTGATCACCCTCAGTACAGATAAAACTTACATGGTCAGGGTGTCAAATTCTTGTATTCATCAATTTGATCAGTATAACAAATATTTTTAGATATTTTTTAGATACAATTTTATTTATTTATTATATCATTTCAAGATCTTTGGATCACAACAGTGTTTTTAGAAAATATTTTTAGTAAACAAGCCTAAAGGCAAGAGCATAATTTCAATATACTTCCTACAATGACATACATTTAGTTAGCATGACATGAATCAGAATTTAAATTAGCATGATATATCATAAATTAAACTTATGAGACATGACATACAACAAGCATAACAAAGTAGCAAGAAATATATCAAGTGAAGAATAATATATGAGAAACATAAAGAAAGCATGAAGTAATTAAGACCTATAATACATTATGAATATTGTAGAACACACACATATATACATATATGTGTTAGATTCAAAAATAAAATAGAAGAGTCAACATGTCAAAAAAGTCAATAACTCGTAATAGATCACGAAAGTATAATAAACTAAACATGCTTATGAGTAGATATAAGAAAATACTTACTGAGTGATTTGTCACTCATTCTTTTCAGTTTTCTTTCCTTTACAAGTCAATTGGATATATGTTGAGCCAAGACATGAGATAGCTGTGAGTTGGGCCTAGTTTTGTTAATTGGCATGTACACGACTCGCATGCCTTATATGATTTTCATGTATTTATTGTATAGATATACATACATACATACATACATACATACATACATATATATATATATATGTATGTATGTATGTATGTATGTATGTATGTATGTATGTATGTATATCTATACAATAAATATAGCTGTGAGTTGGGCCTAGTTTTGTTAATTGGCATGTACACGACTCGCATGCCTTATATGATTTTCATGTATTTATTGTATAGATATACATACATACATACATACATACATACATACATACATACATACATATATATATATATATATATGACGTACAGTTTATACACCAATATTGTACAATATATTTGGTACGATAAAGAACTGATATTTTTTGCATACAATATTTATTCATTAATGTATTTTATATTAAAATACTTTTGATTACATGCTTTCAGTTTTAGTGGGATTTCTACTATATATTACTAATAATCACCTACAATGGAAAAAAATGTATAACATGTAGTGTAAATAATAATAATAATAATAATAAAAATTTATATCTAATAAATAATAATTTATAGCAACGAGTTTTACAAGACCGTACATCAAAAGCGCATAATTGTGCACCTACCTAAATTTTATTTTAATGGCTCACAAATTAGCTGTAATAACTATTTCTCTCCAAACACTATAAAAGCAAGTTGATTTGAAAGAAGAAAAATAGAGAATCATGTCATAGGTTCTTATTCTTTCTATTCTAATTCTTCATTCTATCTTTATCTAAAACTTATATATAATTCTTTGAGAAAGTTTTTATACTTAATGTTTGTATTAGCCTTGTATAGACAAATTTTAATATCTGTATTCATAATCCAAAACTTAAGGGTGCAATCCCATGAAATTAGTAGTTAGGCGAAATTCCATGAAACTATTATAAAAGATATAGTCTCTTATATCAAAATTAATATGAATGACGAAATCTTTTGCATTAAAACAATTTTATTTTTTGGATTTGTAGATAATAGAAAAAAAGCTTCAAGCAAGATTGCTTGAAGAAGACTTGTAGAGAAACTCTGAACTACTATAAAAATTGGTTGAACATATCTTTTTATCTCTTTCTTTTTTCTTGTTTTACATTGATTTATATTTGCTTTAGTTACTTATTTATATTTGATTATATTGATTTATTACTTAATTGGTTGATTGTTATCACTATTATTAAGTTATATAGATTTACATAAAATTGGTTTTTGGGAGAAGAGTTCTAAAAGTTACAAAAATATTTATAAATCCTATTTACTCCCTCTAAGATTAGTCATTTAGTCTTTTGAGATTCTGCTGTAGTCACTCAAGAGTTGATGACCACTGGACTTGACAGAGAATGATGATATGAAGCAACAAACGCAAATGAAAATTTGATTTGAATAGTAAACTAAGCGACAACCAGAAGAGGATTAGAGAGGAAATTGAAGTAGAGATGTCTGCCCGTGAGTTGATTGACTTGTGGCGAATCCAAAAAAAAAAGATTAATTGTTGGCAAATGGAAAACTGGTGGAGAACAAAAACCAAATTGGCAAATGCGGTAAAGTGCGAGAGAAAGTAAAGTCTAATTTATTGACACTTAGTAAAATGTGTTAATATGTTAACAGTTATCATGTTCACTTAGAGACTAACTGTACCATGAACATTCAAGGACTAATTGAACATTCCTTTTACTAACTGTACCATAACATAGAAGGCCACATCGAATAATATGCATGCATACTGATTTACCAAAGCATTCGGGAATGATATGAATGTTAGCCATAAAGAATAGGAATACAAAAAAAAAAATAATAATAATAATAATAAAAGGAGAAAGATGGGATGGGACATTGAATTTAGGGTTAGAAGTTAGGGTGGCGGGCGATTGGAGTGATTAGTTTTTGGGGCGATGGGTTGGTAATCAGTGTTACTGCTCGATCACTGTCATGTCTGTGGTTGTGGGCTGCATGCCTGGCTGCCTTTTGCTCATAGAGAAAGAGAGAGAAAAAGAAGTACGTTATTAATGGATATGGAATCACTCAACCCACCAACAATCCGAGTTAATGAAGATCCTCGACTCCTTTTATGTTGCCCTATTTCATGGCATCTTTCTTCTTTACTTCCCTCCGTTTATTTGGACCACGTCGGCGTTATGAACGTGATGACACCTCCACTATTTACCCACATTATTAAACTTCATTCGATGCTAATAATAGGATGGGAAAGAGAAAGGTGAAAAAAACATAAATAAGTCGCTGAAGAAGTGATGAGTCATTGGAGCAGAGCCATGGATTCGATGTGTCCACATCCAAACTTATGAATTCGATACACACCATCTATATTTCTTACTCTTACAGTTGCAGTCTCCACTTTCTCCCTCACTCGTTGCGGGAAGTCAAGAACAGGCCTCGCTTTTATTTATTTCTTTTTCTCTCTTTCCAAACAGGAATAACGACACCAATAACATTAAATGCTATCGAGAAAACAATGTTAATTTGTTTTTAGAGCCGCGTTTTTCAGTCTGATTCAGTACAATCATGACTCATTCCTAATCATGCTTATAAATATATATATATATATACATATATATATATATAATATATACATGTTTAAATGTAGTGCATAGGTGTAGGCCCCTCTTTCTCCATTACTTGTCAAAATCACACTTGTAAGTACTAATGCTTAGTTGTATTAACTGATAATTAACTGAATAGTCTTATTCATGGCAGTTCCACAATCTCGACTTTTTCTATGACTTCTTTCTTCTTCGCTTTTATGTTGCTTTTGGTTGCTATCATTTCTTACATATTTTCCCACTTTCCCTTTTAAACATTCGGTGGCAATTCGACTCCAAAACTCAAAGCCCTTGTAGAATTATAGCAAGACTGCAAACAGAACCTATAAACCGCAAACAAGCTCGTTCAAGTGTAGTTGTGTTTGTTCTTCTTGTTCTGGGTCTTGGCCGAGTTTTCTATTAAGTGAAAACAGTCTTTTCCAGAAAATATTGGAGATGGTTGACAGCAAAGGCGATACAACTAAGAAGCAGACGCAAACGCATCCTCAGCAGCAGCAACAACGGTCATCTTCTCCTAAGAACCCAATTGAGGAATCGACGGAAAAAGGGGAGCTTCAACACCAATCGCCACCACCACCACCACTTGTTGTGGTAACCGGAGCTCCGTTCATTTCTTCACCTCTATATGTCCCTATTGGTGCTACTCCTACTCCGTTTGAACAACAATTTGATTCTGTGAATCCCAAGAGACAAAGATATAGCAGTAGTCAATGGAAGCTTTTACCATCCCCATCTCAACAGCAAAAACAAACAACCCAAATGGCTATGCTGAGCAGTGAATCAACGCCATCACCAACTACAAATCCCATGAATCCACACAGTCAAACTCACACAACTGCAGCTTCATCCTCTGACACAACGTCCCCCCCTCCTCACTCTCCCATTCCATCTCTCTCTGCAGCCTCCGGTCAAGAGACAAGCAAATTAGAGGGCGAACAATTACAACCCCAGTTCAGAAAAGGAAAATATGTGAGCCCGGTTTGGAAACCAAACGAGATGTTATGGCTGGCTAGGGCTTGGAAGGTTCAGTACCAAGGTGGATCAAACGGGTCTGGCTTATCTTCTAGAATCGATCAGCCAGAGACTGTCCACGTCACTGTCAGCACTGAGATGCCAGTTCAAGCAACAAGAGGAAAAACTAGGGCCGACAAAGATAGAGAAGTTGCGGAGTTCTTGCAAAGACATGGTGTCAACAGAGATGCTAAAACCGCTGGTACTAAATGGGATAACATGTTGGGTGAATTTAGAAAAGTGTATGAGTGGGAAAGAGGTGGTGAACGAGAGCAAGCCGGAAAGAGTTATTTTAGACTCTCTCCTTACGAGAGAAAGATACACAGATTGCCAGCTTCTTTTGACGAAGAGGTCTTTGAAGAGTTGTCTCAGTTCATGAGTTCTCGTATGAGAATACCTCAGGGCAGAGGGGCTTCTGTTGTTGTTTCTGGTGATGATAGTAGAACAACTGTTACTAGTACCAGAGTTCTTCCTCCTCCCCCTCCTTTTAAAGAAGATGACCTCTCGCTCTCAGGTATTTTATTCGTAAAGTTCCATTTTTTATGTATGTTTTCTTTTCCCTGACCAGCATTACTTTAATTGTTAGCGAGGGCGAAGCAGCTAGTGATGACAAGTGGAGCCGAAGCTTTCTTTCCTGGTGGTAGAGGGAGTTTGCTAGGGTTTGAGTCTCCAGTAGACGTGGGTCTTCTTCCTACTTCATCTTCCTCCTCCAAGGAACTCCGGAGAATTGGGAAAATAAGAATGACGTGGGAGGAATCAGTGAGTTTGTGGGCTGAAGAAGGAGAGCACCACAGAGGGAGAATTAGAATTCAAGGTTCAAGCTTTCTTAATGCAGATGAACTTACATTCTTTGATGATACAATGGTTGCTTGCAATATGGAAGCCTTCGAAGATGGTTCTCTTAGAGGTTTTTCTGTAGATAGATTCCTTCCCGGACAACAAGTCAAAGTCTTTGGCAGAAGAAAGTTTTCTTCAACTTCTGCTTCTTCTGGTACAATTACGTTCGTTAATATTTGTATTTTATATTTTGTAGTCTAGGAATCCCCATCTTACTCACTTCCTCTTTCTATTTTTGTCGACAGGTTTCGTTGAAAGAGTTCAGTTTCCGTTTGCGGAACACTCCATCAGATGTAAGTCTCGTATATAGTCTTTAATTATGTTGAAATTGTTTGAGATGTTATTGTGGGCGTCCTCATCATATGTACGTGTGAAGACTTACTTATATTCTTGTGGTTTTCTTGGTTTAGCAATTCCTCCATCTCCATGGGAGTATCAAGACCCAACTGAGTACTACGTAGGATGTCTGCGTGTTCCACCAACAGCACTACCCACCTTGTTCGAGCTGTCATGGCATTTACAAGAACCACCACCAGAGGAATTACGTTTCCCTCTCCGAAAAGATGTCTATAGAGACTTACCACAAGGCAAAGAGCTCTTCTTCTCCACTTCAACTGAATTGTTGGATTGTAGAGCTATTACTTATGATATTTTAAGTCCACTTATTCGAAATAACCCTAGCCTGAGTGTTGGTACTGCTACTAGTAGAGACTCTTTCATTGGCCTTTGGGATGATTGCATCAATAGGGTTGTGTCCAAGTTTTGTTCTGTTGAAATGGTTATTGTACGCAAACCAACTTCGTCGTCACCTGAACCATTGCAGGATCAGTGGCCAAACGTGACAGGTTTTGTTAGAAATTTTTGTTTGTGGCGAGGAGAAGAAGCTGATCAATTAAGAGAAGGTCAGCTTGACCCCTCATCTTCTATAGTTGAGAAGCTATTATGGACTTACATGGATCTTCCATACTTATTTGGTTACTATGCAGTTGGCTACATTGTAACCTTCTGTGCCTTGAGCCGATCACAAGATCGCATCATTAGAACTGACTTATATTCGCTAGACCTATCTTCCCCAGTTGAGAGGCTGAAAGCTCTAATCCCATGTTATAGAATAGCAGGCCTTTTACCGTTGCTAGCAGACCGCTTCTTCAATAGCAGCAATGGTTGCAATTACAAGTATTATCCTTTCAGTGATTTTGAAAGAATCGATATGGGTAATGGAAGTGTCATCGAAGTGACTCCAAACACT
The DNA here is from genome assembly GCA_026122585.1 of Anacardium occidentale. Taxonomy (NCBI): domain Eukaryota; kingdom Viridiplantae; phylum Streptophyta; class Magnoliopsida; order Sapindales; family Anacardiaceae; genus Anacardium; species Anacardium occidentale. Next base: position 309,839 of record JAJEJH010000096.1, on the reverse strand, counting down.
GTAACAAGATTTTTCTCAAGCAAGAGGAAATTTGCAGCGGTTAAAGAAATATACGATTTCCTCGACCACCGAATTGCACACGCCGAGACCATACACCGCTCCTCAGATAAAGATCTCGCTTTAGTGTTTAAGCCCAGAGGATGCAAATTTAAGCCCACAAGTTGTGATCAACTCATTGAGGCACTCAAGTACGTAACAAAAGCGTTGGTTGCATTACACGACTTATCTTTCATGCACCGGGACTTGAGCTGGGATAAAGTAATGAGAAGAAGCGACAGAGAAAACGAGTGGTTCGTTTGTGGGTTTGATGAGGCGGTAGGGGCACCACAAATATACCCACATGGGGTGGTAGGAGTGGAGGCACGTGGGAGACACGCTCCGGAAATGGGGAGGGGATTGCATGGAGTAAAGGTTGACGTTTGGGGCGTAGGCTACCTGGTGAAAACCTGTGGGCTTAGTAATGTGCCCAAAATGCTTAGAGAGTTGCAAGGTAGATGTTTGGACCAGAACCCAGAGCAGAGACCAACTGCCGCCGACTGCTACCACCACCTGCTTCAGTTGCAGTCGTCTCTGTCAGCCACCTGCACTGCACCCTATTGAAGTGACTGATAGATAATAGATGAAGGTAAAAACATTTATATAATGATTATGTATGTATCTGCATCTATTTTATGCGGCTTAAACAATTTGGTAGGTATATAAGATTAATTATTTAGCGATACTACATTTTTCTGGTTATTAATGGTTTTCGGATCTCTCATTCTTTAATTATGGGGCTTTGATTTGTTTAGGCATAATAAAGAAGTGTAATTGTGTTTTAATGTGCTTTATAATGTTATGTTATCATTTTATAGATCGTTAATTATGGGGTCGGCAATTAAGATGCACTAAATAGTAATAATTTCCATTATGTAGAAGGTTATTAATTGTATTTGTCATTAATTGTTTGCCCGGAAGCAACATTAAAAACACTCAAAATAATTAAACTTTAGCATTATACACTAAAGATTGCAAGCTATGTTACAGAACTACTGATAATATTAATTTCAAACACTGGGTTTAAAACGTAATTATGTAAGAGTGTCTCTTTCCTAGTTAAAACATAATATATATAACAATATATTCATTTTTCCAACTAATTCAATACTGGAAAAAAAAAAATTAATTCAAACATAATAATGTACTGGTTTAAAAAAAGAAAAAAAGTAAACTCAAGGATAGTGAAACTCTGTTTAACTAAAATACTTAATCGAGGACTTCGATGATAATACAAACATAAACTTGATACTCAGTCTTCAGCTAATCATTATGCAAACTTAGTACTCAGTAATTCCTGAGGGCCCTGTTGATGCCCCAATTCTTCAGTGGACTTTCTCTTTGTGAGATCTAGTATTAAACTATTAAGAGTATACTTTTTTATAAAAGAGACTGGAGGAAGGTGGTTAGTCAAGCAACGAAGGTAGGAGTTTAATAATACAGTGTGGCTTGGCTGATACGTAACGTATCATTTATACTGAAAAGGAATAGTAGGATTTCGTGGTTCTTCCCTTAGAAGAAAGAGCAGAAGAGGGTTCATCTTCTATACTTTTCAGATGAAAGGAGCAGCTCCGAAGAAGGTCATCTGACGGCTATAGAAGCAAAATCAGGTGATGGTTAATTGAGATGAGTGGAATAAAAATAGAGGAAATTTCAAATTTGTGCTTGCATGTTTAGTTTTCTACTGTAATTAGTTTTTTCTAATGGTATCAATTATCAAAGCCTATGGCTAACGTTAATGGCTCATTTTGTACTTGAGTCTTGCAGTCCTGGTTCAGCAAGTCAACATAACAGTAGTAAGGTGTCATAGATGAGTACAATGCCGCAATCAGGTAATTTCTCTACTTCTAGTCTTCAGATTGTAAATCCGAGGTTGACGGAGGAGAATTTAAGGCTACTGACGTACTCAAACATTGTTCATGATAGGAGCGCACGACTTAGAAGATCGTCTAACCAGGTTTTCTTCATCTTCTTCTGCATTTATTTAGATGAGTCACTGAAGGATTTTGCTATCAGTTCTTCTAATCTTGCTAATTAGGTAGACACGAAGAGAGGTTTTAATGACGCAATTGCACCATTCGAGTTCTTCTAATCTTGCTAATTAGGTAGACACGAAGAGAGGTTTTAATGACGCAATTGCACCATTCGAGTATTTTAAAGAGGTTATTCCAAACGATATGGAGGAAATGTTGGTGGGAAAATCCATAGGATGTAAATTGTAGATAAGTGTAAGCTTGTAGAGCAGGAGCTGAATAGGACACGAAAAGAAATATGAGTATAGCAAAAGGTTAGAGGCTGATGAAGAGGGAAAAAACCAAGTACTCAAAGGTGCTTAACAAAACAAAAAGACTATAAATTTAACTTGTAAAAGGGCACAAATTAATGAGTAACAATTAAGAAAAGACTCTGAATTAGCCAAACTGAGGATGGGAAAATTAGAACTAGGGATAGTTGGTGACGTTAATATAGCAGCAGCCAAGGCATAATTTTTAGTTGAACAAATAGAGAGGGGCAAAATATGGAGTTGCTAGCGAAAAAGGAACCCATAGTCTGTGCACACGTTATCCATCCAAAGGTCGACAATGTAGCTAAAGTGATCAAGGAATTACATACACTTTGAAAAGAAAATTCTCAAGCCAAATAAGAAGTAAAAGCAACGGATGGAAAAACATCGCAAAAGGTTTATTTTTAAATAGGTGACTTGGTATAAGGTTATATCTATCAGGGGTTGAAGAATTTTAAATTATTACTTCCAATTTTGAAGTTCTTTTTCTTTTTTAATAACTCAAAAACTCCATCCCTGTCATAGATCAGATAAATTAATTATTTTTCATTTCTAATTTTGAAGTCTTATATTTTTTTAATGATTCGAGAATTTTTACTCTTACAACAGATAAGGAAAATCAATTATTTTTAATTTTTAATTTTGAAGTTTTTTTTTTTTTTTTATGATTCGGAAGCCTCTATCCCTACCACTAATTAGATAAATCAAGAGTTATCTTGTCAAGCCTAATTTTTTTTTTTTTTTTTTTAAATATTTGTTTCTAAGGTTTGCTGAGACTAGTTAATGAGTTGTTTAACTTTAAAAAATTTGAAACTTTTGATTGTTGATATTAATTCTCTTATAATAATGTTAAAAAAAACTATATATATATATATATATATATATATATATATATTTAAATGATATTTTATGTGATTTAACTTTTTAATTAAGTAATACTCTCTAAAACTAGACATTGCTTATTGAGTTAACTAGAGAGTTATTTTATTCATTCAATATCTAAATCCTAATATAATTTGAAGAGGATTTATCGAATCATTGTTCTTACTGATCATTACTTGGTCATCTTTCCGTGTGTTTCCTCATCATTGTCGAATTTTGCGGGATTTTTTGGTGCATCTCGACAACATTGTTGAATCTTGCGGGATTAATTATTCTTCATAGGATAAAATCCTTAAAAACGGTTATTAATTACAGTCTCACCTAAAGCTTTCTTCCTTGATGTTTTTGTCTCTATTATCCAATAATCACATTTACAGTCATTGCTCGAGTTCACCAGCTTCTCCAGTCCAAAATTTCCAACATATTGAAAAATAGGTGTAGAAATGTGATTATGAAAAGGAGCAGTGATAAACATATAGTTTAGATTATAAAATTGACTAAAAAATAAAAAAACCTTGTAGTGTTATATTAGTAGTAAGTTGATATAACCTAATACCATTATAAAAAAAATACTATATATTTTCTCTATTTTGAATAAAAACATAAATAATTAAGTTTAAATTAGATTTAAAAGGGGTCTTAAAAACATTTATATGATAAGAAAAATTAGAGAAGTAATATGAATTCGTTACCAAAGAAAGTCATAAGAAATAATCCATCTACGGTTAATGGGTGATTCTATGTTTCACACATATTAGCAGTTTCAAAAAATTAGTAAGGGGATAAGGAGAGTCTTAAGTAGCTTTTGAATTAATGGCGGAAATGAAAAGAATTAGTTCATTTTTTAATAGATCTTCGCTGGACCGCTTTTAGGCCATTAAGGTCCCAATTTAAAACTAGGAATATCAGTCCTTTCTTTTAATGGACCCCGACCCATTAAAAAGGGGTCCCTTTTTAAGCGAATTAAGCTGAGGGAAGCTTCAGTTTAAGTTTGCTTGAATTCATCCTGGTTCAAGGGAGTTAAGCTGGAGTCTAGATTTCAATGAGTTTTGATAAAGCTGAATTGATTTTGAATTCAAAATAATGAGTTAAACTAGAACTTAGCTTGAAATAGACTTGACTAAACAAAAAAAAAAGGTGTATAATATAATAAGAGAAGTGAGTTGTTAAAACTCTTATCATTTTTTTTTTAATCAGGAAACATAATTTTTTTAAAACAAACTATAACAGTGATTTTAAAATTAAAATGAATTTTTTGTTAAACTCAAACTAGTTTTAAAATCATAGTTTAAGCTCAAGTTATAATTGCTCATTTAGGCTCAATCGCATAAAATTAGTAATTAAGTTTAAACCAATTTGAATCAAATTTAACCTTGTTAGAAATACATTGATAAATTTTAATCTTCAAATATTGTTACAAGGAAGATGCTTTTGACTTTCACACTAATTTCAAAATTTTTTTTTATTGATTTACTTTATGTTTCTTCGTCTTTGTTGAAGTTTTGTAAATAATAAAAAATATTTGTGATTAAAAATTTTGTAGGTATTATAGGCTACAACTTATGATTTCGATAAATAGGGTTAAATTTTAGTTGAGATAAGCTCAAGTTTAGATTAACTTAAGTTTTTCTTGATTTGAAGTAGTTAAACTCGAGTTTGTTAATCTCTTTTTAAACCAAGCTTGAGCTCAATTCGGTTTGAGAAAAACTTGAATTTGTTTAAATTTATAAATGATTAATTTCATATTTGAGGTTTATGTGAGTTTGAATTTGAATGACTGACAATTGTAACAGTTAGAGTTTTTTGACCTGAGCTAATATTTTAAAATTTGTAAAAATGTTTAATTATTATGTTTTTGAGGTTTTGATATGTAAGTGTTGGATGGGTGACCATTCAAAGGGTTTGAATTTAAGTGAATGAGGGGTTTTGATGAGTTTAGATTTAGATAAGTAGTAGTTTATATGACTAGGGCATATCGAGAGATCTTTTCGTTCACACAACTGTATAACATCTTCTATATTTGTAAAATCCTAATTTTAGGAAGTAACCGAAGCCTGTCAGTTTAGGAATTTTTGTTTCTAGTTTTCAGGCATGATTCTTGCTCTATGAGTTGTTTCAGACTTTGTATATATTAGAGGTTCTCATATCCATGAAATCACGTTCGATATTTTTCCCCAACTCCAACTTTCTCAATATCAAAGTTATACACAAATTAAAGTCCAGCACATATCACAAGCACTAGCAACACGTCTATCACGACTTCAGGTGACACTTCGATAGGGGGAGTCGTAACTATTGCAAATCAAGAACAGTCACTGTATGTCCTTCATCCTTTAGATCACCCAAGATTGGTGTTTGTTACAATACCCTTCACTGGAGAAGATTTTGCAGCATGGAAAAGTTCCATAGAGGCAGCCTTCTACGCCAAAAATAAGGGAGGGTTCATTGATGGTACTCTGCCAAACCCAACCTCACCAGATTTTCATCATTGGAAGAAGAGTGATGCAATGGTAAAGGCTTGGATCATGAATTCTCTGGCCTAAGAAATACTTAAAAGTGTAGTGTATGCTGAAACGACTCAATTTGAAATGAGCTTCGCAAAAGATATGAGCAGAGTATTGCGCCTTGTCTATACATGATTAAGAAGGACTTCTCCAACCTTATCCAAGAAGATAATCAGCCCTTGACACAATGCTTAAAAAAGTTTCAAAACTTTGTGCCAAGAACTACAAATCTGTGACCCTTTACCACAGTGCAGTTATGAAGCTGCGAAGCAGCATCAATATGGGGGAGGGATAAAGCCCATCAGTTCGGTTTGAAGGGAACCAACAGCATCGCTTGGCAAGATATTTTCCTTGGCTTTGCAAGAAGAACAACAGGTTTCTATGCTGAAAAATGGACAACAGATATCCGTTCTGGAAGGTACGATTTTGGCAGCGAAGTCTGATCTTGGAAATAATAAAGGGTCACACAAACAAAACTCAGGCTTTGGGAAATTGATCTGGTAAGAGATGTGAACTTTGCGGCCAAGTGGGCACATCAAGGAAGAATGTTTTCAGATCTTAGGCTACATACCAAATTGGAGAAATGACAGACAAGGTCGTGGATGCTATAGAGGTCTGAAGGTATTACTAGAGATGAAAAGTGGTACGTAGAGCACATTTGTTTGACATTGTAGACTCTCTGATGGATAATGCTTATCATCTATGAGTATTAAAAGAGAATGAAATTAGATTTAAAATTAAACAATGACTAGATTGTATAAGTTAAATGCAACTTGTATACTGGTAAGTAGGTATTTAATTATTTAAAGCCAATTGCATTAATAAATTCACACACAGACAATCTGTTATTTAAAAAATATGAGAGTGATTTCCTTTCAATCCAAGGTTTGATCTTAAAACAGTTTTCCACTCACTGAATATATAATTCACATTTTCCACCCAAAACTTAACTCCATTTAAAAAAAAGAAAAACCTTCCACAAGGGAAAACTCATATTTTTTCTATCCAAAATTTTTGAAAATTTTTTTGAAAAAATTATAAAAAATAAAAGGACTCTTTTACTATATCAAATTAATGTTTTAAAAATGATAGTTTAACTTATTGTTTTTATTCCTAAAGAAATCAGTCCGAATAAACTATTAGTTTGATTGATGAATTATTTAAGGGTGATTTTACCTCTTGTTTTGCTCAAAAGTTAAATAATACATATTTAGAAGTATTTTGGCCATTTTCTTTTTGTGTAAGGGATCATATATCAATATTATTTGAGATAATTTAAAATGAATATATTCGAGAGGTCGCAAAAGGAGACCAAAATTTGGGCACTATCCTCACCAGTGAGGATTCCACCTTTGAAGCTCCATCTTGCAAAGATTTCGTTTTGACAGCTCCATCACGTGTTGACTCCTCGTTTGCAGTTGTTGCACAATCACCTTCAATCGCTTTGCCTCGCTCTGTTCTCATCATTTTCAAACATCTTTGATATTTTTAACCCATTGTTTAACCACAAACCAATTAATTCAATTGGGATTCAAAGTGAGTCAAATGTTGAAACAGTTTGTTTTTTCTTAATTGGAATCACAAATGTCATTGGTCCTAGTTTTCAAATCATGATTTGAGTCTTTAAGAATTTGAAAATTTGTAGTTTAATTCTTACAATTTAAGTTTGAAAAGTTTAGGCAAATTTTGACATCATATAAAAAAAATTAGTTTAGAATTGAGTTTTTTTATACAAAATCTAATTCAAATCATGTTCAATTTAATCAAAGATAAATTAGATTATGTTTAGATTGACACGAAAATAATCCGTACTGACCAAAACATATTATCTTAAGACTGGTCTGTCCTATAATGTTTTCTTCCAAGGAAGAAATCTTCTTTTGCTTGTGTCATTCAATTCTTCTAGATTCCGGTGAAATGGTAAGTTATATTACTTTTTTTTTTTTTTTTTTTCTAATTCTTTCTGAATGCTTTGATAGCTTTCAAGCAAACATGTTTGTTATGTAATATAGGGCTTCAAGTTGCAGAAATCATGCAGGAGAAAATCTTACGTGCTATCTACAAAATCACTTCGAATCACTTGGAGCAATAATCTAATTGTATTGGTTCGGGGTACCATTTTTTGAATTAATCCAAGTTAGTTGGTCTTTCACTGTGGTAGACTATGATCATAACACACTTCTGGATCCACTCATATGATCATAGTCTACCACATTAAGTTAAGATAGTAAATAAATCATTCATTCTTTTTTTTTTTTTTAATCTCTCCCAAAAAATTTTCAAAATTTTTGGATTAATGATTTTTCCCTTGTGGAATTTTTTTTTTTTAAGGAGTTAGGTTTTAGGTAGAAAAATGTGAATTATGTATTTAGTGGGTGAAAAACTATTTTAACATCAAACCCTGGGTGGGAAAAAGAAATCATTCTCACATTTTTCACAATAACACACACACACACACACACACACACACACACACACACACACACATATATATATATATATATATTAATGCAAGTGACTTTGAATAATTAAATAACCTACCTATCAGTTTTCTATACTTTACCATAAATATATGCAAGTTGCATTTAATTTATTTAATTTGCTCATTGTTTAATTTTACATCTAATTTTTTTCTCTTTAAATACTCACACACACACACACACACACACACAGAGGACCCAACAAGATCGCCAGAAGCACCATCCATCAGAGAGTCTAAAATGTCAGACAAAGATGCTGTGTCTGCAAGTTTTGATCCCTACGAATACCTTCAGATTGTCCTCAACCCCGATGGCACGATCACTCGCAAACCAAGTTTTCCATCAGACGTCACTGCCACATGTGATCCTTTTCACAACACTATAGCGTCTAAAGATATCTCGATCAACCAATCAGACAATATTGGAGTTCGCTTATACGTTCCCCGTGAAGCACTTAATTCTTCCTCCTCTACCTCCAAGCTCCCTCTCATTGTTTACTATCACGGTGGGGGCTTCGTGGTCGGCAACGTAGCCACCAGTATTTTCCACAATTTTTGTTCTAGCATGGCTTTTGAATTCCCTGCCGTCGTTCTATCAGTCAAGTATCGGCTTGCCCCTGAGCACCGTCTCCCGGCGGCTTATGAAGATGCCATGGAAGCCCTGCACTGGATCAAAAGTAGTCAAGAAGTTTGGTTAAAAGAATATGCCGATTTATCTTCATGTTTCTTAATGGGCACAAGTGCAGGCGGTAACATTGTGTATCATGTAGGCATACGTGCAGCTTCGCAAGTTGACGACTTGTTTCCACTGAAGATCAAAGGGCTGATACTGCATCAACCTTTCATTGGCGGGGTCAAGAGGACCGAGTCAGAGTTGAGGTTGATGAATAATCCATTTTTTCCAATATGTGTTAGTGATCTAATGTGGGAATTGTCATTGCCACAAGGGGTTGACCGTGATTTTGAGTACTGCAATCTGGTGGGGGGTGACTCAAAGGCCTTAGACCAAATCGGGCTGAAAGAGTGGAAGGTTTTGATTACAGGGTGGAACGGGGACCCAATGATTGACCGTCACATTGAGTTAGTGAAAATCATGGAGCAAAAAGGTGTAAAAGTGAATAGTCATTTCTGTGAAGGCGGCCATCATGGAATAGACGTTGTTGATGCTACCAAGATGAAGGACCTGCAAATAATCCTAAAACATTTCGTTTTGTCTTGATCAATTATGTTGTTTACTAAGAAATCATGTTGTTTGCCTTGAACTTTATGACAAATCTTTTGATTATTATGACGACGATTAATTGATAGTGATACCTGACAGGTATTGAAAGCTCATGCTTGTTTTTATTAAATTTCTCAAGTCTCTATTTTAGGTAGTTAATTAAATTAATCTTGTTTAAGGGGTTCTAAATGATTTAGCCAACATTTTAGGGATTAGACGATATAACCATCAGAATAGGGTTGGAAGATTTTGCCTCTGTATATAAAAGCGTTTCTGCAGCGAAAACAACCATATTTAATTCGAGAATCTGATGAAAAACAAATAAATTCTAGAAAAAAAAGAAATTATAAGTTTTCAAATTAAAATTTGTTGTAAAGGGGTAATAAGATTAGTATAAACTGTTAAATGACTTTATTTTTCAGTTTGGCCGTAATTTTTAAATGTTTGTTGTTTGGGATTGTGTGTTTTTTTAGGAGGACTTTTTCTTCTAGTTATAGAATTAGTTAAGAGTAATATCTTGAATAATTCTTAAATTTATACGTGAACTGATTCTTAATTGATAAACTAATTTTGGAGACTGACTGCGACATTATTTGTTCCTTCATCCCTTATGAACTGGACTTCATAATTATCCTCAGTCTATCTATAAAGTCAACAACTTGGTCCATCCATTTTTCACACCATATGGACAAATATGTACGTGCAAAGGAAATCAAGCATACATTGAATGCAATTTTGAAATATATGAAAGGACTTTTGGAAAAATGCACTATATAGATTTCGTATGCAGCTCTCTTTCTCTACATGTCTTCACAGGCAATTATAGAATTGTGTCGTTTTCTTCAAGTTAAACTAACTTCTAGCTATAAGATTCTTTGTTCTTCTCTGGGGCTTATTATTGAGGAAAAAAATATATTTCTATTCATTTAATTAACCAAAGTTTATGCACAAATACAATGAAAGTAATATGAATAACACAATAAATAAATTTCTTTGTTTCTTCATTTCATTTTCTCTCCCCCCCTCCCCCCACCCCACTCCACTTTTTTTGTCGGATTTTCTCCATTATTGTTACCCATCTCTAAATTTTAAATTTATAAATAGAAATTCTTATAAATTTAGCTACAAGAATTTATGATGATAAATTTCTAAAAAATAAGTAATAAAATTTTAGATATTTCATTATAAATAAAAATGATTATATTTCAAAATATCATTTTCGTTTTTGAAAAAAAAAACACAAATTATGAGACAAAATTCCTATTGTTTATTAAGATTTATGATTATTTTAAAAACATCTAGATATACTTGGTTTTCAACCATAATCTACAATAACGAAAAACATCACAATTATCATTCTTTTCAAAGAAGTTATAATAAAGTGATGCTAAATAGCCCAAATGTCCCTCAGCAAGGGTAGTTGTGATGGTAAAGTGTTAAGATGAGAGTTCAAACCTCCGTTTTGTTATATCATAGTTATACATTAATTTAAATAGTTGATAGTTATGAAATAAATTATCATTTAAGTTTTTTTCTTTTTAGGTTGATTAATGAACAAAGTTAACTTAAAAATATTTTAACGATGTAATTGAAAGGAAGATAATCTAATTAAATAAAAAAAGAATGTAAATTAGATTATGTCAGAGGCGCGGGGTGAGAGAAGATTTTTTTATCATAAAAAAAAATGCCTAATTGTCTTTTAAACCCCCATTAATTTTTTTATTACGTAATTTAACAATAATATCTTCAAAATATTATTAAAAATTATGCAAGTAACTTCCCCTAAGAAATTCCTACTAGAATTTTGAAAAAAATTTCCCTTAATTTCTAATCAATCAAATTTTTTTCTTAGAAAAATTCAAATCAGAAACCCCACCCACATATTTCCAACATTTTTCAATGGATAAAGTATTATAATCTTTTCTTTCATTCCAGAATGAAATGCTATCTATCGAAATCATATTTTGGGCAAAACAAACATTTGATTGATTTTATTTTATTTACAAATTATGACCCAAAATTCAAACAAATTCGTTGTTCTACATTGTATGTTCATTGAATGGTTCACTGGTTCTATTTCAATGGCTTTAATTGGTTTTGGTATTAGGGTTAAATAATGATCTTATATAATGAAAAAAATCCATAAATTATATAATGAGGGATAAATGGAGAATTAGTGGGGTGCATACATATCACTACAAAAAAAATTTGTTTATTACATCGACCAAAATCCGATGCTAATCAAATACGATATTGAGTTAGTAATGAATTAGTATCAGATTTTTGTCGCATGCTAAAAGTGGCGAGACTAATTATCTTAGCATTGGAATCGGTGTCCGATACTATTTATGTATCGGATTAGCATCGAAATTTATCCGATGCAAAATCAACCCGATACTAATCTGATTCTAAACTCAAATTTCTTTCTGATGCTAATTTGATACTAATCCAAACCGATGCTAATCAGATGCCGCATTTTTCTACTCTAATTTAATCCTATACTATTCCGATATTAATTAAAAATTATAGGGCAATTATATTCTTATTCTAATACAATACTGATCCTATAATGATACTTTCCACTCTTTCTTTGTACCCATTTTCCATAGATATCAAACCAATTTCAAGAGCTTATTCAATGAAAAGAAAAGCTCATTTAACTATAAATATTCCCAATTAAACGCATATAACAACAATACATTAAATAGTATATTAATATCATAATGTAATCTCTCCATTGTTTTTTGAAACCAATCATTGGAATTTGAGACAAACTCGTATCTCAGTAAATCATTCCTCTTATTATCAACTTCTTTAAATCTCTTGAAATGACATCACGTGCATAGGCATCGAATTCGAGTGTTGTCCGTACACTCGAGGTGACTGCAAGCAAGAGTGAAGAATTGGTCCAACCGTTGGATGAAATCCATGTTTAAAATCCTCTTCTTTGTCAATTTATTATACATTCACTGACATTCTTTGCTCATTCTTACCCTAGTAGGACCTATGAGAATGTCATCCAGTGGTCAGTAACTAGATATCCTAATTCTTGATCAAACACATCTAGTAGTATGTATGGAATATACATATGCATACACATGCACATATGTAGACACATATACATATATATGTATATATACATGTGTTTCAAGACATACATATATAAAGATGTGTGTGTGTTTATGTATGTACATATATATGTGTGAACAAGTCAATAAAGGAAGAGGATTGAAACTTTTGAATTGTCAGAACACATATTTCACAGTCTGTTGTGAAGCGTGACTAGAATTTGTTAGAACAAATAGTGAGACATTACATTAATTAAAAAAACTCCCAATATAACTTAATCAAACCAGCCCACCGACTGACTGGATTTTAGAATTTCCATCAATCAACTTGCAAACATTACAAAGGCGTCTCTACTAGTCAAAACAATTGCAACAAAGTGAAGTAAAAACTCAGTTATACTAATTTGATAATAACTCAATCACACTCTCAATATAATTTAAATAAACTAGCCCCACTGATTGACTGGATTTATGCATTTCCATTAATAAACTTTCATATAGTTCAAATGCGTCTATGATAGGGTAACAATACTAAATGCAATAAGGAGTTGTAATAAATCAGATATTATATATCAAGAATAACTCGATTACACTTCTAATAGTATTCATACAAACTAGCTATACCAAATAACTAGATTTTGCCTTTTCATACACTCTCATTATTCTTTTTAGAAATCGAGCTACTATCTAAAAGAGTATTTTTATTATAATTTTATCCTTGTTTAATGAATTTAATTTAACGGAAAAAAGATATTCGAATGAATTATTTGGCATATTTTTTTATTATACTTAATAAAAAGTTATTAATATATTGAATTTACCTAACACATTATTATTTTAGATTCAAATTATTATTTATTAATATATAAATATATATACATATATTAACATATATATATATATATATATATATATATATATAATTTTATCCTTGGAAATGCGCATATTATTATTTTGTAGAGATGCTTTTACTTTTTCCTTCTTCATTTTGTTAATTAAATTTTTATATAACAAACTATATAATAAAAAATATTTGAGCTTTAGGATGCTTTCTTCTAAACCCTTCAATTTCAAAAAGGGATGCACTAAGAGATGAATTAGAGGACCAATATCAACCAAACTAGATGGTGACCAATTTCAGATGAGGATATTGAAGTAGGAAGCCAAAAAAAGGCAATGAAACTATGGAAGGACATGATTAAACAAGGGGAACTTATGTGGAAGCCTTAGAAGCAAGTTGGGGGACCAATGGAAGCTGATTGGAGTTAGCCGAGCAGGCCAAGCGAAGAGAGCACAAATATTTGTGTCCAGCTAGGGTTTTGTGTGTAGAGAATTGGGGAAGAAGATGTTGCCACGTCTTTTAAAAAAAATACTATTGGATTTTAAAATTTGATGCTAATTTTAATGATTAGCATCGGACTGCTCAATCCGATGCTAATCAATAAATAGTAGCATCAGAAGTTACATTCCGATGCCAATTTTTTCAGATTAGCATCGGACAAAGTCCGATGTTAAATTTTTATACATAACATCAAACACAATCTGATGCTAATTTCTTATAATTAGCATCAGACTCTTTTGTTCCATGCTAATGTTGACCAATTTTAAGGATTCAAAATTAGAATTGAATTCCCCATCCGATGCTAACAGCATGATAAATAGCATAGGATTAGCTTTCCCATTCTAAATAGAATCGGATTTTTGCCGATGCTATTTCATGCAAATCCGGTGCTAACTATTTTCAATATTATTCCTAAGTTAATCTGATGCAGATTAGTATCAGATTTAGTATGATACTAATTTTCTGATGCTATTAGCAATTGTCTTTTTTTTTTTAGTTTATAACTTCACGTTTTATGAAATTAATGATTTTGAATGATCTTTTCAACTGAAGCCTCATTATTATACATCTATATGTTTATTTAAATGCATAATTAATATATAGTTTAGGTAGAGTAAAATTTATTTTTATTAGTTTTTATTAATTTTTTAAATTATAAAATAAAATTTCCCAATTTTTTTAATTTTTTGACTTAAGTTTGTTTTGAAAAAACCTTTAAATTTAACAGTACGTAAATTTAAGTTTCAATCTCATATCTTTTGTATAAAATTATTGATAAGAGAAGAAGTTGTTAAATTTCTACTGAATTAAAATTATGGATATTTGTCTTTTGTAATGAAGGTAAGATAAGAGAAGAAGATTTTAGAAAAAGCAGCAAGCACAACAAATTGGGGTGGCCCGATAACTAAACTCTTGCAGATAAAATTAGCTATCAAAATAAAACTAGAGCTCATTGATAAGACTAATTAAATTAGTAGTGTGTTAACTAAAATGAGGGGCACCGTTTTAAGTTGCAGCTTTGTTGCTTTTCTTAGCATACGTTAGTTGGCTGATTAATATTAATTGATTTTCCTTCAACATTTACCGATAAAAACAAGTGAACCTTGTACTTACCAAAATTCAAATAAATTTGTTTCTAATGCATGGAAGAAGCTCTGAACCACAGAACAGAGACTCCTCATGTGCAGATTTGACGGAGGTTACGAGAAAATTTAGCAATGCATGTTCGAAGAACCACAAAATCATCATTGCCATCCACGATTGCCACATCATTGTTTACCCTTCTTCTATCTTGTTTTTTCCTCTTCATTTGTCTTTTTCATCCAACCTCTTTTTTACTTTGGATCTTTATTTTGCCTCTTTTCTCTCTATGTCTTAGTTTTATTGTCTCTCCACGAGATGAATGTCTTGGTTCCCCTTCAAGAAGTGAAAAATGAAGGATATGAATGATCACTCCTCCAGTTGGTTTTACCCTAAGAAATCTTAAAATTTTAGTTTCAATTCTTTAAACAAAATAACAAATAACATTTTAAAATTATAACACCTCTCTCTAAAAGCAATATTCTTCGAAGGGATGAACTACTACACTTGGCTTAAAATAACCTTATACATAATTATCAAGATACCCTTAAATCCAACTCATCAATAAAAATGTCAAATGATGTCTATTACCTAAATAACATTAAGTATGCAATTTGAACATAAATAATAATAACAATTGCACAACATCAATACATAAAACTCATGAAATATGCAAAAATAATATAATTGCCCTCATGCCCATCTTTACGCCGACTCCTTGTATTGTAACCACCATCACTACATGTTACTTGCAAAAAGAAAAAGGAGTAAGTGATAATCACTTAGTAAATATAAGAACTTAATCTTACATATTCATCTTTTAGTCATTTCCATAGTAATACTCATATTCCACATGAACTTAGGTATTTAGAGTACACCTTTAAACTTCAAACTTTGATGACGTGTAATTCTTACTTAATTCAGTCATCTAAAGAACACCTTTAGTCCCATAACTTTGATGATATTTTCTCAATCATCTAGGATGCAACTTTGAATCCTAATTGTGATGACACTATTTGTAATGCATGAAAAACTATGCTAAAAACATTCTTCTTTTGAAAACATTTTTATTGGATTAGAATGAGACAAGGATTAGACACATTGTCCATGTGAGTTGCATAACTGCATAATCCCCTTTTCTTACGCATATCCATTGAACTGTTACACATCATTTACACTTTACTAGGGCTTAAGTGGAGAGAATCTCACAAGCAACTCTTACAGAAACATTCACGAAAACATATCAAAAACATAAATGTTATGAAAAAAAAAAAATGCTTTTATAGGTGTTTTGAAAATCTAAAAACTACAAAACATGTCCCACACATGCATTACAAGTATTTGAGGTTCATAGGTATACTACACGATCAAGTCCCACATATGTACTTGAAGCTATAGTCCAACAAGTATATTATAGGATTGGTTCTAGAACATGACTCTATACCTTAAGTTTGAAAAAATATGTATGAAACATTGGTCTTATATAAAATCAATTGGGATATGCTTTCATGAAAATACGTGCATACACTTGAGCCTTATAATCATACAGCTTAGGTTCATATTTCACTTTTACCTTATAACTCATATCTCTTTCAACCCTTAACTCATGTATAGATGTTCTTGGAATGACTTAGTACTATTGCATACCCAATATGTTCCATAGTTATTAGTGGGATAACCTTACAAATGGATGACCATCTTTTATAAATGACTACTCAAAACTTAATTAATGTATGATCGTTTGCCTTCTGTGAACAGGCGTACGCTTCTTACGTAACATGAACAACTCTTTCCTTCTTTCATGATTATTCATTTCTTTGTCATGGTACACAACCATACTTGTCTCTAAATGATTGTTCATGTTTATGCCATAAAAATCCATTAATCTCATGTTCATAATCATATGTTAGTATATGGGCACTTTGGTATTTTCATGTACGTGAACAATCGTATACTCTTCTACATGATCATTCATCATAAACTCATCATAACGATTACACGTGTCCTTTGTACAACCATTCACCACTAGTCGATAGCTTAACCCTAATCGATGAATAGTCATGCATGTCTAATGTACACTCACACATGTATGAAACCATAATTTTAGGTATTAAATAATTGTTCTTGTCCTTGAAAATAGGACTGTCAATTGGGTTGGACAGAGTTGAAGCCCGATTTTTTGACCTGAAAAATCAATTTCAGGTTGAACAAATTTTTAGCGTTGCATAGGTTTGAACAAAAAAAATTTGTTCATTAAGATATTAGGCTTAGACCCTAAAAGTATAATAGTTATTAATTTATATTAATGTTATATTTAGTTAATATTTGTAAATTTGTTTCATGTTTGAAACAAAAGAAATTTGAAATAAGATTAAATATTACATACACAACTATAATTAAAACTAAAATTCAATGAAACAAATCTAACTTTAAATGAAAAAAATTCCCAAACCTTTTTTTTATATATATTCAATGAAATAACTAAATTTGTCTAATTATATATATTTTTAAAACATTTATCTTTCAATTCAATTATCTTACACATTAATAAAAAAGTTTTTATTTTTATTTATACTTTTGTTGGCATCAAAGAAGATTAGATATAAATTATAAGGACAATTTTATGCTTGTTTAAGTTAATTATTTTTTATTTACTGAAATATTTTAATAGACTTTTAAAATTTATTAGAGTATTTTAACATTTTTTTAAGTTATACGGGCATGTAAAAGCCCAATTAAATTTCTTGAATCAGGATTGAACAAAAAATTTGAAATCCAAGACTCAAATCTAAATTTTTTTTAGGCTTAGGTTTGAATAAGTCAAGTCCAACTCATTAAATCCGATCAATAGACCTAGTTGAAATGGTATTTCTTACATATTTGGATCAAAATATCATGACTATCTTTATTGAATTTTCAAACCAAATTAGTAACAAACAATAGCATAGGGTCTCCATCACATTTACAACATCAAAAAATCTCAAAATATGTCATCCTCAATTGATCTATAATCACATATCTCTTTAATAATGATTAGAATCCATTAACATGCTAAACATCATATCATCTTTCGATACAGACATCATGAATATACGTACACTTTGCATATCAATGTTAGCCAAATTTAGTATAAACTAAATAATGACCTTATTACATATGTGGATGTTACAAAAATATATATTTACTTGCATCATGATTGTTGTCAAATTTTTTTGATTTTTGATTGAGTTTAGATAAAATTTTGAATGAAAAATATTTGAAGAATTAGATACCAATATTAATTTAGGTTTGACTATTTAATTCTATAGACATAAGCTCTACTAAATCAGTGTTAATGCTAAAAAAAAGGAAGAAATATCAAAAACTAAGCTGCTCTAAACAAGAGAATGGAAATATGTTGTGATGACTTAAAATTGTAAAGGTAGTGTAACATCTTGATGTTAAAATTATCTTTCTAAGTTGAAAATTATAGTTAAAAGTGAGATTTTATGATAAAAATTGAATTGAGAAAGTTCAGAGATAAAATAGTGATTTAGAACTTGTGTGGCATGTGCACAAGTCTCCTTGGGGGACTTTTTCATGCAAAGTGCGAGAGTGTGGAAAATCTGAAATTTTCACCATGCATGACCATGCATCCCTAGGGTGCATAATCATGCATGCCTGCTGGTTTTGCCACTACATTTAAAGTCATCTTCATCTCATTTTTTAGACTTAGTTTCACCCAATTTTCTTCCTTATCTCAGAGAACCCTAACCTTAGAAGAGAAAGCAATGAAGCCAGAGAGTAAGATTCAATTAGAGGAAGAGACTTGATAGTTATGGCAAAAAGTAAGTGTTTCTTACCTCTTTACCTTATTCTTTTATGCATGTGTTTTCATTTTTATTGGGTTATAATGAGTCTTATGTGTTGCCTTGTGATTGAGAAACATGAAACCATGTTAAAATGATAAGATGAAAGTGATTTGCTCAAGCTTGATTGTTAGAAAGCATGATTTATACATGTAAACTTAAATACATGAGTTTAAGTTTTAAAGCATGATTTGATAGGTTTTTGGTGCTATAGATGTGAAGAACATATGCATAATTAGTGTATGTGTTAGATATTGATGAGATTACGGGGGGTTTCCTAAAGTTTAACTTTGTTTTTTACCAAAACAGAGTAGAACACACGACCGTGCGCCTACTAGGTGCATGCTTATGCAATTGTGTTTTTGTAGTTACGGTCGTGTACGCTAAGCATGCATGACTGAATCTGAAGAAGGGGGGTCATAAGCGTGCATGTTATGGTCATGGTCATGCATATGCAATTATTATATAGGCCTATGCAACTTAGGATCATGGTCGTGTGCAATACACAACCATGCAACAAGTTAAAATCATAGAAATTAACAGAATATAGTATTGAACACAAAAACTTCATCTTAGTATTTATAGAACCTCATAACAATATAAAATAATAAGATATTATACATTATAAACATTTCATGATATGGTATGCCAAAATAATTTTTTTAAAAAAAGGATCCAAAAATCCATACACATATTTTTAAAGTAGAAAATATGATATTCTGAACATCATTTTAGGGGTGAATATGAAATGACACCCTTGAGTTGTGTGCTAACTAAAGAGAGAGCCAACGTGAGTTACAGAAAGAAGGGTATTTGACCAAATCAGATACAGATTAAGATATACGCTGGTGTACATCATTTATTAGATTTTAGCTTACTAATTGAGTATTAGTATGTTAAACTTATGTGGTTAGAGTGTCGAATTATTGTATTAATCAATCTGATCAGTATAGTAAATTTTCAAATATAGTATTTTCAGATGTGGTTCTATTTTAGAATTTTCAAATCACGATAATTATTTTCAGATAGATAATTTTTTTAGAAAACAGACTTAAGGGCAAAGAGCATACTTTTAGCATATTCTATATCATGACATACATTGCATGATATGAACAGAACACAGATAAACCAAATATATAAAGATCAGAAACAATATAACATGCAAACCAAGGAAAGATCTGTAATCAGTCACAGTTATAACACAGAACCGAGACCTGTTTGTGGTCAAAAGACAAAAAATACTTACTGAGTGACTCTCACTCATTCCTTTATGTTTTCCTTTCTTTATAGGTTAGTGAGTTAGATGTTGATTTTGGGGGATGACCTAGTTGTTGAGGGGATCCATTTTTTGACTAGAGAGCATGCTAGTGGCTCGCATGCTTATAGGGATTTCATGCATGTACCTTTGTACAATTATATATACACTATAGTCAACATCTTTTATGAAATAAAATACATGAAAATTTCCAGTATATATACACACACACACACATACATACATACATATATATACATACATACATACATATATATACATACATACATACATACATATTACATACATATATATATATATATATATATATATATGTATTCAGTTTATAACTTATTATTACTTTATGCATGTATTAACCTTCCATTTGCATATTTTTAGTAAATTTGTGTAAGATTCCTAATATATATATATTAATAAAGAATTTCAACACTACTTTTAAAAAAACAATACCTATATATATATAAACAATGCAGTAATAATAATATATACAGCAATAAATCTTATAGGTAGTTCCATAAAAATATAAATAAAAGGAAAGAATTAAAGGGAAGAAAATATATTATCTAGGAAATGATGGTATATGACTGATGTGTCTTTCTAGAAACAAATATAGAGATACAAATTTGCAGGACAGATGTCTGAAAATGCTAAAAAGGATGATGTTTCACGGTAAAGCCAGAAGGAAGAGAACAAGAAAGGTACAGATCAAGGAAAGGAGTGCTGGACAGATGAAGTTTATGGTAGATATCCCAATAGACGTGGTTTTGTATAGAGTAAAACGAATATAAATAGGGTTTGTGATTGTGTACGTTTTCCCTAATGTTATTGTAAGAGTTGGGGTGTGTGTAGTGTAAGTATATTATATTATACAATTTAATATAAGTTAGCAATTTGCTGAGGAAGAAGATGGTGCCAGATCAAACAACAATGACACGTGATGCGGGCCTTTTGGAAGCGACTACGGGAACGGGATCGTCATTGTCATTTCTCTTTCTCTTAGTTTACATACTATAATCCCTAATTCATAAATACAAAAATGAAAAAGAAAAAAATTGTTAGAGAGCCAAACATGACATGATAAACGGTAAAAAAAAAAAAATAAAATAAAATATTCATAAAAAATTGCTATAAAATTAAGATTAAAAAATGATATATATATATATAATACAATAAATCATCAATAATATATTTTCAAAAATACAATAATATCAATTTTAATTTTTTAATACTTTTGATAAATCACTTAGTTAAAATCAATGTATTAATTCAAATATAAAATATTTAATTAACAATTAAATTTAACATAATATAATATATAATCAAGATTCAAATTATAGTGTAAAATCTAGCAAACACAATATATGTATTCAAAATTCAAATGTAGTCTTAAATATACAAAACATAGACAAGATTCAAATTATAAATATTTAACATAGACACGATTCAATTCAAACTATAAAGTAAAAATATATAAAATAAAATTAAATATGAATAATTTATGTTTTTACTAACTAGAAAATAAATAATTAAAACTGTAATTTCATAGAATAATTAATTATCTCGTGCATGGTTTGTCAATTTTTTTTTATATATAAACATTTTTTAATGGTGATGATTATATTATTAGAATAAAAAATGATACAAATTTACATGCATGTAATAATCAAAAGAAAAAAAAAATACCGAAAATAAATAATGATAAAATTTATGTGCAATAATAGAAAAAAGTACTAGAAATAACAAAAGACTAAGAGAACAACATAATAAAAGACAATTAACAGTGGTATTGGTTGAGACCATGTTACATGGAATATTGAGTTAATGTTATGTTTACACAATATATGTAAAAATTAAATGGGAGAAATGTTTAATGAAATATAAGCAGCCTATAATTATAAATGATGAAATGAAATAATTATCAAAGCAACAATCTTCAAATAGAAGAAGGCTGTTAGTCAAAATTGTGATTGGTGACTAATAGAGACTAGGAACTTGGAGTAGGGGCAGAAATCAGCCCTAACACTACTTGGTTCAACTATGGTTGGTTTGAACAAGAAATGACCCTATTCAAGTTTGTTAAGCTAAAATTAAAGACGATATGAATTTAAATTACAAATTTTGAGTTTAAATTCGACCTAAATTTAAATCAAACTTAAAGGATGAATTAAAATCACAAATCTGAGTCATTAATTCAAATTAAATTAGAATCAAACCAAACCAAACTCTCTCTAACTCAAGTTTGACTCGATTTTAAAACTGAACCCCTTATTTAGACTCAGTTTGAATTTGAATGAAATAAACTTGAGCTTAGCCAAACTAAGCCAAGATGGCTTTTAAGATCGAGTCAACTCGATCCATAACCATTCTTAATTTGGAGTGAAAAAAAAATTAGATTTTTGTTTCATATTATTTCACATTATGGTAATTAATTGAAATGTTAGGGACACTTTTATGCTTTAGACTAATAATAAACTATAATAAAACAATCATTTAATATGCATTTAATATGAAAGACATATAAAATACATGTTTTATATGCTTAGGGTTCAATACATTGTAAAGACAATATTTAAAAGGGGAAAATATGACAAATGTGAATAATTCACGTTTTTACTAACTAGGTTGTCATCTATATGTCATATTGTTGATTTCATTTATATATTTCTTCAGGTTGAACGACTATTTTCAAAGGTTTTAAATCGAATTAAGCATTGTTTGATTTGAGTTTGTTTCATTTATTTGAAAGAAAAGTATAAGCTCGTTGAACTAGTAATATACTAGCTTGAGATAGACTTGAATTGGTTGACTTTGATTCGATACCCCTTAACATTTAATGTATTATTTTAAATCTTATAGCTTTGTATATTTATCAATTATTTTTCTATATTTAAAGCCATAAAATAAGATTTTAAGAGTGTAAATATAAGATTTGAGACCATTAGAATGTTATCATTATATATTTATCAATTATTTATATATATACTCAAAGTCATAAAATAAAATTTTAAATGTATAATTACAAGATTTAAAACTATTAAGAGTTTATTAATATTCAAAATTAAGTCATGAACTTGCAAGTTCACTTAGCCAGCCAACATCAAATTCAAAATCGACTCAAATTTGAAGTCAACTAGTAAAGTCT
Organism: Anacardium occidentale; assembly: GCA_026122585.1. NCBI lineage: Eukaryota > Viridiplantae > Streptophyta > Magnoliopsida > Sapindales > Anacardiaceae > Anacardium > Anacardium occidentale. Next base: position 286,676 of record JAJEJH010000096.1, on the reverse strand, counting down.
AATTAAACTTAAAACGAGTTAAGCTATAAGTTACTCTTGTATGACTCAATTCATTTGTACGTTTAATTTTTTATTTTTTTGTGTAATTACTTTTAATTTAAATTTTGATGAAAGGATAATTTTTTATTGTTAAAGTTTGAAAAGTTTATTTTTATATTTATTAATATTTTTTTTTACAATGTAGGTAAAAGCACAAAATTCTCGAAACTGTACTTTAGTCAAATAACAATCTAGCCTCAAAATTTGTAAAATTTTATTTACCGCCAATGAATAATTATTAAATATTAAAAAATATATTAATAAAAAGTGATGGCTGCAGCCATCACCCTTGCAAGCACTTCTACAAGCTACGGCTAATTATGCCGCCTTCTCAGAACGAGAATTCACCAATTGCCAAGTCGTTGTCATCTAGCGAAGAGGTTGATGCCCATCAAGCTAAAAACGATACTTGTTCCTCGTTCAAAAAGAACTTCTCCTAAAGCAAGGCTTGCAGTTGCTTCTCAAGAATTGAAACAGGTTATTATCCCATCAATAAAGCAACAATTCCACATCCTAAATCATGGCCTCCCCCTCCCCCGTCTCTACCACGAACTTTTTTTTTTTTAATTAAAGAATTTATAAAACAAAAAAGGACATATTAGGAATACGTCCGGGAACGAAAATCATGAGCTACAAAATAAATCCAACACCTCAGGCCCTTTTAAGAGCCTATTCAAGCTCTAGTGAAGATAAATCTTAAGTAGGCTGAAATATATTCTAGAAATGTTGCCTCTAGAGCTTACAACAATTCCAAATTCTCCCAAAAGGACCAAAAATGGAGCTTCTTATATCACTAAATGGCAATTCATCCTCACAAACAACTAAAATTCTAGTTCCACGTCCCCACCCCCACAGAACTTTTTACTCAACACCTACCCCATTATTGCCAAAATGGCAATCTTGGACTCCCATGTCTTAAATCCAGTTGTGGTAGTGGTAGTGTAACGAGTAAAACTCCGGTTGAAGTGGCTAACAAAAGTGTTAATACTGTTGAAAGGACTAAAGGGGATAGTATAGATGGAGCAAAGCCAAAGTTAAAAGCTCTGCATTGGGAAAAAGTATGAGAAACCTCGGATCGAGCTACAGTGTGGGACTAGCTCAGATCAAGCTCATTTCGGTGAGTCAAGTTATACTCATTTTGTATTTTGTGGTAATGTTGATATACAATTTCTGATCGTGCGCTATTTCATTTGTCTGAAGGTTGAAACAAGGTACGATGGAAACTTTCTTTGGCTGCAAGCGGATTCAGCTCCAAAAGACGCCACTTGAAAATCACTTTTGCCTATTGTTGAACTCGTAAACAGGGCATGGACCTAAAGACATCTCAGCATATAGCTATTTTGTTGAAGGGCACTGAATATTACACGAGATAAGGTCTTTTCCTCGTGTCCGTCAGTTCTCATCCAAACTTATTGCTAACGAGCTTTGCTTAGACTGGATTTTGTGGTTTTCACCAACTTCGAGACACCTTGCTACCTACACGGGCCAAAGTGTGCACATTGTTGTTTTGCCTCTCTGCTAACTGTTGTAGTAAATCAGCTCGCCAAGTATATATGTTGAATAAGTAGTAAAATAAGATATAATTCCCATAGAGATTGGGGGAGACAAATACTAGTAATAGTCAAATGCCCGGTTATCTCATTTAACATTTTAATAACTTAAAATGTTATATTTTTATTCATCGGATAACCAAAATTTTTTTTTTATGCTCTCTCTAATCATCTGGGTTTTTATATGTGACCTTTTAGGTCTGTTATGAGCTTGAAATTAATTTATAAAAGATCATGTCAGAAAACTCATCAATTATATTAAACATTTAGCAATAGATCATAGTCCTTAAACTACAATGAAGATAAATTTTTATATAATTTTTTTTTCGATTATATATGTTGTGTAGTAAAATCTCTCTATTATTGAATCTCAATTAAGGACGAGTTCATAGTATATCAAAACCTTAATATTATTGTATATGACATAGAAACAACTTCAACAATAATGAAGACAAATTTTATAGAATTTTTTTCTTGATCATACATTCTGTTTTCAATATTTGCAAACTCAAAATGAAATTATTTTTAGCCAATAGATTCATCTTAACTATTACTTATTTTTGCATACAAACAACGTATGTCCAATCCAACTTATTGTATATGACATGAATAGTTTCATAATTATGTACCATATGAAACAAACAATTTGTAATAAATCCACCCGTAACATCTCAACTCTAAAGTTTAATGTTACACTAGTACGATCTTACAATAAATTATTGATGACATTTTAAACGTTCTTGTGATTCATTATAATCGATAATACTTAAAAAAAAATAATTCATTGAATGTTAATCTATGCATGACTTTTATAGTCGCTTGCTCTAATATGGTTACTATATAATGTTATTGCTCAATTAGCATCATGTACGTAGGGAATACTCTGATGATTTGATCTTTCATAGATTTGTGTCATCCAAAAAATTCAAATACACGCAATATATTTAAAGAATAAAAAATGAAACAAAATACACAAGTGAAAAATAGAACACCCTTTTTTTTATTAATATAACTTATTTATGTAAAATAAAATGTCTTGAAATTGACAATAAGATTGGTTCAAAGGGAATAGTCTAACATAAATGACCATTCCTCTTATCGAATGTTTATTCGTCGATGCTTATATTAAATGATTATTCTTGTCTTTGGAATGGGTGATCTATCACAAGTAAATCTATGTATGCAATGGTCATTCTATCATTAGATTAATAGTAGACACTAGTTTTATGACTCAATCTTAATGAGATATTAGTATGATGAAATAATTTGATTACATAGTAATTGTATAATTGAAATGTATAATGATCATGATGTAATATTAAGTAATCATAATGTATGGCTACTCATGATTTGTAAATTAAAAGATGATTAATTTTATGTTAATCATGATTTTATGCATTATCAACTTATTAGAAAACTTATTAGTAGCATGCAATAATGGATTGTTTGCTATACCTTAGAAGGCTTGGTTTTGATGCACAAAGAGTGAATCGCATTGTGTTTTCTTGAATATGATAAATTTTGATATATAAAAAATGTATCTTAATATTTGGAAATAAATAATGTGCAATGTTAGACCTACTTGAAAAAAATCAAATGTATCAAAGTGAAATTACTCAAAAGCTAGGGGATGGAATTATAGTGTGTATTAGAGTTATGAGATGTCTCGTATATATTTAAACATATCTCATTAGCTCATAACCCTAGTCGTACCATTTAAGGGACAGGAGAAAAACTCTCTCAAATATTTTTCTACATAAAGTTTTTCATTAAATCAAATTGTAGAATAGGACCTATGAGACCTCTTAGCGCTTACACATATTTCATGGTATCTTTATGTTGATAAGTATGATCTCGTTGAAGTGACGGTAGGAGCACAAAATGGATTTAGAACAAAATTTACCTGATAGAGCCTTTAAATATAGGTATTGGTTTTTTATTACTTAATTTGAATAATATCAAATAGTTATCAAAACAATGTTATTTTATTAAATGAGTCACAAACTTGAGTCATGAATCAAATCCATGAATTTAAGTCAAGTTTTGAATTTAGGAACTGAGCCAATTTTTTTTTTTTTTTTTTTTGATCCAAAAACCTCTACTCATATTAGTTAGTCTGTAACTTGAACCCACACCACTAAGCAAATCCTTGGGGTATGAGCCAAATTTGAGCTACTCTTCTTTAAAGTGTTTAAACTCAACTTATCAACTTTCATTAATGGCTTTCTGGTGGCGAACAGAGGAGAAAAAAAAAAAAGGGGGGGTAGAAGAAGAAAAAATATAAAATAATTAAAGATAAAAATAGTATTTTTTTTATTCTATGAAGAGAATAAAAGAAATTAGTTCCATTATAAAAATTACCGTAAATGTCTTTTGATTGAAATTAAAAATGACTTGATGGGTAAACTTGGTTGCTTTAGGAGTTCTTCTAGACCAACAGAGAGTGAGATGGAAGGAGATTGGTAATAGTTTAAGTGGGCAAATTATTATATAATCTGGCAATGTGAAGATTGGTGTTTGATAATAAAAGACCCTAAACTATAATTAAACGAGGACGAACACAGAATCTTGATTTAGAAAATTAAGAGGAAGTATTTATGATGATATCATGGAAAGAATGTTGCAGCATTTTACGACAAAGTCCACGACGATGTTGCAAGTATTCTTTGGCAGTCTATCTTATGCAACCTTCCAAATGACAAGAGATAAAAGAATATCATAATCAAACCAAATAAAATAAAATGAATAAATCGTACGAAAATACTCTGCAATGAAAGCTCTGTCAGTCCTTTATGGACTCTTGCATCCTATTCCCCGGAATCACTCAATCCGTGGGCCATCAATCACTTGGATTTTTCTTATGCCCTGACCTGAGCATGAAACTCCAAATTCTTCTACTAAACACTGGTCATTGGTTGAGTTGACGCTAGGAAGTGAAGTTGCCTTCAATAATATATTACTTATTTGCTTTTCAATTATTTACAACTAATGCTACCAAGATAAGGGTTTGAATCAAAAAACACATTTTTATATAAACATTCTAATTGCTGAACGTGTGTTCCTGGGATGTTAGATAGAGCAAAAGTCCCGTTTTAGGTTAGCTTTGAGTTTACAATTGAGCCAATTGGTAATTAAACCTCTTTTGCCCTGCTTTTTGTTGTGTCTCTGAAATTAAAGCTGGTTACCAGACCACATGAAAGCCTTTTTTTTTTTTTTCTTGTTTAAACTTTGTGTTTGTCTTCTCTAAACAGTAGTAGTAATTTGCATAATTAAAGCACAATTCTCCATCCATTTGATATATTCGAAACCAGAAATGTCTTTTTCTTTGACAGAAACAAAATTAACATTACATGATGAACACTGCTTCAACTTGGTTCAACTGTTTTCTGCTGAAGCCAGTTTGTGAATGCTTGAAGAGTGTTCATGTCAGCTCTGTAATGCTTCTGAGTGAATTCAAGCAACATAGGCCATGTAAAATCCGGGTACATTCTTGGGCCGTAGTTTTCCAGCAATTCAGTGGGTGGGGTTACCACCTTTTCATTTTTCGGACACAGAAAGAAAGCAAGTGATTTCCTTGTTGTCTCGCTGTTGACAACCGCTCTGTGTAAGCAACTCTTGTATCTGCCATTGGAAAGAGCCTGTAGAAACAGAAAATAACCAAATTCATAAGAAATTGAATTAAAAATATATAATTCACACTGTCAAAAACATATTTTAAGTTAATAATGAAAAAGCATCTTACCATGAAGGTGTCGCCAATGTTAACGACAAATGCTTCGATATTTGGGCTAATAGAATGCCATTCATCGTCTACAAACACTTGAAGACCCGCCACTTGGTCTTGGTGGAGGATGGTTAAAGATGTTGGATCGCAATGAGGCCCCGTTCCTAAAGTAAGGTCGGGTTTTTGACATGTAGGATAGTAGTTTAGCCTCATTATCGATTCGTTTCCCTCAAAAAATTCTCTGAAATAACCTCGTTCTACTCCAAGGCTTATTGCTAGAAGCTCCATGATTCCCAGAGAAAGATTACTCATAGCCTCGCAGTAGTCCTGATAAATCTTCCTGTAATAACCAAAACCAAAAGAAAGGTTACATTTTTATTCAGTCTTTAAAGGAAAAATAAATTATAAAACGAGCAATAGGTAACATTAATGAATTTTAGTACCCGAATTGCTTGAAATCGTTTCCCATTGTATTAAGACAGTAATCTTGAACAATGTTTGATGAGTTTCTCTCAGCTGAATAGCTAAAAGAAAGTGTCTCTTTCCATGGAAGTTTAGAAGAAAATCTACCTGTGAAACTACTAGCATAACCACAGTGTTCGCCAAGTTTCCTTTGAGCCTTTTGCTTTTGACAAAGTGGAAGCTCAAAAAAGTTGTCCATGTAGCGGTGAGCATCATCCAGAAGTCTCGAATCGACACCATGATTAACAACAAGAAAGAAACCATGCTTTTGACAAGCCTCATCCACAAGTTTCGAAGCTGCTTTGGAAGCAACAGGATCACCAGAGAGAAAACCACCCAAGTCAATTAGTGGAACTTGAAGTTCAGGTGCATAAGCACAAGGCTTTTCTTCATCAGGCCAAATAAACTCTTTTGGTATGTGCCTTTGATACCTAAGCACAGAAGCATCAAAAAGAAGTGGTTTTTGTTCATCTTTACATTCTTCTTTTGAGTGATGAGGCTTGCAGGGTACATTTCTGATGCAGTTTATTGCCATTTCATTAAAGACCATTGATTTTGAGAAAGAGTAAGAGAATGAAAAATGAAGATGTGTAGATAGTTTGTGATAAAAAAAAGAATTAGGAGCGATAGTGTTACTAGTTTTTGGATGGGCTTTGAAAGAAAACCAAGCTACTCTCCTTGGGGATATCGGTGAACAAAAACTGGAATCTTATAGCTTGGTATTTCTCTCTATTTATTTTAAGTGTTTGCCAAAAGGGGCTCAAAAAAGTAAAATTTGCAAAACGAGGCTGCTTCCGATTAAAAAACTAGGTAATGGGTCCCCTTAAATAAGGTTTTGTCTTCCTTAAAGTTTGACAGGAAAGCGTACCACAATGTTACTTTGGCGTTTCTGAAGAGTAAACATGTTAATGCCGCCCGCTTTCTACTCACTGTCTCCACACTGGCTTGTAACGAACCAAGGGTTTTGTGAAGCTATTGGACCCATATATGAAAGGCCTGAGCCAACCCGAGAGGCTGCCCCCTGTGCCTTCTTTATGAGAACAAATCTTTGCAATTCTCTAAGACAAATAAAAGCCGGTTGGTTGAAAAAGATATCCCGCCCACAGTTATCTTTGGTTATTCCCTAAATCGCGATGTCGAAATATGTTATGATAACAAGTACATGCGCTGGGTATATCTCATGTATTGCGACAAAAGTGCATGCAAATGAGTACTTGTAACACGTATGGCTTGCCAAGTTCTACAATACAACAACCAAAAATATAAGAGACAAACAAAAGTTTCCGTTGTAATCATCAAAGTAATAGAAACTGAAGAGCTATCATATGATAGAAACAGAAATTTTTCATGTCAAGTTATACTACATTAACAAGTACGTAAATTGGGCTCTTGTATTGCGACAGAAGTACATGCAAATTAGTAATTGTAACACGTATGGCCAGCCACATTTCAGTAATATTACCGCAATGTTAGAGAGGAGAGAGATTTAGAAGGAAGATACTTTGTGAAGGAGAAGTATTAATAAGCAAGAATTATAAATTTTCATTCATGTCACAAATTCAAAATTAATGTGGTATTTATAAGTACAAAGATAACTCTTTAAATCTTACATACATGAACCTTGTATGAACATAATTAATAACCTAACAGTGAATTTATATTATGAAATTATTAAAAACATTGAACCATGTATTGACATCATTAATGAATTTATACTAACATTACTTATTCCATAAACCATGTATATGATTTTGAACATGTCACCTAACATGCACCTAGAAAATGCTAATTAATATTGTATGAACAAAACATGAATCTTGTATGAACATAATTAAGAACCTATCAATAATCTTGTACTGTAAAACTACTGTTAACATTAAATCATGCATGAACATCACTAATGAATTTGTATTAGCATTAAACTTGTGCCATGAACTATGTATCTTCATATAGAAAATTCAAATTAATCTTCAACATGCAATAGACAAGCAGCAAAATTTAAGAGAAATAAAATTCTGTCGTAATCATCGAAGTAATAGAAACTGAAGAGCTATGGAACTTTTCATTTGAAGAAAACGGAAAAAAAACTTCTATTAATGACCCACAGAAGGAATAAGAAATATGGGTAATTCGACAATGGGATCACTATCAACTTAGCTGCCCTTGCCCTTTACCGTGTTGTAGTTTTTATTGATACCATTTAAAAAATATATACATAGCAAATTTGTAAGAGTGACAATTTACATGTAATAGTTAGACTATTAACAAGGTTAATAGCCAAAATTTCTTTAAGAATGTTTGTATCAATTTTTATTTAGAAATTCACATCACTTTTATTTTTGTATCTTTAACTTTATGTGTTATCATTTTTTTTTTTATTTAGACAATTTTTTCATTTCAACAGGTAATTTACAAAGAGCATTGGATATTAGGATAGCCTTTAGTACGACATACCACTCATAGACTGATGGTCAAACTGAAAACTCAATTAGATATCAAAGGGTATATTGAGAATGTGTGGTATAAATTATAAATCAAATTGGCATGAGCTCTTTCCATTGATAGAGTGATTATAGTAATAGCTACCAGGCTTCTATCAAGATGGCACTATATGAGACTCTTTATAGAAGAATTTGGAAATTTTTGTTGTATTGAAATGACATTGGAAAGCAGAGTAATTTAATTCAGACTATTGAGCCAAAAATTATGCAGAAAATGTTAGAAGACATCAAAGTCATTAAAAATCGGATAAAGTAGATGAAATTTGTTGATTTAACCATAATTCTAATTATATAACTTAGTCTCTAATAAATAGTGTGAAAAACCAATATTAACTAAACAATCCTTGGGTGGTTAAGGGGGGGGGGGGGGGGGGAACTTTTTTTAATATAAAAACTTTTCATCTAAAATAAATTTTGTGTAATTAAAATTACAAATCACCTAAGTAATAAACTCAAATATAATGTTGATTAACAAATATAAAGAGAGAGAAGAAAGAGTGCTTAGTCAATTTATAATGGTTCAAAGCTTCTCCACAAACCTCTTACATCTATTGGTCCAAACAACCCTATTTAAAGATTTTTCTTTTAATAACTTCAATAATCCAGAAGTTATAATAGTTTTAATCTAAAGGATTTCGTCTTTCACACTAGTTTGATACAAGAGATTGTGTCATTATAAGACTTTTATAGGATTTTGCCCAACACTAGTTTCATAGGATTACACCCTTGGGTCGTTGAATTACAAAAACAAAGAATTACCTCTTGATAACTAATACAAAGAAATTAAGCTCACAAGACTTCTCTCAAATATATACAATGAAAGCTCTAAAGAGAGTAGGTGGAGAAGAGTAAAGAAGGAAAAAAATATTGGCTTAAGGCATGCTTCTTTTTTTCCCTTCTTCTTTCAAATTAGCTGTAATTTACAATGTTGAAGAGAAAAGAGTTGTTACAGTGGATTTGCGAGTTATTGGAACAAATCGGATAGATGTAGGGTTGTGTGTCCTCTATATACAATCGTGCTCATTTCAATGAGCACAATCCAACAATTGAATTTCTCTTATCAAGTTAACCTTACACAGTGTGTTTTACACATTTGGTCATGTGTTTTTATGTCTTCAATGCTTTAGACTTTTGGAAGGCCACACAATTTATTGTAGCATACCTTTTATGATCACCACACGACCAAGCATTTTCCACTTGCATAGGCATGTGAGCGTTTCTATATAGGGGTGAACCCACTGATGATTGTTATACATGAGTACTGTTGGGTATGCACGAGAGGCTTTAGTGGTGTATCCTCATATTTTGTGACACATGATTGTGTGTTCAAAAGTTACATAGTCATGCCTCTTTGCATTATATTGCATAGGCACTTATGTAATTTAACCAAATTATGTGTTTCCCTTATAAGACACACAAAGCCATGCTACCAAGACATATACAGTCATTACTTGGCCATTCTTGTAAAACTAAATTTTTTGTCCTCTTTGTTATGAATCAATATATGAAAAAACAAGTTAGATTTTTAACCTAAGTTTTTCATCAAATCAAAATCTATAAGGTTCCAATAATTTTTCCCTTTTTCATTAAAGACAAAACTTATGTTAATATGCATTTTAGCACAAAAATATAATCATAAAAAATTTGTTCAAGTAAGCACATAAAACACTATTCATGAAAAATTTTAGGGCCAAAGGACTTGTTCCTACCTATAGTTTAAGGCGGGGACAAAATCCCACCCCTAAGTTTTCAAAAACTCGGTCTCCCACCCTTGAACCAAAATTCAAACATATTTTATAATTTTTCAAATGAAATGACTAAAATACCCTTTAACTAATAAAAATTTATAATAAAATTACAAAAAAAATTTTAAATATAACAAAATTTTAAAATATATTCAAAAATTTTTAAAAAATTAAAAAATATGTTAAAAATTTTAAAATTTTTTTAAAAATAAATTGACCACCGCCGCCAATGCCAGCGACGGTGGCCGTTGATAACCGTACCAGGTGGTCGTCTCCGACCACCTGGTTCCAGGGGAGGTCAGATCAGGCCTCCCCGTTGGGTGGAGGCGACCAAATCTGGCCGCCTCTAGTTTTGGAGGAGGAGGCCAGATCTGGCCTCCTCTGCCGACAAACATGGTTGGAAACGGTCACTAGGACCAATACCGGCCCTTTTCGACCACTTTCGACGATCATATCTGACAGAGATAGCTAGCTCTGGTCTCCCTTGGAACCAGATGGTCGAATACGGCCACTTGGTACGGTTATCAACGACCACCGTCGTCGGTGGCGGTGGCAGTAGCCAGTTTATTTTTTTTTAAATTTTAAAATTTTTAATATATTTTAAAATTTTTATATTTATATAAAATTTATTTTATTATTTTATAAAATTTTAATCATAAAATGACATAATTACCCCTGGAATGTTACTGTTTACAATTATATTTAATATTGAATTTGGTCAAAGGGTGGGGATTGGGTTTTTGAAAACTTAGGGGTGGGACTTTGTCCCTACCTCAAACTATGGGTGGGAATATGTCCTTTGGCCAAAATTTTAACACAAATTCATTATAAATTCATTTTTGTAACAACTCGAGATTATAATGATCTTTTTAGACTAAAATTGATGTTAAAAATGAGATTTTATAATATGAAATAGAGTTGAAAGAGTTTAGGGTAAAATAATCATCTAGAAGCTACATGTGGCATATGTATGAGTCTCTTTAAGAGACTTATTCATACGCAGTGTAGGAAGAACTGAAAATCTGAGATTTCTATAGGAGCATGACTGTGCCTTTTCCAAACACACGATTGTACGTCCTAATAGTGTTGTCGCCATATATAAAACATATTTTCTCTTAAATTTTAGATAAGATTTTCATCCCATTTTCTTCTCCTTTCTAAAGAATCCCAACCTTAGAATTGAGAAAAAGTAACCAATAACAACAAATCCATCTAGTGAGTTAGATTCAACTAAAAAGAAAAAGATAACAACTATGGCAAGAGGTAAGTGTTTTTTACCTTTACTTCCCTATTTTATAGCATATGTTCTCAGTTGTGTTAAGTTGTGATGATTTTTGTTTGACACTAGATGCTTAAGAAGTATGTTTGAATGATGACATGATGGGATAAAAGTAGGCTAATGAAGTTATTGTTTGAGAAACATGATTTATGTTTACATGTTCTTATGCTTGGATTTAAGAGTTTTCATGTGATATGATATGTATTTTGATGATATGGATACAATAAACATGTGCTTAAACGATGTATTAAGCCTATGAAATTGCTTAAATGAGTTTGATGTTGAATTGGTTGAGATTAATATGGTTCTGGAATTTTTAGACACGATATTACAGAAATAGAGCATGGCACACGGCTGTGTGCCTACAAACACACGACTGTGCAGTCATATTTCTATAATATCATAGTTGTGTAAGCTATCGTTCACACCTGGATAAGCATGAGGGACACAACCATGCATATAAGGTCACATTCGTGTGTCTATACCAAAATAGCATAACCATATAAGTAGGATATAGTAGTGTTAACCAAAAAGTATGTAAGCTCGTGCGATGCATGAAGCATAGCTGTGTGTTAACATGTACGACCATGTGTCTTGTGTTACACAACTGTGCAGTAAGCAAATTTTACAAAATAAAGAACAAAGTATCCATAAGTTATTTCAACACACACATAACTTAATAATAGGAAAAAGAAAATAAAATATTATACATAATAAGTATTACATGACATGACATGCTAATCAATATTTTTAAAAAGAGATCTAAGGATTTATTTGCATGTTTTAAAAGTAGAAAAATATGATGTTTCAGACATCATTTTAGGGGTAGTTATGAGAGGGCATCTGTAAGTTTGCACGTCCATTAAAGAAGAAAACCAACAAATGTTCAAAATGATATGGTATTTGATTAAGCCTATTAGAGAGAGTGTTGGTCATGTATCAGTAGTTTTTAATAATATTGAACTCATATGACTAGAGTGTTAAATCTTTATATTCATTAGTCTGATTAATATAATAGTTATTTTCAAATACAGTGCTTTTAGATGTAACTATATATATATATATATATATATATATATATATATATATATATATATATATATATATATATATATATATATATACACACACACACACACACATACATAAAAGCATGTTTCTAAACAACCAAATTTCATCAAATCAATATGGCTATTTCATCTCATCATATTTTCATGCAAATCAATCATATATCATGCATCAACTCTATTACATGTCAAGAAAATAGAAACTTAAGCTTAAGAAATAAGGGAAAAGAGGTAAGAGAACATTTACGTTTGTCATGGTTGATATGTCTCTCTCTCTCTAACTAAATCTTACTTTTTGGTTAGATTTGCTACTGGTGGTTATTCTCTCTCAATTCTAAGGCTGGGGTTCTCTAGTAAGAATAAGAAAATTAGATGAAATAAATACTTGATAAGGATAAAAAAAAAAATGGCTTTATATATGGTAGCAAATATACTGTGACGCACAGTCGTGTGCTTGAGACATTCGATCATATGTCAAGGAAATCATAGATTTCCTTCTTTTCATGAACTGTGCATGGAATTTCTTTTCATGAACTGTGCATGGAATAGTCTCCTAAGAAAAGCTAGGCACATGCCACATATAGCTTCTAATTGACTATTTTAGCCCTATACCCTTTCAACTTTATTTCTTTTCACAAAATCTCACTTTTAACCACAATTTCAAACCTAAAAAGACCATTTGAACTTCAAGATATTATAATACCTCTCACAATCACCACACGACCAAATAGTTTCCACTTGTACGAGCGTGTAACCATTGATGATTGCTATACACGACACTATTGGGCATGTATGGAAGGCTTTGATAATGCGTGTCACACAATCATACATTCAAAAGTTGTATGATCGTGCATCCTTACATCATATTACACAAGCGTCTGTATGACTTAACCAAATTGTGTGTTCCCCTTATAAGACACACACAGTCATGCTACTAAGACACACACGATCCTATAACTAGTCATTCTTATAAAACTAAACTCTTTGTTTTCTTTATCCTTTTCGTCATAGATTAATACATACAAGAACAAGTTACATATTTTAACCTAAGTTTTTTATTAAATCAAAACATATAGAGGTCCAACAAATTGTTTTGTAAATTGAACCAACCATGTACTTTAACACATTTCAGCTTATATGACAACTAGGCTTACATCATATTACACAAGCGTCTGTATGACTTAACCAAATTGTGTGTTCCCCTTATAAGACACACACAGTCATGCTACTAAGACACACACGATCCTATAACTAGTCATTCTTATAAAACTAAACTCTTTGTTTTCTTTATCCTTTTCGTCATAGATTAATACATACAAGAACAAGTTACATATTTTAACTTAAGTTTTTTATTAAATCAAAACATATAGAGGTCTAACAAATTGTTTTGTAAATTGAACCAACCATGTACTTTAACACATTTCAGCTTATATGACAACTAGGCCAATTTTAGAAAAGCATATTTCGGCTAAAAGCTAAATACAGTTAGTTTGCAGTGCCAAATTCTGTTTCTTTCTATCAAAGAACTCAATATTAAAGATACAATAATTCAGGCACCAATATACTTAAAATTGGAAACCCAAATATGCCATCGGGTGGGGTTCCCTAGCTAAGGTCTAGTCAAGGAGGCAACTAACATAGTGGAGAGTTTGACATGATGTCAATTCCTACCGAAAGCAAAATCTTCAATTATAAACTCATACCCAAAACACATTTCTGAATTCTGATTAGACATCTTCGTTGGATTTCTACAACTGCAAGAAGCGAGTGCCATGTTAGGGACAATATAGCTCGATTAACTCTCATCAACCACCAAAAGATTTCTTGCCTTTTGCTCCATATATGTACCATGATTTGCTCGTGGGTCCGTTGCAGATTTAGATTTTATGAGAAAAATTAATGGACAGACAGACAATCCCAATTGATATTGCTTCATGTGGATTTGATCAACAAAATAATAAATAAATAAAGGTTGGGTTAATGGAGTTAAAGCAGCCTCCATAAATGTCAATCTCGATCATCAAACTATGCTGATTGCTAACTCACCCCCTCTCCCTGTCTTTTTTACTTTGGCTCTTAGTTTTAATCAACCATACAAGATATTTTCTTTCACATTGGGGGACATAACAACCATATATATAAATGTAACAAAAAATTGTTCTTTCTTACACGGTGGTGCATACGGGGTTTCATTTCCTACATCGTACTACTTATTGCAAGTTGCAATAAGTAGATCATCCACCAAATCTTTCAAGGGAAAGGACAAGAAGTAAAATATTGTTGCAGATAGAGATCGTATTATTCAACCCAGGCCCACCCGTTGTCTTTCCCTTTCCCCTTTTTTTTTTTTTTAACCTTTGTTTCAAAACCTGCCCTCCCTTTTAGGGGGCTAATTGAGGTTTCCACCCCTCAGCAGGTAAAACATATGAATGTCACTAATAACGCCCCCCTCACAAGTGACGCTTAATATTCTACTCGAAGTTGCCCTAATTTCCATACACTCAACCAAGTTCAGATTTTGAATCAGTGAATATATATATGAAGGGAGCGTCAAATTAAACAATCCTTAAACCTAAAAAGTGTGCGCGTGTGTTAGCCAGTATTACAAAAACTACTCTTAACTCTTAACAATTTAAAACCGGATTAAACGAATCAATTCACAATTTAACTCGATTTATTCAATAAATGTTAACTTTTTTTAAATAACTGGTCATATTTACTGAACTTAATAAACTAAAAACACCGAACAAAACCAACCAAATCCGGTTTATATAATTAAACATTTTTTCTTAAATTAAAAGAATTAAAATTAAAAAAATTAAAACTCTAACATTAAAATTATATTAATTATCCATTGAAATCTTAATAGAATTATTTGTAATTGATTTTTTTTTTATTTTATCTACATAATTGAGTGCAAATAATTTGATTAACCTATTTGAATTTGTTTTTTGTTTTTTCTAAGTTTTTTTTTATTTTACTCAATTAAAATTTATGTTTTAAAGAATCAACTATATTTGATTATTATTGATAATTGTAAATAATTGTTTCTAATGAACTTTATGTGATTTTATGTTTAAAAAATATAGTGAATGTTCGATAATATTCAAGAAATAAAAAATAATTTGGGAATATATTAAATCAGTTGGTTAAAATAGTTGAACTATTTAAATCGTGGTTGGCAAAATTATCGATCTAAATATTGATACGGTTTTAAAAACACATAGTTTTGCTCATGATGAGTCATTTTAATTTTCTAAATCCTAAACTTTTTTTTTTATTGATTGAGAATCTGACCTAAACTAAGATTTTTATAATTTTTTGACTCTATAATTCTTTCCATTTATTTAACCCACTGTTTTTGTTTTTGATTTGTTTAAAAAACAATTAATCAATTTATAAATTATCAATCATACTAAATTAACAAATTTTGAGTAAATACGATATCTGAATTATATTTTTCTGGGCAAAAACAAAAATTTAATTATTATATAATTCATTCACAGCTTAAATTTTTGTCTCACACCTTTGTTGATAACATTAGACCAACCAAATTACCACCAAAATTACTCTATGGGGGTCCCAAATCCTAAGTTGGTCAGTTCATACCGACGAACTGGAGGGAACCAGTTACGAGTCTTGTCATGTCATCTCTAGAGGCTGAAGAGAGCTTTTAATAAGTATTTTCTCTTTTGGGAAATTAATGGGAAACTAGTGTTATGTTGGAGCATGCACTTACATGAAGTCAACGTCTTTAATCGAATTTGGAAATTACAACAATGGTGTTTAAACTGTAATAACATTTTCTTAGTAGACCTTGAGCACGGTAGCCACTAAACTTTTTTCCCACTTAAAGCTTCGTTCATAAATATCTCTCGAGAAAGATTGATGCAACAAATAAATTTTAAATAGGATAGCGGAACACATGAACTTTTGGAAAAAATTAATTTCTGAAAAGTACATTAATGCGACATATAAAAAAACTAGAATTATTTAAATAACATGACACTTAGTGAAGATGTTTTACTTGCTTAATTTATAATCGATTGATTAGAAAGATGCATGTTTGAAGGAGTTCTTAAGCGAAAATTCTATATTCAGAAAATCATTGAAGATAACGAAGATAATGGAAACTCGAAATACGCGGTTGACTTAATCATTAATACTTGATAATTGTATATTCGTACAAAATATTAATCACTAAGAAAAGGAAAATAAATGCATACATTTTAATTTTGTATGCCTTGACAACACAAATATACAATACTTGTTAGTATTCTGTTAAGAAAAGTTTAGAAAACCCTCCTGCCTTTACAAGGGATGTAAGACTGCGGTTCGGTACATAAGGTAGCCTTAGCACATTAGTCTGCAGACTTTGAATAGAAGAACAAAAGAAAACCATTTTGATTAATTCCACTAGAAATGTCTTCCATGGTAACCGAAAAAGAAAAAAAAGCGACACCTTCTTGTTCTAAACTATCCTTACATGAAATGCATTGTTTCTTCCCTGTTACTAACGAAAATTTTAACACGGTTAAGTTTCTATTATTTACAAAATCTAACACAATGTTATCATTCTTCACAAAAATCAGTTAGTTGTGTTAAATAAAATATGTATATATGATTCTAATTTAATTACAATTCAATATGATTCAAATACAATTATGATTATGATTCTAATTTTGACTTGATTCTGATTCTGATTTGATTCTAATTATGATACGATTCTAATGATGATTTGATTCATTGTATAATAGGATTCATTTTCATATGATTCTAATTGTAAACATTTCTTCAATAATGTTCATCAAATACATTTATAATTCTTTCATGATATTACAGCAAAAAATTTCCTCTTACACTTCCAGTTTTAAAAACCAACCTTTCCCCGATTCTAAGTTAATCTTGTTCTTCTTATAGCCACCCTCATAACTTTGAAAACTTATAGTTTCACCCCTCTTATCATCTTTTTTAAAAAACTTATTGGGTGCTCCTTATGGCTGACTCAAAAACCACTCTAGTTATAGTACCTATTGGTAGTTCACCCTCTAGCTCTTCCTTTCTAACAATGACATCTCTTAGATTTTCATGAGTTGTCATCGCACCTTTTTTGGTGGTTTCTATTTTCCACTTATTAATGTTAGTTCCATTGTAACTAATTCTCATTTTTTGTTATCTTTGGTACTTACAGCGGTGAACACTAGAAGTTTCTTTTTGTTGCTCATGGTACATGATATATATCGTATGTAAAAGTTTTAGTTTCTTAATGTTCTAGCCATTCACGATTTGTAAGATCTCATCATCAGTGGTACACAACCTTCACCACCTTTGCTTCATGATGACACCTCTAATATAACTCAATCTCATTAGTTACGAGTTGATAGATTTGTTCTCACTTAGATCAAATCCACAATTTCACTTATTATTATTCAATCTTTACTTTTGTCTTGTACTACCATTACTGAAGTTTGCTCTCTATTTTATCATAATTTGAATCTAGTCTTAGGGATTCATTTTTTATGCATCCATGACAAGTTACACACCCTTCAAAAAGCTTTTGATCAAATAATGATTGACTGTCTCATTTAAGCTAAGTCTATATTTAACTCACTTGTTACAACCAAATTTCCTAAATGCTAATTTTTTGGAGTATAAAGTTGATAGTTTGGGGTTAGAATACTAATCTTTTATTACTTCTCTATATTTTTGACTCTCGCTCCCACGGTCATAATAATCATGGGTATGGCCATAGTGGTCAATTTACTTAATAACAATAACCTCAACCATTATATCAACCTTTTTTACTTCCCACTCTGATTGGAGTTCTTCCTCAAGGTGTTTGCCAAATTTGTGACAAGAATGGGCATTCTACTGGCGTTTGTCCACAACAAGGAAAATTTTCTTATATAGCAAATAACTTGACCATTCCCATTGTTACTATATCCATGTTTGATCTATCTGACTCTAATTGGGCTTTAGACTCAGGTGCTACACATCACATGACACCCAATGCTTTTGTGTTATCCTTTCTTCAACCTCATACTAGTATATCTTCAGTCACTTTTGATTTCATATCAACAATCTATATATCTTTTGATTCTCCTCATTCTAAGGTTGTCTTGTTTGATGTCTTGTTTGTGTTAATTTATTACCCATTCGTAAATTCAACACTAATACTAACTCTATGTGTCTTATTGACTTATCTAATTTTAAGATTAAGGTCAAACATATGGGATAAACTCTTCTTTTTTTGTCGCAACAAAAATGGTTTCTATCAATTATCTCCTCATATTATTACAGCATACTTTTTCTTTCATGTTTTGCTTGATGTCTAGTATCATCATCTTGGGCATCCATCATCCACAATGCCCAAGACTATGTCTGCCTCTATATTTAGTTTGATTCATTATTCATAAGATCTCTTAACTATGTACCTTGTATGTCTTCTTGGTAAAAGTCATCGTCTCCCATTTACTAATCATACTTACACCTTGATGTTTGAGGGCTTGCTCTTGTCCCGACATTGTCATCTTATAAGTATTATTTTTATATTGTCAATGATTTTAGTTGATATACCTAGTTATACCCCATGTTTTAAAAATTATGAGATGTCACTACGATCTTTGCTAAATTTCAATTAAGGATAAAAAAAAAAAATTATTTCTTGTTCTATTTGAATTATTCATTATGGTGGTGGTGGTGAATTTGACAATAAATTGTTTTGTTCTTTTCTTGTGTCTCTGGTAGTAGCCATCAACAATCTTATCCTCACACTCCTCCCAAAAATGGTATCATTAAGAGGAAACACTATGAAATAGTGGAAAATAGTCATTGTCTTTTATTATAGGCTAACCTATCACTTGCCTTTTGGGTGGACGCACTTTTTGTTGCTGTGTTTTTTTATTAACAAGTTACCTACACTGCTACTCAAGAATAAAAGTCCTTTTAAGGTTTTGTTTCAATGTCCACTCGATTATGGTTTCTTGTAGACCTTTTAGTTGTGTTTGTTATCCATTTCTTACCTTAACTGCTCTATATAAATTGGCCTTTGGGTCCCTTACTTGCCTTTTTGGGGTATGATGTATCTTATTGTAAATATTGTTGCCTTTATATATCCACTAGACGTGTTTACATCTCCCTTTATGTCTTGTTTCATAAAACCAGTTTTCTTGGGCTTGTTATTGATTCTCTCTACTTGAAGCCCTTTTTTAGGGTTTTCTTATTATCAGTTTCTTTCACAACTGTTCAACTCTCTAATATTTTAGGCTCACATCAATTTGGTTCTTTTGTTGCCACATCTAACTCTATGTAACCTAATCATAACTCACAACCATTATTAGACTCTTCTAATCCTCTAGCCTCACTGTTAGTTACTCTAACTCTTTATTAAATATTATGTCTGCTCAATCCAAGGCACCTCCTCTTTGCAAAGCATCAATGATATCATCATTTTCTCTCCTCATGTGCTTCCTTGAGCTCTTATTATTAAAACTCTTAATCCTTTACTATATGAGTTGACCACTTTTAAGCAAGCTCATTCTTTTCCACAGTGGTGTCAAATAATGACTGAAGAATATACAACTCTTATGTAGAACAACATTTGGGTTCTTGTTCCATCTACTTCAGTATAATTTGGTTAGTTTTCATTGGGTTTACAAGGTCAAGCATCATGTTGAGGCTTTTTTAAGCGGTATAAGGCTCGTTTAGTTACCTTTCATCAGTAACCTAGGATGGATTTCAATAATAACTTTAGTTTTGTTGTCAAGTTGACTACTATTTGTACGATCCTTCCTCTCACCACCATATATGATTGGCCATTATGTTAACTTGGTATCAAAAATGTTTTCCTTCAAGAATATCTCATTAAAGAAGTGTTCATGGAATAACCTCTTAATTTCATTTACCCTAGTTAACCATCTTATATTTTTCATCTTGTTAAGGCTACTTAAGGCCTTAAATAGGCACCTCGTGCATGGTATTATTTATTGTACTTATTATTGCTTAGTTATGGGTTTGTCAATAACCAATCTAATCTCTCTTTATTCATTTGTCATTCATTATCATCGGTTATAATCCTACTAGTTTATATTGATGATTTAGTTGTGATTGGTTTTGACACATAAACTATTATAGATTGTGTATCTACCTTATGCTCCACCTTTGTTTGTCATGACTTGGGTTTACTTAGCTTCTTCTTAGGTATGGAAGTTTTTTGACAATCTACCATACTATATCTTTCTTAGTATTGCTATATGGTAGATCTACTATAATGCTTTCAACTTGACTTGTGTGTTCCTTATGCTACGCCTATTGTTAGTTCGAAGTCGTCATCATCTATTGATGATATTCCAAATCCTAACACTACACTCCATCATCTTATAGTTAACGAACTTTAGTATCTTACTCTCACTTGAACTAGTATTGCCTTTGTTGTAAATCAAGTTGGCTAATGATTATCTACTCCTACTCACCAAAATATATGTGTAGTCAATCATATTTTTTGGTATATTAAGGGCATTTTTTTATGGTCTCACCTTTCATCGTGACTCTAACCTTTATCTCTTGGCTTATTCAGATGTTGATTAGATTGTCAATATTTCCATCTGATGCTCTATCTCTGGTGGTTGTGTTTTTTCTTAGTCACAAACTTATTTGTTAGATTGTTAAGAAACAAGCTGTGATGTCTTGATCAAGTATTCCTCTACACTCTTTTCCATTACTGTTTTATGACAATTGGTCGATAGTACACATGGTTACCAACCATGTGTTTCATAATGCACTTGACATATTGACATTGATTTACGTTTCATTTGTGAGTTGGATTTTTGTGAGCTCTCTATCTTTGCCATGTTCCTACAATTTCTCATGTTGTAGATATATTTATTAAAAGGTTGTCTCATAAGCACTTTCTTTCTTTTTGCCTCCAATCGTAGATTTAAGAGCTCTCGTTACAATTGCACGAGAGTGTTAAATAAAATATACATTTTGATTTGATTACTATTTGATATGATTCATATACAATTTTGATCATGATTCTGATTCTAATCTCAATTTGATTTTAATCATGATTTATTTTAGTGTATATTAGGATTCCATTTTGAACTATATTGTAAAATTATAGACTGCAAAAGTTTCATCAATAGTATTTTATCAAATACATTCACAATTCTTTCAAGTTGATCCATAATGAAATTGTAGCTGAAAATTGAAATAGGTGATGAGAAAAAGACAAGAGACAGTCGTTGAGAAACAGAAGAGAAAGGAGACATGAAGGTCCATCAGTACAGGCAGATAAAACTGGTGGGGCAAATTAAGTTTCTCTCTAAGAGAAAATCCCTTGATGCTGACAGACCCAACGAGGTTGGATCTATAAACCAGTTACATTGTGACAGGAAGAGATAAAGAAATTATATTAGGACAAACACAGTTCCGTCCTCTTGTTATCCACTAAAAGATTGAATGTTTTACCCTTGTCTGTACCATTATTTGTTGGTGGGTCTAGTGGAGGGCTTAAATCACATCACAAATGGGGAGCAAAGACAATCCGGATTGATTTGGGTTTTGGATCTTTAAAGAAAAGACGGACTATGTGGAAATTATATCAAAAGTATGTTCTCACAGTCGTGGAAAAGTCTTATTGAGGCCTACTTCAAATCCGGCCTATTACAATATCATCCCTTTCATAAAACTACGCCAACATTAATTAATCACCTTGCCTACATTACTACTCAAATTAATTAAAACAGGAGTCCTAAATCTCTTCATTCCCAGTGTAAACAACACAACTTTTTCAGGGTCCCCTTCTTCATTGGCAACTCTTTTTTGGTGAATAACATAATGTCACATCCTGAGACAGGTTGGGGACTATCCAAGACGGTAACTGATCGATACAACTTACGAAGTTTTTAAAAAGTGATCAAAAATAGTGTCCCAACAGACATGTGATCTCATATTGTTCATCAGTGCGTGCTGCATGTGCCATTATGCATGTCACTCAGGGTTGCATTTTAGAGTAAACACTTTGAGTTATTAACCACTGTTTCCTCCATTATACACGAATGGTGGAGATGCTAGTCTTAGTTGTACCATAAATGGTGGTCGGGACTTGCGATTGGATAATTTTTATCATGGAAATCTCATCACCTAAATTTCAATCAACGTATTTCCTTTCCTTTTGTCTCAAAATCATCGACTACTTTTCAGCTTGCATTCATCGTATTTTTCGAGCTTTAAAAACACTGTAGAAATTGGATTATAGTTATTTAAGTTGGATGCTTCTTTGACTACTAATGCAAATCTCCATAAATTCAACGCAAAGTATTGGAGAGCAAGTGAATGCCAACTTTTCGAATTCACCGTCCAACAAGTGGCTTTTATCTTTAACATACTAATAAACCCAATCAACAATTTATGGCAACATCTTCAGCGTTGCACAGTGTTCCCACTCGTCTGCCTTCAGAAAAGGACAGAAAATTTGTTTATATAGTCCATATTTGGGTCATTGGTCATATGCCAGCAATGATTAATATTGTCTTTCTGTTTCATCCCTCTACCTTCCATGTACATCTTATCATTCATATTATTTCTGGACCTATCCACAGACCCTTTTAACCCTCAACAAAGCCCAAAACGATCAGCCCACTGATTTCTAGGGCTCTTGTGTGAAAGATGGATTTTTTATATAGGAAAATTAATTTTTTTAAGAGTTTATACGATTTTAGCTCACTCTAATTTTGTAGGGATACAACAAACAACTCAAATGATATCACTCATGCACTCATCCTTAGCCTTACGTAATCCCAAGCATCCTTTGGCAACTTACTTTCACTTTCAACAACCTTGTCGAATTTTATTGAAAAATCACAAAATCCAGCAAGAATTTCATCTCAATCCAAATATATAACCGTATTTTTGGTTTGTTTACTGTTTTTGTTAACGATTGATAGATTTTAAGGTTGATTTTGCCTGAAATCTAAAGAATTAGTTTGAGTAGGCATGATCCAATCCGGCTGGCGTATTTATGCTTAATAGACTTAAACATAATTTGCCATTTTGTTGTTGAAAATCGGAGACGTCTAGTAATATTACGTTTTAATGGGTAATAGATTATTTTACAATCTCTGGGTTATATGATATTTTATATTGTACAATATTTGAGGATGTAAAGGCATATATGAGATTTTATAATTTAAAAAGTTAAATAATATTTTATAAGGTGTGTTTGATATTTTATAAAGATAGGGGTAATATGTTTATAGGTGTATGTTATTATTCATTAGATAGGGGTAATGAATATTTTATAATATGATATTTTATAGATAGGGGTAATATGTTATTATTCATTAGAAGGCAATAGACCTCAATGGGGTAATATGTTTTTGGGTGTTTTCAGTGAGTTTACCTTAAGGATGCTATACGTCTAAAGGTGTATTTTTTGTTGGCTATAGAAGGCAATAGACCTCAATGGATGACAACATGATAACATATTTTGAAAGAAAATAGAGAATAACAATTATCAAACAATATGATATGTAAGGATTGGTGTAGTTATTGAATTTCTATTTAAGTATAAAACTAAAGTGAAAGTACATTCAAATAATCATAAAAGTTGAAAATTTTATCAATAGATTGTCACACTAAATTCAAGATGACCATAATGTCTGATGTATTATTGTTTTAGCTTTAAAAATGACACGAAAAACCTCTTTTATGTGATGGTTGGTTATTAAAAAGAAAAAAAAACATTTCAAAAAAAGGTTTTAAAAAATGATAAACTATCAAACCTTACACTACATCAAAAGAGTAATAATATTGTTTTCTATTTTCTGTTAATATGAAAGTTCTCCATGCATAGTATGATCCAAACTAAGAGTATAATGTGAATATTGGTATTGATTTGAAGGATTTTGAAAAAGTTCTTGATTTAGATTTGTTTTTTACTACTAAAGATTGTGTCTACGAATGAAAATAAAATGTTTTGACTTGGGATGTTTTTTATTTTGGGGCAGAGATGAATAATATTTTGGTTGAAGAAGTTAAGAGGTTCACCAAGGATTCGTTCATGTTGTTACTAAAGTCATGCTATAACCTAGGTCAGCATACCCTTAACATCATGATAAATATTGTGACCTATGAACCAAATTGGTTAAAGTTTTTCTTCATGACCTTCAGTGTTCAATAAAAGCATTATAGGAGTACATTTTGTCCAATCATTTGTATTAATAGTGCACTCTAGATTGAGAGTTATCTTAAAACCATGTTTGTCATAATTGGAAAGGATAGTAACAACTAGATTTATCATTTGTTTTTCTATTTTGGAAATAAGGAAGATACATAGTCATAGACTTTGTTTACAAGGAAAATATATGATCAAATAGATGATTGAGTGAATTATTTGTTATTTCAAATCGACGTCTTGTCATTATTGTTGTTGAGGCAAACCTATTTCCTAACGTAAACCATGACTATCATTGTCAATATTTGACGACTAACGTGCGTGCCAAGTATAGAAAGGACACATATTGTTCATGGTTTATATTAGCAAGCTACCAAGCTATACCAATTAACAAATTTTCAAGATCCCATGAGGATAACTTTTTAGGTGAATTTATGTCCTCAGTATTTGTGACTCACATAGTAAATATGAATCATGCATACTAGAAATTTCATGAAATAAAGGAATCGTATGTTTGATTTTCTTATTGATTCCAACCAATTTTAATTAGGAAAATATTCAAACAACTCAACAGACCTCAATCAAATCATGCTAGTTATTTTACAAATAAGCTGTAAAACTAAAAGGACTTAAACACATATCATGATATCTCCATTATGGATGTCAGCAAAAGTAAAATGCTACGCCCTAAGCAACAAAAAATATGAAGATTAGTAAGGTACTAAAATTTTTCTCCATTATTTGCATGAAAATTCTTTTGAACCGATGAGTTGGGCGATTGTTTGTGTATAACAACTTAGAAAAAGAGTTATTTTAATTAATTACTCAAAATATAATAAAAATTTTAAATATTTGTTCAATAAATTAAATTATGAGTAGGACTAACAACATTTTAGTGCCACTCAGTGAACCTTTTTTAATTTGATTAATATTCTCAACACATTAGGGTTGGATTCTAACTTTGGGCTTGGGTTTACTAATTATACATATACATGCACACACTCATAAGGTTATGTTGTTAATATGGAATCAAGTGATGGAGGGTTAAATGAAAAAAAATCAGTATTTAATTTTTCAATACACAATACAAAGTATTTAATTTTTCAAAGAGATAAGAATTCAAGGTTGAAATTTGTGTATTTAAAAGACAAATCTTTCGTAGTATATATATAAGAATAAAAAATTGTAATTATTGATGAAAAATTATAACTTTCGGTGTGAAAGGTTACTATATAAGGGGTTGTAATGATTGGTGAAAAATTACAACTTTTGATTTGAAAAATTGTCATACGAAGAATTGCAACTTTTTTAACAAACACAACCTTAGAATTTTTTTATTTTATTTTATAAAATTTATTTTGATTTAATTTATATTTTGAACAATTTCAACACATTTTTCTTTTTCTTTTCCGTATGGTCTTGTAAAGACACCTTGTTTGGGGTGATGGTGGGTTCATGTGTGGAAGAAATATCTCAATTGAAAATGAAAACGAAGTTTGAGGACTATAACTGAATTGCACCATAGTTGCATGCAGGTTGTAGCTACCTTTATAAAAGATCTGGTGATATGTGTGTGTGGTGGTGGTGGTGGTAAAAGGTGTGGGTGGGGTTGTTATCTATAAAATATAATACTTGTCTTTTCTGTTAGTTTTTGACATTACCTTACTGAGAAATTGCCTCTCGACTTGATGTTTGGATAAAGATGCTTTTGAGATCAATTATCCCAGTTTTTTATCCATTTTCTTGAAGTATATACTCATACCAATGCCAAATGTATGTTGGGCAAAAGTAAAGAGAAATTGTTTTTATTATAAATCTGATTATTTCCTTTCATAGACTTACTTATATTTATAGTTCTATACAGAAAATTCTAGAACAAAATACATTAATGACTTTTTCTTAAATGAAGATACATTATTTACTTAAAACTTATTTTCAAGAGTCTTTAAAACTTCATAATTTATGTCATTCTATAAGTTTAATTTCCAACATTTTCCCTACTTAAACTTATTCCTTGTATGCCATAACTCTAAGAAGAAACCTCAGTTGTTCAAACACATCAGTATTCAAAGGCTTTGTAAAAATATCAGCAACTTGTTCTCTTGATTTCACATGAATCAGCTCAACTTCTCCATTCTTAACAACTTCTCTTATAAAAGAAAACAAGTATCTATGTGTTTTGATCTTTCATGATGAACTGGATTCTTTGCTAAAGCAATGGCAGATTTATTATCATCATGAATTTTGATTGGCTCTTTTTACTGCACATGAAGTTGCTCAAGTAGCCTTCTTAACCAAAGAGCATGACAAACACAAGAAGCTAGTGCAACGTCCTTTGCTTCGCATGTTGATAATGCAATAATAGGTTTCTTCTTTGATGACCAAGTAAAGGTAACTTTACCAAGATAAAATGCAACACCAGAAGCGCTTTTTCGATCTTCAAAACTTCCTACCCAATCACTACACTATATCCAATAAGTTTTAAATTTCCTAAAGAAGGATAAAATAAGCCATATTCAGCTATTCCTTTTACATACCACAAAATTCTTTCAGCAGCTTTCAAATGAGAAAATTTTGGATTCTCCATGTACTTACCAAGGTAACTTCAAATAATATATCAGGTTGTGTACACGTCAGATATCGCACACTCAACAATGCTTTCGTAATATGTTGAATTCACAACTTCTTCTTCTCCTTCTTTGGTTAACTTGGCATTGCATTCCATTAGAGTATCTATTGCTACATAATTTTCCATAAAAAATTTCTTTGGAACTTCTTTCGTGTACTTGGATTGAGAAACAAAAATTCCTTCATTTTCTTGCTTCACTTCGATTCCCAGGAAATAAGCCATGAGACCCAAATCAGTCATTTCAAACTCTTTCTCCATTGATCGCTTAAATTTTTGAAACATTGAAGAATTGTTTCCTTAAAAATCAAGTCATCTACATAGAGACAAACATATAAAACATCTCCTTGTGAATTAGTCTTCGCATAAAAAGAATGCTCATATGGACACCTACAAAAACCATTTTGAATAAAATAAGCATCAATTCCAGAATTCCATGCTCTAGGCAGTTGTTTCAGTCCGTAAAGAGTCTTTTTCAACTTGTAAACTTTATCTTCTTGTCATTGAACAATAAAACCAGGAGGTTGTTCTACAAAAATTTCTTCTTGCAAGTATCCATTGAGAAACATCAACTTCATATCCGTTCGAAACAACTTCCACTTCTTTTAAGCAGCCAAAGAAATGAGCAAACGTACAGTTTCAAGTCAAGCTATTGGTGCAAATACCTCTTCATAATCAACTCCATATTGTTGCTTGTACCCTTTCACAACCAGCCTTGCTTTGTGCTTCTTTGCTTCCTTATTTGCATTCCTTTTAGTTTTGAACACCCATTTAACACCAATGGTATGGTGTCCTCCAGGGAGAGTAGTGAGCTCCCAAGTTTTATTTTTATTAATTGCCAACATCTCTTCATTCATGGCTTTTTGCCATTTTTCTTCTTGACAAGCTTCTTTAAAAGTCATTGGATCACAACCTACAAAAAGACGTAGCTGAATATTACTCCAATTCCAGATTTTCTTCTCATCAAACTCCATATCTCTTAACATCACAATCTTCTTGGTAACAGGACAGTAAAGCTTATAACCACTGGAGTTTTCACCATAAACTAGTAAGATACATTTCTAACTCTTGTCTTTAAGTTTTGTTCTCTTCTCCTTTTGAATTTTGGCATAATGCTCCTAAAAATTCTTAAATGATCAACCTTTGGCTCACGCAAACTCCATGCTCCCTCCAGTGTAACATTCCCAATTCACTTCACAAGAACCTATTAAGCAACTATACAACAACACTTGCAACATCTCCCCAAAATTCTTTAGGAACTTTACTTTCTTTCAACATACATCTCACAATATTAAGAATAGTTCTATTTTTTCTTTCTGAAACACAGTTTTTTAGGCATGGTAAATTGGTGAATAATACCACTATTTTTACAAAATTTTCAAATTCTTCTGAGGTGTATTCACCACCTCTATCACTTCTCAAGCACTTCAAAGAATAGCTACTCTGTTTTTCAGCCATGGTTTTGAATTCTTTAAATTTGGACGACACCTTTTTCTTTTCTTTTAACAAATAAATCCATGTTTTGCCACTATAATCATCTGTAAAAGTAAGAAAATACCTATTTCCACCAATTGAGAGAAGCTTGATTAGTCCACAAGCATCTGAATGCAACAAGTCAAGTCTTCCTTCTGCCCTTCTCGACCCTCTTCTTTTGAACGTCTTCCTTTGTTACTTGCCCATGACACACACTTCACAGAACTTGCTTGGATTTTCAATCGTGGGTAAACCATTCACCATGTTGTTTCTTGACAAAAGCTTTGAAGCTTGGTAATTCAAGTGCCCATACCGAAGATGCCAAAGAGTGGACATGTTGTCCACTGTAGCCTTGAAACAATTTTCTTGGCTAATGTATAACTTGAAAGGAAACATTATGTTTTTGGTCAATTTTACACGTGCAATTAAAGCATGATTCTTATCACGAACATGTAACATTAAATCCTTCATTTCAATATGATATCCCCTCTCAAGCAATTGGCCCAAACTCAAAATGTTATTCTTCATGTTAGGGACATAATAAACATCTGAAATACATTGTTTTTTTCCCCATTCTTGAGGTCAAGAAGAATTTTACCTTTCCCTTCAACTGGCCATTGTGATAAATCTCCAAAAGTTACACGTCCACGATGGCCTTCTTTTAATTCAACAAAAAATTCCTTTCTCCCACACATAAGATTTGATGCTCCTGTATTAAGATACCAAGTGGAGGGGTAGCAGCATTCTTGATTATCATAAACTAATAATAAAATAGTTTCTTCATTTTCCTGAGCTTTCTCAGCAAAGTCCACCCTCTCATTTCCATTTTTAGTGTTATAAAAACGCTCAGAAGCATAGTGGCCAAATTTGTTGCAAACACGATATTTAATTCCAGATTTATCATACCTCCAATTTGAATATCCACCACGTTTGCAATTTCAACCTCTATAGCATCCAAATCCTCCTCTTTGCTGAAAAGAAACCCTTTCGTTGTTGGAATTTTGATTGAAAGAAGCTGTTTGATGTCTGCCTCCTCTCCTTTTCTTTCTCCATAGCCTCTGCCTCTTCGAAAACCTCTTCTTTGAAGTTCAGTTTTCTTTTCCTCAAATGACAGTTTGGCCTGCAATACTTGCTCAAGGGATTTTTCTTCACCTCTTGAAACTAACTATTGTTCTTGAGCTTGGAGTGAGCTCATGTGCTCTATAGACACTCTCCCAATCTTTTGATTCTATAATTGTTACTACTACAAAATCAAATTTCTTGTCTAATGACCGTAAAACTTTCTCTATAAGTTGAAAAATGGACAAGCCTTCACCATTTCTTCTTATCTGATAAACAATTGATAACACCCTTTGAAAATAATCTACAATAAACTCCATATTCTGCTGCCATAATGACCATAATGACTCAAATTTAGCTCTCAAAGATTGGAGCCGAATTTTCATTACCTTGTCAACGTTGCTGAACAATTTGCTGAGAATTTCCCATGCTTCTTTTAAGTCTTTGTAGGAGCCACCACTTCAAACATGGCTTCATCAGGTCCTTGATAAATTATGAACAAGGCTTTCTTGTCTTTCTTTCTTGATTCCTTAAGCTGATCCTTCTATTCTTTTTCCATTTGAGTGTCAAGTTCTGCAAAAGATAGTTCTCTGTAACCATTCTCTATAATTTCCCGTAAGTCTTGAGAGCCTAATAAAACTTTTATTTGAATACACCAAACTTCCATAATTTTCTTTCGTAAATTTGGAAACTTGAGGTTGAAAAGAGTTAGAAGAAGTCATCAACCCGAAGGCTCTGATACCAGATTTTGTTCGGTAAAAATAAAGTATAAATCTTATTATTTCCTTTCATAGACTTACGTATACTTATAGTCTATATATAAAATTATAAGAGGAAAATACATTAAAGTCTTTTTCTTAAATCAAGATACACTATTTAATTAAACTCTATTTTCAAGAGTCTTTCAAACTTCAGAATTATGTCAGTCAATAAGTTTAATTTCCAACAATGTAATCCAATTTTTTTTCTTTTGTATCTTAGGACCTAGCACTCACATTTTGTAAATAAGGCATTCAGATTAGGGAATATGGCCTTTGAACTTGGCATTTATTCTAAGATGAATACTAATTGTATGGATAATCTGCATTTTCTCTCCATCACACAACTACAAATCTTCTCTTGGTCTACGTATGATTGATAACCTCAAAAAAGCAACACTTTAATTGCTCAGGCGACAAGGTAAGTTTTATTTGAATAGGGCATACTAAACACACCCTAATTTTACTACTTCATTGAGATAAGAGATGAAAGTGTACCGGAAATATTGTTTCTTTAAATACAATCTATTTTGAAGTTCTAACTTGCAATTTTCTCCAAGCAGTAACGTGGCCAAAATCCTGGAGCGGTATTGGCAATATCGTTGTTCGTCAAGTTCCAACAATATAGCTGAGAATGAATCTGAGGTAAGTGAATTAAGTTCTTGAAACCCCTATACTTTATCACTACAAGAAATTATATATTTTATGACAAATTTATTTGTGACGAATGTAATTTTGTCATTATATGACAGTCTTTGATGACATTTTTTTTATAATTGTCATTAAATCATTTATTATTGTGATAATTAATAAATTGTCAACAAAATTCAAATTGTTCGTCACTAATGTTCATATTTAATGACGAATGATTAAATTTTGTCACTTTTCATTTGGTATCATAGTTTAAAATAATTATATGACGATATAATATACATTTATGACGAACGTATCGTCACAATATTGCATTTTTTGATGACGTAATACAGATTTGTCATTAATTAATATATAAAATAAAATAATTATAAAATATTATTTTTGTGACAATTTTAATTGTCACAGTTGATTATTGTTTGTGACAAAATATAATATTCGTCACAATTGATATAAAGGTAAAATTTTATGACAAATTTTTTAAAGGAAATAAGTTTGATGGTAACTATTTTTATCATAAAATATTAATATTTTGTGACAATTTAATTAGTTGTTACTAATGGTAAAATTTTCCACTAAAATTTTTGGAGGGAACACATTTGATGACAATTATTTGTGTCACTTAATATTAATATTTAGTGACAATATAATTATTGTCACTGATACACATGAAAAATATCATTGACGAATTATTTTTGTCACCAATATACATGTTCGAATTCGTATTCATATTTGAATAGTTTGTTTTAGGCTTATTCGAACTAAACTTTAAAATGAACCTTAACATGTTTGATTCAAATCTAGCCCTACCTAGTCACAAATATACATTTATTTAAATAAAAAAGATAAATATATCATAATTAAAGTATGAAGGAAAAATTATTCGAATAAGAATTTGTTTAATAACGATAATTGACGTCACTAATAATGAAATTAGATGACGAATTATCAAATGTGTCATGAAAGCAATTAAGGATGAATTCAAGCCAAATCAAATGCGAACATGCACATGTTCATGTTCGGGTTCGTTTTGTACAGTTCAAGTTCATGTTCGTCCTTAATCGGATGCGGTTGTCTGTAATGGAAGATACGAGCTTATTTATATCGTTTTAATTTTAATAATTACTTTTTTGGTCCAAAATTTGTATTCATTATTCATGTTTCCCAGTTATAATCGTACGGTTTCAAATTGCGAGTATTTGGTTGTAGGTTTCATTGTGTGGGTCAAATTTTCTGCCCATTGCTAAGCCCACGAGGATTATTAGACCCGGGTCAGCCCACATCCATCTTTCAAGTATCCAAAGCCCAGTTATGTTTGACTTAAATTAATATAAAAAAAGTGTGCGATAGTGCGAAGTCTTGCCCATTTCAAGAAATTCATACAGGAAGGCCAAAAGTTTACCTGCGGCCTGCACACTGACTATTTCGTACCAAAAGTATTTGACCACACTTAAACTAAAGTAATGACCACACTTCGCTAGTCCATTTTATTATTATTTTTTTAATTGCACTAATTAATTAATCTAGAATCTCAACCGTTAATCTGAATAACATAGCCATCCCAGCCGTTGGATTTTATTCTTTATAAGCCTTTTTCCCCTTAAGCGCTAGGGTTTTTCTCGGTTTGTCAAAACCTGTGTGTTCTCTTCCTCCCCGGCTGTGTCACCTGGCCTTCTCTCAGAGGTATGCTTGTAATTTTCTGTTTCATATATTTATTCTCCGTCTGACCTTTGTTTTATACTCGCTTCGGTTCCCTGTTTGTGTCTATCCAGACGATCACGGTTCGGTTGCTCTGTTCTTAGGTAAATTGATTTTCTAGATCTACTTGTATTGTTTCTTCATTCTGTTTTTCTTCTTCTTATTATTA
The DNA here is from genome assembly GCA_026122585.1 of Anacardium occidentale. Lineage (NCBI taxonomy): Eukaryota > Viridiplantae > Streptophyta > Magnoliopsida > Sapindales > Anacardiaceae > Anacardium > Anacardium occidentale. The sequence goes on along the minus strand of JAJEJH010000096.1, from coordinate 253,700 downwards.
TTTTGGTGTTTATTTTTGCTGAAGAATCTGCCTTGCTCTGTTTTTTAATCATCTGAACTATCATTATTTAATTACAGTTATATTTTAATTGAATCACAGTTTATTGTGGAATTTTTGTGTTATTTTAATTTCTTATAGCTGTTATTAATAAACAGCAAAATGCACAGACACTTAATACAGGATCACAACACAGGTATTTACGTGGAAGATGGCAAAGAAAAGTTTCACTATAAAAAAGAAGAGTACAAGTACTCTCACTTTTATACACTTTAAAACAGTTTGTTATTGATTGAATTATAGTTCATTGTGAATTATGCTGAATTTTTGTGTCAGTTTATTATTTTGGATAGTTAAGTTGATTTTTTTGAATAATGGCATGTGAAGTAAATTTTTGTATGGTTAGACCCTCTGTTCTCACAGGCAGCCATTTTGATGATGTGTTGAAAAAAATTGTTGGACTTATAGCATTGACTGCTTGAGCTAATCTTTTGTCTTAAAGGTGTTGTGTGGATATATGACAAAGTGTTGCAATGGACTGTATTGTATGAATTTCAATATTATGTATTTATATATATTATACTGTACGTATATAATAAAATATCCGGCAAATTATATTATTATACTGTATATATATTCTGAATTTTTATATTCTCTGTGTATATGTGTGTGTATAATAAATATTCCTTATTTTTATAAAAATAAATTTTAAATTCTCTATATATATTATACTGTGTAATTTTTTGTATATTGTATACTGTATAATATATGTATTGTATATAGTATTTGCAAATTTTATGTGTGGTATAGAAGTTGTACTTTATATATTGTCTGCATATTTTGTGTGAAAAAATATATGTACTGTATATATATTATGCTAATATACTGTATATATCTACCATATAAAAAAATACTATACATCATTTAGTGTGTGTGTGTGTGTAATATATCTCATATATGTATTATTACTATAACTGCTTTATTGTTAAACGAATGAAACCTTGTATTGTTGCACATTTATAAGTACTTGGAAAGGCTACTGTATAATTGTTTATATTTAATTAACATTCTATTTGTTATATAATTGTTTTCATTGATTATCCATATACATGCTTGAAATAGGTGTAATATAAAATGCACAAAAGGTGGATGTGTGCTATTAAATGGTCTAAGGAGCATGTAGAAGGTGTGATATTTTTTATGAGATTTGTAGAAAATCACATGGGAATTCATTTGTTGGAAGTTCCAATGTTGATCACTACCAAATAAAATAATCATATTAAGATTATTATATAATGTATTTTATGATGCTTATATTTTTGTTTTGATCGGAGATACCTGTCGTTTCGTTTCCTTTATAACCGATTTGACATTGATGATCAGTTAGATGAATTAGATCCGTTGATTGTGTTAATATGCTGATGCTTGTGTTGAATTGAACCTCTCTACCTTTCCCTTTCATTTTCTCTTAATCCTTATCCAGATATTTCACCTTTATGATAAAGTTGTTAATGGAGATTTTTCACATTTCTGTGTGAATTAGACTTTGTATTCTTCCTTGGAATTTGATTGTTAACAAATATTTTAACTGCGTTGTTAATATATCGTGGAATCAATTAGAATATCTCGGGCCAGAAAATTTGTGGCCGTGTGTAGATATTATAGGTTTTGGGCAGTATATGTTTTTAGAGTTTGTGGTCCATGCGTGTTACAGATGGCTAAATTAGTAATGTTCTGTTTGCAGCGATTATCTGTTTAAGCTTCTGCTTATTGGAGATTCTGGTGTTGGAAAATCATGTCTTCTCTTGAGATTTGCTGTAAGCTTCTAGAGTAATTTTTTTAAAAGAGCTGTTTTTAATGACATGCTGCTGAAGTACAGAAGTCATGTCTTAATCACTACCAAATAAAATATTTGTTCTAACCGTAAGACATTTTAGTGTCTATTTTAAACCTTTCATTGGAATATAATTGTACATCTTTATTTTTAAAAGTGGCATATTATTTCATTTATTTTAGAAAAGCAATATAATTAAATTCATCAAGATTAATGACATTTATTTCATATTATCTTCCATGTAACTTAAATTTTAAATTAAAAAACATTTGTGCCCTTATCCTACATAATACACATAGAATAAATATAGACAATGTGCCCGACCTATGGTGAACCTTAGCACTTTCTTAATTTGCTGTTATAAATTTGTTTATTGATCCCAAAGATGAGCATTTTTGTTCTCAACTGTGATTACATGATCATGGAATAGCATATTTAGACTTACATATCTGTCGTGGATGATAAAAAACGAGAATTTCAGATAAACTATTTCTTTTCGAGTGTAATAGTTGATCTTACTGATTTAGTATCTGTTTTTATTATCCACTCTGCTCTTGTTTTTATACAGCAGATAACAACTATAATATGTTCTGAAGATATTATTGTATATTGATTTTACAGTTGTTAGTTTTGGAAGGAAGATGGACCAAAGTTATCTGAGAAGTAAAGCTTGAAAGGAGATTGATCTTGATGATTTTTTTTATAAGTTTTCATTATTGTTTTAAGACTTGTTATGTTGATTTAGTTACTGATATAATGATTCGACATTACTGAATTTATGTTCATTGATATTTTATTTTGAGAATGTTAAGAATTTTATTTTTCATATATTTTCTTGAAGTATATTTATCAATAATTTATGATATTTTTTATTTATTGTAATTTTCAAATATTAGGTTTTAATTAATAAAATGTCATATCTTATTGTAATGAATTATATTGTTCACAAATATAATTATATAATGACAATATAAATTTTGTAAAGAAAAATAACACTTCAATAAAAAAAATTGTTTCTTAATTTTGACGTTTATTACATTATTAAAATTTATTAGTTCAATGATAAATACATTTTCATCATAAAAAAGGTATATTATTTGGTGACGATTTTTTTTATTGTCATTTATCATCGTATCTATTGTGATGAAAAATAAATTTAGATGACAAAAAATTAAATAATATTTTTGTCAATATAATTTTATTATTTTCATATCTATAGTGATTTTTGTCACTATAACCACATTATTTGGTGACGAGATGTAATTTTGTGACGAAATATAATATTAGATGACAAATTTTTGATATTAATTGTGACATTATTAATGTTACAAAAAGTGATAATATATGGTGACAATAAAAATTTTCGTCACTAAAACTTGATTATTTGATGACAAATACAAATTGCGTCATATATACTTTTTGAGACGGGGTTGCGGTGACAATCTTTGTGACAATAAAATTTCGTCACAAAAAAAATTTTGTAATAAAAATGACACTTTATGTGACAAATTTTGACGTCACAATTTATCGAATTTGTTGTAGTGTATAGTTAAAGCTAGATAGAGTTTTTACTTCGTATGTGAAACAAATGGGAAATTCTAATAGAATATTGGAATATAAATGTTGGAGAATGAACTAATTTGTATTATTGAAGCACATGGAAAACCATTACATCAAATTCTGGACTCTGACAGACTCAAACAAAACGAACTCTCCAAGGGAAAAGCCAGAAAAAATCCTAAAAAAAAAAGAACTATACATTGACTTAACTAACAGTAAATCAAAGATGCACTAATTTGTAACACACCCCCTTGCATACTTGCGATCAACAACCCCAAAAAAAGTTCTGAACTTTTGAATCTTGGGTTTGGCTAAAACCTTAGTGAATATGTCTTCTACTTGATCATTTTTATACACTCCTTTGAACTCAAATTCTTGACTAATTAAGCATTTTATGAGAAAGTGGTCATGAATCTCAATATGTTTTGTCCATGTATGAAAAACCGGATTTGAAGTAAGTTTGATGACACTTTCATTGTCACCTTGTATTTGTATGGCATAATCAACTTTAGCAAAGATGTCTTCAAACAAACACTTAAACCAAACGTTTTCTTACGTCGCCATTGTTGTTGTCACTTATTTTGGTTCAATGCTTGACAGAGTAACAGTTGATTACTCAATGCTTGAGAAAGCAACAGTTGATTACTTTTTCCTACACCATGAATTATTGTTGAACTAGTACTGAAATAGTAACTTGATCAATGATCATTCACATCCCCAGCTTAAGATTCATAAATAAAACTACTTAAGAAGAATTCTTCAGTTTTCTTGTACATAAGGTCATAGTCAAGAGATCTTGTCACATAATGAAAAATTCTTTTAACAGCAATGAAGAATATTTGGACTTCCCAAGAATTGAGAAATAACTAATAGAGTAAGCAATTTTTGGTCTTGTAATAGTTAAATAAACTATACTTCCAACAAGTTGTCTAAACTTTTTGTCATCTTTCAACACCCTCCCTTCCTCTTTATGTAGCTTGAGATTTGGCTCCATGTGAGTAGTCATTTCTTTTGACTCCCGCATGCCAAAACCTAAACACCCTTAGCATACTTTGAGATAAAAAATGCCATTGATTTGATTTCTCCACTTCCATGCCAAGAAAACATCCATCTTCACCCAAGTTTTTTCATGTCAAATCATATTGACAATTCCTTCCTCAGGCAAAAAATTTTACCTTCATCATCTCCGATTATTATCATACATATCATCCCTATATAATAAAACAAGCGCAAGCATCTCTAAGTCTAATTTAACAAATAAACTGGAATATGCATTTGATACTTTTAAACCAAAAAACTAACGTATTAAGCAACTTTACCATACCCAGCATGTGGTAATCATTTCAGGCCATATAAGGCTTTCTTCAGCTGGCAAACAATGTTAGAAATTTGCTTGGAGATGAACCCTTGTGGTTGGTACATGAATACTTCACGGTCCAACTCTTCGTAAAGAAATACAATTTTACATCAAGTTGTCATAACTTCCAACTTTTGAGAGCAATAAGTGAAAAAATTGTACTCTCTGTCACATTTTTACTCCTGGACTAAAGGTCTCCTTATAATCTAATTCATAACTTTAAGAAAAACCATGAGCAACAAGATGAGCCTTATATTTATCAATTATTCCATCTGCCCATTTCTTCAATCAATAAACCCATCAAAGAGCAACTGACACATATTTTTCCGGTTTTCACAAAAACTCCCTTATCTCACTTTTGTTCAATGCATCAATTTCTTCTTGCATAATTGCTTCCCATTTTGGACAGCCCTTAGCTTCTTCATATCAAGTTGGTTTTTCACTTTATGTTCCAATGAAAACACGAAGCCACTGTGTCATGATTGAGTTGTACTTCATTTTCTTTGAGATGGGATCGTTTTCTTCTCTTCCTTGTTGATCTTCTTATTGTTTGCTCTCCCTGTACTGAAGAGTCACCAGTTCTTTCATCTTTAGAGTCACCATTGTTGGAAGCTTGCACGTTAATTCAAGGACATAACTCCAAGTCATGATCATCATCAAGGACAGCGTCTTCAGCGTTGAATTTTTGCAGAGTATAGAGTTGACACCTCATTGGACAACACATTTCTAAATTTATCAAAATTCCCTGTTTGATCCACATATCTCCACCCTTTCCTGTATGCACCATAGCCAACAAAATACACATTTTTTTGCTTTTGGGCCTAATTGGTTCTATTGTTTTTGGGAACATGAACATAACAAATAGAACCAAACACCTAAAAATAATTTATATTTGGCTTTACATCATACAAAATCTCAAAAGGAGATTTCTCAATATCTTGCCAGGGAGGTTACAATTGATCACATTAGAAGCACAATGAATAGTTTCTGTTAAAGCTTTCGAGGAAGATCCTTGTAATACAACCGCGAAAGACTTATATAGAAAAGAGATGTGCTAGTTTCCTTTCTGTAACTAAATTTTTCATGAAGAGTGTCAAAAACATCATTTGCTCTTGAATGTCATTGTCACTACAACACTGAGAAAATTCATTTGACATGTATTCACCGTCATTATCATTCCACAAACATTTTATACTTTTTTTACAGTGTCCTTGAATTGAATAAACTAGGATAATTCCTCACTTTTTCTTTCAAAAAATGCACCATTTGTACCTAAAATAGTCATCCATCAACACATGACGTGACCATAATTAGGGGTGAGTGGGTCTGTGTATAGCTGAAAAACATGGAAGGTAAACCAGAATCAATTGGTTCTTAAGAAATAAGAACCAAAACTAGAATCCCACCAATACTGAGCAACATGCTCTTCTATCGACACCACACTGTTCGACTCGGTCAATACGAAAATATCTTATTCGGGGTTTCTTTTCAGACAAAACATAACTGAAAGGAAAATAAAAAGTGAAGAAGATGAAAGAAAGAAATTAACAGTAAGGGTGTAAAGTACTAGCCATGTGTTACCTTTTTTATTGGTTTGAATGGCACGAAATTACTATAATTTATTTGTAGTGCTAAGGGTATAGATGGTATTAATTCTATTATATATTGTACAAGGAGGCTTAACTATCAAAAATAAGCCAAATGACTTATTCCCACGCAAGGTTTATTTAAATCCGAAACTCCCACCCAAAAACTTTATAAAGATAAATTTTCATCTTTTAATAAAATTAATGATTAAATTTAATGATTAATTATTAAATTTATCTAGTCAGATGAATATTTTTTTGTATAAAAATATAATAAATAATAAAACTAATTTTATAAAAATAATTAAAATATAAAATAATATTATCATAATATTAAAATAATAATAAAAATATAAAATTTTAATAAAAATAAATTTTAAATGTGGCCTCCTTTTCTAAAAATTTATTTATATTCACATTTTTTATTAATTTTTTAAAATTATTATTATTATATTAAAATTATTTTATATTAAAATTTATATTTTAGTAAAGGGTGTTTTAGTTATTTCATTAAAAATAATAACAAAACTAAAAAGAATTTGGTTTAGGGGTAGGTATTTGGCTTTTTTAAAATTTTTGGTAGCAAAATTTGTTAAGAAAACCTTGGGTGAGAATTGTTAAAGATAATATTTGACTTTACAGAGAAGCGGAATAACGAATTTTTCAAACTTAAAATATGTGAATGTTATTTCATAAATTTTTGGGTGGAATATAAGTATTTGACCTCATCATAATAAAAGTCCTGTTGAGTTTCAATAACATAAATAAATAATATTTGTTTTATTCAAAATCAAACTCTATCTACAAAACTAATCTCAAAATATTAAAATAGTAATTTCAACATCTAAAAAATTTAAAAATAAAATAAAATTAACTTTGTTACAAATATCACATTAACATTTAAAACATGACACTTTAACTTTTTTCAGTATTCAAAACTTGTAATTTAGTTGTTATAATTCTTCAAAATCTTAGTCGTCATTGTCACTCCTTTACAACTAGTATGATTTTATTATCATCACAAGTTTCGACCCTTATATTCCTCTCTATTATCACAATTCAAGTCGTCGTTGATGACATGATCGAATAAATGAAAATGACAATAACTTAGATTACACCACAAAAAAGGTGGTAAGAGTCGATAACACTTGCAACAAAGCAAATGAAAGATGGTGACACAAGAGAGTGTGACTTAAGGGTTTGAAAATGTGGGATGGATCTTTAAAGAAAGGAATGTAGCATAGGACAATTGGAAAACCAAGGAAAAAGGAGGTAATGATTAAAAGAAGAGAAAACTAGATGTATTTTTTTTATGGGTTAATTTGGAGTGATATAATAATTTTAAAAAATAAAATAATTAATGAATAATATAAATATTTAAATTTGTTAATATGGTATTAGATTTTTTTCATTAATAAAATTTGATTTTGAGTTGATTAATTTTATTTTTTCCACAAAGTGAAAATGTGTTCGGGAGCCAATTCATTGTAATTTACTCCTAATTAAAATCGATTACCAACTTATTTTATTTAAATAGGCCAAATGACCAACTCCCACCCAAAGTTTTCTCAAATGAAGTCCCACGCAAGAAATTTTAAAAAGTCAAATGCCCACTTTTATCTTTTGAAAAACTAACATGTCCTCAATAACAGTAAATAATATTAATATTAAAATTAAATTAAATATAAAATAATATTAAAATAAATTTTAATATAAAATAATATTAAAATAATAATAAAAAATTTTAAAATTAATAATAAATTTTTAAAAATATAAAAATTAAATAAAAATGTTTAAAAAATAGTCACTAACATCGACAGCTTTATCAATAGCGATAGTTATCATTAACCTAGTCAGGTGATCAAAAACGATCATCTAATTCTACTGACGATTATATTTGGCTATATTGATAACAAAATGTTAGATCTAACATGTAACATCCCAGATTCGGGGTCAGTTTGAGATTTCTGAGATTTCTAGGGTTGTGAGAGAGTTTGGGGTGAAAAGAGAGGTTTTTGTTGAGTTTGAGGGCTTGTGTATGGATCCGTTTGGGAGAATTTACATGCGAGCGTGGGAAAATGACATTTTTGTAATTTTCCCGGGATGCACGACCGTGCGTGGTAGATGCACGCCCGTGCATGAGCATTTTTCCAGCTGTCTTGAGTTTAAGTCGCGCTTATCCGTTTCCAAACTCATTTTCACCCAAAGTTTGGCTTTGATTTTCAGAGAACATCAACCCTAGAGGTGAAGAGCAACTTCTAGGAGCTTCCAATCAAGCTTGATCTTGTGCTTTGCTAGTGAGAGAAAGATGTCTAAAGGTAGGTGCTTCATTCCTCTTTCCCTTGTGGTTTGATTATGTTTGATGCTTGCTTTATGCATGAGTTGTGTTTCCAGCATGCTTGTGATGCTTTCCTGATATGCTGATGAGGGTTTGAGATGATTATGAGGATGATTGATGCATATATTTCTGCCATGTGTGAGAATATATGTTCATATGTGTTTTGAGATTGGATTGGATGTTTGGCTTGAGATTTGAGGTTGCTGGAAGTATTATGGTGCTTATTGGAAGTGTTTTGCATGTGATATATGCTTGATTTGAGTTTAGGTTGTGTTTTTGGTCGGAATCGTGTTGATTCCGAGTGGTCATGAAGGTGTAGAGCAGGACGCACGCCCGTGCACCCGAGCGCACGCCCGTGCACACTGCCTTTTCTGCATGGTCACAGCCGTGTTTACGTGCCCGTGCATGACCTAATTTGAGGGGTCACGACCGTGCATAGTTCATGCACGCCCGTGCACCAAGAGAAATTGAGAATATTGCTTGAAATTCCAGAACCTTGCACGACCATATGCACGACTTGGTCATGGTCCCGTGCGAGTTCACGCACGCCCGTGCACGCGACACGCACGCTCGTGCGTCAGGCCAAAATGAGAAAAATAAGTTTTAATTGAGAAATGTGTACAGTAAACCCTATCCATTGGATAGTAAATAGTAAATTGAGCTCAAATAAGAATACATGATACATCATATACATATGCATAGCATGGCATGCCATCCAGTGTTTTCAGAAGCGAATCTGAGGATCTGAATTCATGTTTTCAAATGTAAAACATAGTTTTCAGAGGTGAATACGAGGGGGCACTTGTGAGTTTCAGCACCCGTGTCACCAGGAGTTATATACTCATTACTAGCTCTATGTATTAGCATGTGCCGGGTTGCTCAGCTAGCAGTTTAGGTTTCCTGATCCGAGGATCAGATGAGTTTTAGCGCGAGGCGCTCAGTTCAGTTCAGTTTAGTTCAGCTCAGTTTCCAGGCCTAGGCCTGATGGCATCACGTGGGCCATACAGTTTGTGGCACGTGTTTGTAGAGGAAACTCACATGGCCAAGGTGTCGAATCCCTGTATTTATCAGTCTGCGTAGCACAGTTTTCAGCATATTATGTACCCCAGGGTACTCAGTTTTCAGTATAGCTTTCAGATAAAGCTTTATGATTTTCAGATATGGGATCCCAGGATCCAATAGCAGTTTTCATAAACAGTTTTCAGAAAACTATTTTCAGTATACAGGCCCAGGCCTAGTTATGATTTCAGCATGTTATCATATCATGTCATGATATCATGTCATGAGTATATGACACAGTGCATATCATTCAGAGAATGATAAGACAGTAAGAAACTGTAAATGAACAGAATATGAATAACGTGTAAAAGACACGAACAGCAGAATATCAGAGCATGATAAGCTACGTAATGACACGTGAATTTCAGATCAGTATCAGAATTGTTCAGTTTATGCTTTCAGTCAGAGTTCAGTGCATCAAGTTTGATCTGCTCGGATTACTCTTCACTCTAGGTTGTTTACGTATACTCATATATGTATTTTACGATCCGGTATGAGGTAGTATCCGATCCGTGAAGATGAGACCGTCAGAGTGGTTTCCAGTTGAGCCTGTTCTGTTTGAGTTGAGGTGGCAATCCTTCGAGAAGGGTTGGTTTAGGGTCTGAGGATATGAAGTGCTTACTGGGTGATTTTATCACTCACTCTCTACTTTCCTTTCTCTTGCAGGTAGGTTGTTGGGAGCTGGGAAGAGGAGTCTGCTGCTATTTTGGGATCCATTATGCTTCAGTTTTATTTGTATGCACATGTATATGTCTTTCCGCGAATATTTTAATATATGAAAGTTTTATTTGGGCATGTATATATGTATGTATACATTGTACTACAAGTCTTCCGCTGTGATATGTCAGTTCAGTTAAGCATTTCGGTCGGGTATTATTGACCATATTTTCCCTATTTATTTATTATTATTTTATTTAAGCAGTAAACAGTAATACCCTTCTGGGATGTTTTACATGACAACTAAAGATCTAGTCAGATAGCCGTCAAATTTGGTGGAGGCGGCCAGATCTGGCCGCTTTCACTATCAAAAAAAGCAAAAAATGACCAATATGCTTAAAATTGATCGTTTTCGACCATTTTAGATAATGGAGGTGGTCAAATCTGACTAGATCTTTGATGGTCAGTTATAATCGTCTCTATCATCGAGACAGTCAGATCTAATCTCCAAGGAAATCAGGTAGCAGTTTTCGATCACCTTATTAGGTTAATAACGACCACGGTTGCTAACGATATTACCGACGATGGTAACTGCTTTTTTTAATTTTTATTTTATTGTTATAAATTTTTTATTAATTATTAATTTACTATTATTATTTTAACATTATATTAATAATATATTATTTTTTAATTATTTTTATAAATTAATATTATTATTTTTATAAATTTTTATTTAAAAAGATAAATATACAAATGAGTATTTAGTTTTTTGAAATTTTTTAAGTGAAACTCAGCCATTTAAGGAAACCTTGGGTGGGGAATATTTTGTTTGGCCATTTAAATATCACATAAACCTTAGATTCTCATCACAATATCTGTAATCAAATAATGTAACGATTTGTGTCATTAAATCTGAAATAATAATAATAATAATAATAAGTAGGTTTAATTTTGTTCCATGATATGAAGATTACGATGCTTTTAGGCACTTAAATTAATTGACAAACTAAACTTAATTTTGCTTAAATTAATCATGGATTTGATAAAGTCTGAAAATATTTATATTCCAAAAGTATTGCCAATTACAAATCAACACCATTTATGAGAAGTTTTTTTGGTAGATTCCTACAAACCCTCTCCGTATAATCTTGATCTCGATTAGAATTTTCCTTTTTATTTTAATCGTAAAAAATTGATTAGTATAGATATATTTTAGATTAAAATATAATTTTTCAAAAAATTACAAAAGGTAAAATATTTTAAAAATAATTATAGTTTTAATAATTTATAATATAACATTTAAACCCTTAATTTATTAGATTATAAGGGGATATAACTATCTTTTTTTAAATTATTGAGGGAAGATATTAAACTTTAAAAGTTTAAATATAGTTCCAAACTTTTTTAAATTTAAAACCCCTCTTAAAATTTTTAAAAATATATTTTATTTTCAAATATACTATTATATATTATTAATATTCTTATTTAGTTATACAATTAAAATTTTTCCTTATTTTTAATTAAAGTTAATATAATTAGAGTAAAAAAAAATTTAAGTATTTTTATTAAAAAAATAATAATATTATATAAATTTTTAATTTTTTCAAATTAATGGTTGAAAATATACAAATTTATGATATTAAACATTTTGTTTTTAGGTTGAACGAAGCAAAACCGAGGGGAAAATAAAAACCACTTTCCTTCAAACACGATTAACACGCATGTGAACGCTTCATGCTCTTAGAAACACAGCTGAGAGCCTCTGTAATCGGAGGATCCAAGGATACACTTGAGAGACGCAAATTATTAAAAAAATCCATTACCCACTTTACCTGTTTTATTTTTTTAGATAATTAACAAGCCTGTAAATATTGTTACCGTGACGCCTTCAATTTCTTATTGCCGTGTGCCAAGCCGCAGTAAAACATTTTCTCGTTGTCAACTTTGAACGATCTTTCAAGATTGTTAAAGGTTTGAGCCACCTCTTCCTCTTTCTTTTTTCTATAAGTTTCTCATTAAAACAAACACCCTCATCAATCTTCTCTTTTCCTCTGTGCAATCCTTGTTTCTCTGATATTGTTAACTATTTCGTTTTCTTCCTGTAAACTTCTATCTGATTCAATCTCTCAGTTTCAGAGTTTAAATGGCTGAGAATCCCACTTCAGGTGAGTCTTTCTTTTTCTTTCTATGCTTCTAAACTTGTTTGTTTTTCATTCAATCTTTGTTATTTTTCTTGTTCTGTTTCTTTCAATCTTTGTTATTTTTCTTGTTCTGTTTCTTTCTTAAGAGGAAATCAATAAATTTTGTATCTCGGTTCTTTTGTACTGGTTTTATTATTGCAAGATTGTTTCTTTCTGGATTTTTCTTATGAAGGTTTTATTATTTTTATCTTCTGATTGAGATTCTTCTTGAGATTCTATGTGTTGAATCAGCTTGACCTTATAGATCTCTAGCAGCATCTTCTGGGCGGTGCTCTCTGTCATGTGAATAACATGATGCTCTATTGTTGTCCATTGACTATGATTTTCTTTCTTTAGTATCTCTACTCACAAATTACTTGGGGAAACTTTAAGCCGGACGTGTTTTATGCACTGGGGTTATCAGAGATTTACTGTAATGTAACTTTTTGTATCAGTTTTATTAATTTATTCGAGCAGAATTATGGTGAAAATTTTGGTTTTTGACATATCTACTTTCGCTGAGTCTTGAATTATGAAAAGAAGATATTTTTCACAATTGATCTAGGAATGGCGTCTGATTCCGGAACGTATGCTTGATTTGTTTTCTCTGAAAATATTTTCTTTAGTATTAAGATTTTGAGATTTCTATGGCTTGACTGAGAACACTTTAGATCTTAATTGCAGCTGAAACCCTTTTGAGTTGGGATGCTACAGAGAATACAAGGCAGTTTCCGAATAATGTTGTTTAAATTATAGATTACCTCTTGAATTGATATCAATAATTATGTAATTATTGGAGGTTCTTATATCTTCTTATGGATATGAAAGCAGGATCTGGGAATGGAAATTCACTTGTCGTTTGCTTTGGGGAGATGTTAATTGACTTTGTCCCAACAGTTGGAGGGGTTTCACTTGCTGAAGCACAAGCGTTCAAGAAGGCTCCTGGTGGTGCTCCTGCTAATGTGGCTGTTGGGATATCAAGGCTTGGAGGTTCATCGGCCTTTGTTGGCAAGGTGTGTTAATAGCATTGTCTTGTTCCATCTTAGTCACTTGGATAATTGTGTGACACATTTTTGTTCTTTCTGCTTGGATCCTCAACAGAGAAAAAATTGCTTTATTGCCGCTTTCATGACTTTCATATGGTAAGTCTGAGTGTAACTTGCATAAACCTGCTTTTTAGTGGTTGGTTCCAATCCCAGTCTTTCCCTTAATCTAGATTAAACCAACAAGTGCAGATTGTTTCTGAAGTAGGGAAAAATTATATGACTGTTTTCATGTTTGAAATGAGCCTTTTGATAACCTATTATGGAACATCTGTTTAGAATTGTTGTCTAAAATTCATTTCTATTAGTGGCATGCTTTTGACTTATATCTGCCAAATACTGATTTAGTGATTTTCATTTATCACTATGTGCACAAAATGAGATTCAAACATTGTTGTAAGCTTAACTTTTGTGTACCTACTTTGAATCTGCTTCATTAGGTCTCACTAATGTTACTCGTACATCTAAGCAAATAGAACATGGAGAGTTAAATAATTAAATTTAATGGTTGATCATTAAATTTAATTAGTCAAAGAGACATTTTTATCTTTTTATATTAAAAATATAAAAAATAAAAAATAATAAAAATAATTTTATAAAAATAATTAAAATATAAAATAATATTAATGTAATATTAAAATAATAATAAAAACATAAAAAATAAAATAAAAATAAAATTTTAAAGGTCGCCACATTTTTTAAAATTTTATTTCTATTTCTATTTTTTTATGTATCAGAGCCGTTCTCTGAACCATTTTAGTAGAATTTGAGATTGTATGTGTGTGGAGTCTGTTTTCTTTCCTTCGCAGCCATCGTCCAAACCCTCCTCATAGCACAAGTCAGGTATTATTTTCAGTTATGATGTGTTATGTATTCCTAACCCGTTGTTTGTTGGTGATGCTATAGATAGAGAAGAATGTGTTCCTAGACACATAGATGAAGTCGATAGTAGTTCTCTCGCTCATCCTATGAGTGTTAGTGATAGACGACGATCTCAGAGTTCCTTTCATGTGTCTATGAGATCAGCAGAGTTAAGAGAAATGATGAGAGAAATGGTTAGAGAAAGTCTTCAGCTAGCTGAAGTGGGTAATGTACAAGAACCAGCTAGAGTAACACCACCCCAGTATGAGACTTATCAGATTCCAAGAAGAAGACAAGCATAGTCTCAGCCTCAGCCATAGCCACAGCCATAATTTCAGTCTCAGCCACAGTCAGTCAAAGACAGATATTAGTACCCAACTGGTTACAAAGAGTACAGTCAGGGTATGAGTATAGAGACAGTTGGCATTAGTTCTTCAGAGAGACTGCATCCTATCTACCATCTGTCAGAGAGACTGCATCCTATCTCAATGAAAAGTAGTTAACTTGAGCAGAATTCAGGTACCTATTTGATGTAGAGTACAGAAACACAAAAATGCTTTATGCCAAGGCTGAAGAGTTCATTGATTTGACTCAAGGGTCAAGTTCAGTCAAGGAGTACGCCATTAAGTTCATTGCGTATGCGAGATTTGTCCCAAGTTTGACGGGGACTGAGATGGGAAAAGTGCAGAAATTCATCCATGGCTTGCATCCTGCAATAGCCAAAGATGTGATGACTGAAGCACATCCTCTCCATAGATTCAGTGATGCATTGGGGATAGCGTTCAGATCAGAGGCTAGTTTGTAGAGAATGGGTGCTATGACCAGAATGGTTGAGAGAACAGAAGACAGAGGCAAGAGACCAATGTCAGCTAAGAGATCAGTTAGGGTACTTTAGAGACAGAGAACTACACCTCAATTGCCTCAGTGTGTCAGATGTGGTAGGCGATATTCAGAAGAGTGTTTAATCAGTCAGATAGTGTGTTATGGGTGCCATCAGCCAGGACACATGATTGCAGAGTACTCAGCTCAAGGTGGAGTTGGAGCAGGGCCGAGCAGAGGCGGTGTTAGCCAATTTAGAGGTCGAGGAGGTCCACCCAGAGGCGGTATTGATGCTAAGAAAGGTGGAGCAGATATTCCCAAATCTGGTGGTAGAGCACCTGGGGGAGGTGCTGGTCCTTTAGGTGTAGGCGGAGGTAGAGCCATAGTGTATGCTGTTCGCCAGGAGCAGGCAGGCCATTCCCTATGCAGTAACTGGTCAATTACTTTATTTTGATACTCCTCTTTTTGTTTTCGTTGATTGTGGAGCCACACACAGCTTTATAGCTAGGAGCGTAGTGGAGAGATTAAAAGTTGACCCTAATATAGCCAGTAGGAGTATCCATGTAGAGATATCAGATGGAGAATTTGTGGTGAGCGATAGAGTCCTGGTAGATCAGGAGATAGAGATTTTAGGTAGACAGATGAGCATAGATCTGATTCTATTGAGTTAACAGATTTTGATATGATATTGGGGATGAATTTCTTGGGGAAATACAGTACAAAGATAGATTATGGAAGAAAGAAAGTGAGATTCCACATAGGCCCTGATCATTTTGTTTTTGGTGATGGCAGAGTTGACAACATGATGATCTCTTGTGTTCAGGCGAGTAGATTGCTAAGTAAAGGTTGTGTAAGGTACTTGGCTAATGTAGTATGCTGTAATATAGTGGGACCAAATATCGAGGAGATACCAGTAGTCAGAGAGTTTCTTGATGTCTTCCCAGATGAGTTGTCAGGGCTACCTCCAGACAGAGAGTTAGAATTTAGTGTCGAGCTTCTTCTTGGTACGGCTCCACTCTAGAAGGCTCCATATTGGATGACTCCAGTTAAACTCTGAGAGTTAAAGAAGCAATTGTAAAAGTTAACAGACAAGAGATTCTTCAGGCCAAGTTGTTCACCTTGGGGAGCTCCAATTTTGTTTGTGAAAAAAAAAGACGGGTTAATGAGGATGTGCATTGACTATAGGGAGCTGAACAAAGTCACTGTAAAGAATAAACATCCCCTGCCAAGGATAGATGACCTTTTTAATCAGTTGAGAGACGCAACTGTGTTTTCCAAGATTTACTTGAGATCAGGTTATTATCAAGTCAGAGTGGCAGATAGGGATGTCCCCAAGACTGCATTCAGGACCAGATATGAGCATTATGAGTTCGTAGTGATGCCATTTAGGTTGACTAATACTCCAACGATCTTTATAGATCTGATGAACTGGGTGTTTCATGATTGTTTGGACCGGTTCATAGTGGTCTTCATTGATGACATTCTGGTGTATTCTAGAAGTGTAGCAGAGCATGAGGAGCACCTCAGATTTGTACTTCAGAGGTTGAGAGATAGACAGTTTTTCGTCAAGTTCTCCAAGTGTGAGTTTTGGCTTGACAGAGTGGCATTTCTAGGTCATATAGTTTCAGCAGATGGTATATCAGCGGACCCTAGTAAAGTGGAGGTTATATTGAGTTGGCCGAGGCTGAAGACAATGAAAGAAGTAAGAAGCTTCCTTGGTTTTGTAGGCTACTACAGGAGATTTATTGAAAGGTTCTCAAGTCTAGTGAGACCACTCACTGCTTTGACCAAGAAAGAGATTCCTTTTGTGTAGACAGAGGAGTGCGAGATGTATTTCCAGGAGCTCAAGCAGAGATTGACTAGCACTCCAGTATTGGTACTACCTCAAGAAGGGGTAGAGTTTGACATTTATACAGATGCGTCCCATTAGGGGATCAGGGCAGTTTTGATGCAATCTGGTAAGGTAATTGCCTATGCCTTCAAGCAATTGAGAGATCATAAGTTGAGATACTCTACCCACGACTTAGAGTTAGCTACAGTCGTGTTTGCCCTAAAGATTTGGAGACATTATCTGTATGGAGTCAAGTGCAGCATCTATTCAGACTATAAGAGTCTGAAATACTTCTTTACTCAGAAAGAGCTGAATATGAGGTAGAGAAGATGGCTGGAGCTGGTAAAAGATTATGTAGGACCCGCCGCCACGAGTACCCCCTCCTGCTGAATAATGCTATGGAGAGCTTTTATTAATCATCTAAAAACTCGGGTACCTGCGATGAGAATCCTACAAAAATAATAATAAAACTCCTGAAATCTGCTATACATTCAGAGTACAAATACGAAAGCTGAAACTGGATTACATCACTGAGATATACAAGCTGTTCTGTACAATGGGCCCAATGGCCTATATAATATATACAGATACTGTTTCTATACATCTAGATGCATAAAACATTTACAAAGTGACCACACAGGTCCAAAACTGAAAACTGCGCAATTGAGATCGCGGTGTGGGCCCTCTCCATCAGCCTCGTACCACCCGATCCTCGGAAACAGCACGAACCACCTGAAAAGGATGGAAGAAGGAGGGGGATGAGTGATAAAGATCACCCAGTAAGCGCTCCTTACTTCCCTCAAAACCCAAGCAAGCACAAGTAATCATATAATCAAACATACCTGGCCTCGGCCCTATTCATACATCTATGCGCTTGCTGGAATCTGAAACTGTTAATTTGAATATCTGATTTATCTGAATTCTTATTATTATTCATGTCATGATGTGTATGTCATGTCATGCTACTGAAATATCTCATGGATGCATGCATCTGAATACCTCTTTGTACCCGAAGGTACCTGTTGTGCTGATCAGACTTGGTGGAATACAGAGATTCGGCATCCTAGTCATGTGGGCTAAACAGTCTAGCTACTGGCTAGAAAGCTGAATCTGAATACTGTTGCCCGATCTAACTGGTGTCAGATGGTAAAATTTGAATACTATTGAATATACTGACTGGTGTCAGAAACTGAAACTGAATCTGAAATACTGCTGAGCATTCTGACTGGTGTCAGAAGGTTGAATCCCACAGATGCCCCCTCGTATTCACCCTATACTCTTACTCGTACATCAGGTTCTGAATACTGAATACTGCTGAATTCGGATCCCTTGATCATCTCTGAAGCTACATGTCATGCCATGATATGTATATGCAGCTTTAATATCTGAATTCATGCTTTTCTAATGCTTATCTGAAGCAATTTAATCATTAATTTGAATTCACATGCTTAATTTCTCATTTTTAATTCTTTTTCTGAAAATCTGGAGGTGCACGGGCGTGCAAAGAAAGTGCACGGGCGTGAGCGAGGACGCACGGGGTCGTGTTATGGTCGTGCACCTGACCGTGCATGCTACTGGAATTTCTGGAAACTTTTCACTGAAAACGCATGCACGGGCGTGCGTATGCAGACACACGGGCGTGCATGTGCATTTTCTGGCCGTGCATACAGCGTGCAGACGGGCGTGCATCTGGAAAAACAAAGGCTCACGGCCGTGCCATGCGGGCGCACGACCGTGCGTCTTGTTCTTCAACAAGAGCACCGCCTGGAAATTGCCTTAAACTCATACCAATTCACATTCAATTGCAATAACACTTCAGTTACACATTCCCAGCACCACAACCAATACAATTCAAGCATCAATTCTCACATGCATCAAGTATCAAGCATTTCACCATGGAAGCATTGACTTTCTCTCACTAAAACATGATCAACATGCATGCAAAGCACAAGGATGGAAATCCATCATCCAATTTCAACATGCAAGGCCATAAACTCATTCCAAACATTCATCCACATGCAAATAACTCATCCATGGCATCAAAACTCATAAAGCAAGCTGGGAAACTCAAAGAAAAGGTAAGCGAACACTTACCTCGCGCCATTGCTTCTGAAAACTATTTTTCGGACTAATCTCTATGCTCTCTAGCTTGATCGGGAGCTATGGCTGGCGGCACTTCTTCCTTAAGATTGGGAGCTGCTAAAAAGAGGAGAGAAACTTTGGCTAAAATGAAAATGGGTGAGAAAAGAATTAAACTTTCTCTCGGCTCACTTATATAATAGGCCACGCACGGGCGTGCATCATTGGTGCACGGGCGTGCACCAAGAGAAAATGAGTATTACTCATTTCTTGCTCACTCGCCTGATCGGATCCTTCCGAAAAGATTCCTATGAAAGCCACACGGCTTTGAAAACTTACTAACTCACCCTTAAACTTTACTAAACTCCCAATCTCTTTCTGAATTTTGTTTCTAACCCCAAAAATCTTCCCCTAAAGGCTTTTCTAACTTGGGATGCTATAGATTATTAGTATGAAATCAAGTATCACCTAGGAAGAGCCAATGTAGTGGCTAATGCCTTGAGTAGGTGAGTGGCCTTATCTAGCATTTCTGTTCAGAGAGAGCTGTAGTATGAGATTATCAGAGAGCAGATTAAGATAGTGACTGCGGGTTTCTCTAGACTGTAGATTAGATTCTCACTGTTTGATGAGATTAGAGATAACCAGATTTTGTGTGCCTTAGAGTTCATAGTTGAGACAAAAAATTTTATCAGAAGTGCACAGTGTGGTGTATTCAGCGTACCCAGTTAGCATAAAGATGTATCAAAATCTCAAGAAAAATTTTTGGTGGTCAAGAATGAAGAAGGACATAGGAAACTTCGTCTCTAAATGTCTGATATGTCAGCAAGTTAAGGCAGAACACCAGAGACCCTCAAGTTTACTTCATCCTTTGAGTATTCCTGAGTGGAAGTGGGAAGACATCTTCATGGATTTTATTTTCGATCTTCCTAGAGTCTAGAGAGGATTTAATGGCATTTAGGTGATCATGGATCGATTGAGCAAGTCAGCTCATTTTCTGTCAATCAGACAGGGTATGTCTACACACCAGTTAGGGCGGTTGTACATCAGGGAAGTGGTTAGACTTCATGGGGTTCCTAGGACGATAGTGTCAAACAGAGACTCGAGGGTAAATAAAATCTTAGAAGATATGTTCAAAGCCTGATGTATGGACATCCAGACCAGTTAGGCAGAGTTGCTTCCTCTAATGGAGTTTACGTACAACAACAGTTATCAGACAACCATTCAGATGGCTCCATTTGAGGTGTTGTATGGTTGGAAGTATAGATCTCCTCTTCATTGAGATGAGATTGGAGAGAAAGATCTTTTAGAGACAATAGTGGGTCCAGAGATGACACAGATGATGATTGAGCAGATCAAGATCATCAAGTAGAGAATAAAACAGACTCAGGATCGATAGAAAAGCTATGCTGATATGAGACGTAGAGAGATTGAGTTCTCAGTAGGCGACAGAGTATTTCTAAGAGTTACTCCTTACAAGCAAGTTCTCAGATTTGACAAGAAGGGAAAGTTAACCCCTAGATTCATTGGTCCCTATGAGATACTTGAGAGAGTAGGGACAGTGACTTACAGATTAGCACTGCCAGCCAGTATGGACAGAATCCACAATGTCTTCCATGTGTCACAGTTGAGGAAGTATATGGGAGATGAGTCTCATGTACTTCAGTTTTCCTATGTGGACTTGGCAAAAGACTTGAGCTACCAAGAGCAGCCAGTGTAAATTCTGGATTACAAGGTCAAAGTCCTCAGAAATAAAGAGATCCTATTAGTAATAGTTTTGTGGGTAGCTAGAGAGTGGAGGAAGCCACTTGGGAGGTAGAGACTAAGATCAGGGATGGGTTCCTAGAGTTGTTCAAATAAATTCTGAGGTCAAAATTTTTATAAAAGGAGAGGAATGTAGCATCCCAAGATTAGAAAAGTCCTTAGGGGTAGAGTTTTGGAGTTAAATGTGAGATTTAGAAATAGACTTGGAGTTTAGAAGAGTTTAGGGGTGAGATAGTGTAAAACCCCAAATACTAAATGGCAAATAACCTAGAGGGGGGGTGAATAGGTTATTTTAAGTTTTTCTCAAATTTAAAAACTTTTTCCTAATCTACCAACTCAAACATATATATAATTCCAATTAAACACAACTAAGCAAATAAATAATATAAACACAAATTAAAGAGAGTAAGGGAAAATAAATACTCAGCCGATTTAGAGTGGTTCGGAGCTTCTCCACGCCTCCTACGTCCACTACTGCAAGCAATCTCTTTTGAAGATTTTCTTTCCACTAACTTCAACCTCGAAGTTACAATAGTTTTGATCTAAGGGATTTCGTCTTTCATACACTAGTTTTGATACGAGGGATTGCGCCCTTAACTTAGTTTTAACAGGGATTACGCCTCATATTAGTTTCATGGGATTGCGCCCAAGGGTCTGTGGAAATTTACAAGAATTTACCTCACAAGGCTAATACAACAATTAATCTCACAAGGTTTCCCTCTAAAGAAATACAATATAGTTTTTGTGAGAGAAATTGGAGAAGAATTAGAGAATGAAAGAATGAGAGTGTTTTGCATAATTCTCTAACCCTTGCATCTTCAAATCAACTCTAATTTATAGATGGTGGGAGAATATAGTCGTTACTACTGATTTGGGAGCCGTTGGAGACTTTCTGAAAAACTACACGGGCGTGTCATTTTTCTTGCATAGGCGTGCTTCCCTTAATCTGTATTTTCAACAGTCATATTTGTGCTAGCACTGGCGTGTGTATCTTCATCACATGGGCATGTGTTAATTTTTCTTCCATCTTTTTTTGGATTCCAGAAGCTAGCACGGGATACACGCACTGTCAGCACACGAGAAACACACGGCTGAATTTTTACCTTGCACACGGGTGTGTGTTTCTATTACATGGTCATGTGTTATTAATGCTTTTAATTTGTCTTTATTTGGCACGGCAGCATAACACGGGCGTGTAAAAATTTTCTTCATGACACATGGGAGTGTGCTTCATGCACATGGGAGTGTGCCCCATACACACGAGTGTGTGCCTTAAAACACATAGGTGTGAGCCTTAAAACACACGGGTGTGTCTCATGCACATAGTCGTGTGCCTCATGCACATGGTTATGTGTCTTCTTTAAGCAAATTTGAAGTGCAACAAAAGATAACACGATTGTGCGGTTTGATTGCGCACGGTCATGTATTAGATAATTTCTACAAAAAATAAACCCTTTGATCCTATTTGTCATATTAGATATATGCATGGATCTGTTAGATATTTTAACATATGTTTGATATCAATTCAAAATTCACAAGGGCCAACAATCTCCCCCTTTTCGATTTGATGACAAAACTTATGTTAAAATACATTTAAGCACAAAGTATAAAATTTTATCAAAAATATTCATATTCATATTAAACACAAAAAAAAGAAAATATTCAATATCATTTTAATATACTTAACATGTCTCCCCCTTTTTGTTATAAATCAAAAAGGTATGTTAAAAGAAAATTTTCAATTTAGCACAAAAAAATTTCTGCCCCTTTGAAAAAAAATATTTTTATCAAATTATGCACACATATTAATTTTCTCCCTTTATCAAATAAATTTTGCTCCTTCTCTTTCAAAGAAAATGAGACCATTTGTTGATAGAAATTATAAATACCCCACTGATACTAATTGATAGAAAAAAAAATTATAAATACTCCCTCTCACAAGAACATACTTTTTCAATTAAGGAGCATTTAATTTTTATTTCTCCCCTTTCTGAATAATCATATGCATTAAATTCATCATTTTCATCTTAAAAGAATTTGATCATTAAAGCATATAGGGAAAATATTTACAGAAAATTAAAAGATTGTGAAACTGAAGCATTTTCTGCAGTTTGCGTCATGCACAGTCGTGTTGATGCTTTACACGAGCGTGTATGTCGGATTTCGTGACATGCACAGTCGTGTATGACCTATAAAATCCAGAAATTCTGTAAAAAACTGCAGTTTGACATATGAGGCTTTTTCAAAAAGGTTTCAAATTTTTCAAAATTGATTTTTATTCAATTCAGAGCATTGAAAACAAACTAAAACCGTATTTCAAATATGTCCAAACACAATTTAAACATAATTGACATATTTGAAACATTTTTACAAATTATGGGGAATTATAACACATTTTATGCAAACTTTGATCAAAACACATCAAATATATCATTTTTGCACGTTTTGACCATAGGGGACTTTTACTGTACAAATTCATGTCATTTGCACTCAACACAAGTAAATTTGATCCAATTTGACATGAATTTCAAATCATGCACATATCATAGCTCAACCATATGTACATATCATGCTTGCATCAATTCAACCAATCAAACAAGGCAAGTATAAATATGCATATCAATTCCGCACAGTTATAACATGGCAAAATTATTCTCATCATTATCCAAGTATTAAAATTTATCAAGTTAGAAATACTTACTTGGAATAATAAGCTTTCAAAAACCTTGCAAAGCCATTTTCGATTTTCATTGCTTCCATTGGCTCAAGGCCTCTATCAATGACTTCCATAAAACATGTCCTTTCTCTCAACTAGAAAAATTTTTCATAAAAAAAATTTGAATCGTCCCTCTTTTAACAAAAAAGTTTTGGAAATATATTTGCCATGAAAATATAAAAAATGGATCTCAAACTCTAAAAATCGTTAGATTTTCGAAAACAAGAGCTCAAACTTTGATACCAATTGTAAAACCCCAAATACTAAATGACAAATAACCTAGAGGGGGTGAATAGGTTATTTTGAGTTTTTCTCAAGTTTAAAAACTTTTTCCTATTCTACCAACTCAAACATATATATATAATTCCAATTAAACACAACTAAGCAAATAAATAATATAAACACAAATTAAAAAGAGTAAGGGAAAAGAAATGTTCAACCGATTTAGAGTGGTTCGGAGCTTCTCCACGCCTCCTGCGTCCACTACTTCAAGCAAACCCGTTTGAAGACTTTCTTTCCACTAACTTCAACCCCGAAGTTACAATAGTTTTGATCCAAAGGAATTCACCTTTTATACACTAATTTTGATACGAGAGATTGCACCCTTAACTTAGTTTTAACAAGGATTACGCCTCATATTAGTTTCACGGGATTGCGCCCAAGGGTTTGTGGAAATTTACAAGAATTTGCCTCACAAGGGTAAGGCAACAATTAAGCTCACAAGGTTTCTCTCTAAAGAAATACAATATAGTTTTTGTGAGAGAAATTGGAGAAAAATTAGAGAATGAAAGAACGGGAGTGTTTTGCCTAATTCTCTAACCCTTGCATCTTCAAATCAGCTTTAATTTATTGATGGTGGGAGAATATAACTGTTACTGCTGATTTGGGAGCCGTTAGAGACTTTCTGGAAAACTGCAAGGGCGTGTCATTTTTCTTGCACGGGCGTGCTTCCCTTAATCTACATTTCCAACGGTCATATTTGTGCTAGCACGGGTATGTGTATCTTCATCACACAGGCGTGTGTCAATTTTTCTCCCATCTTTTTTTAGATTCCAGAAGCTAGCACGTGATACATGCACTATCAGCACACGGCTGAATTTTTACCTATTACACGAGCGTGTGTTATTAATGCTTTTAATTTGTCTTTTTTGGCACAGCAGCATGACACGGGCGCGTAAAAATTTTCTTCATGACACATGGGAGTATGCTTCATGCACATGGGAGTGTGCCTCATACACGCGGGTGTGTGCCTCAAAACACACGGATATGCATCTCATGCACATGGTCGTGTGCCTCATGCACATGGTCATGTGCCTTGTACAAATGGTAGTGTGCCTCATGCACATGGTCATGTGTCTTCAATATATGCATGGATCGGTTAGATATTTTAATATATATTTTGTATTAATTCAAAATCCACAAGGGTCAAACAGATAGTAAGTTTCCAGAGTCCGTGTGGCTTGCACATGATTCTTTTTGGGAGGTTTCAATCATGCGTAGCGAGGAAAATGAAGTTTATTCATTTTCCCTTGTGCACTCCCGTGCACTGTGTCCTACACGCTCGTGCAGGTGAGTTAGATGAGAGAGAGACGAGAGATTTAAGTTTTCTCACCCAGCTTTTATCCCATTTCAGCCAAGTTTCCTTTTGTTTTCAGTTGCTCTCAGCCCTAGACCAGAATTTCAGTAATCAGCAGCTCTCAATCTAGCTAGAGAAGGAAGAGAATAAATAGAGTTGAGATTCCCAACAACCATGGCAAGAGGTAAGTGTTTTCTTACTTCTTCCATGCGTTTCCTAGCTTGCCTTTGATGCTTGATGATGCTTGGAAATGTTTGTTTACGTTTCTAGTATATTTATGAGATGTTTGTATGCTTATATGTGATAAAAATGATGCTTGAGATACTGATTTTCCTCCCAGGAACCATGCTTGCTTATGCTTATGTGTGTATGTGAGAGAAATGGTGATTTCCATGGTGGATTGAGATGTAGATTGTGATTGATGAAATTGAAGTGCTTTGCATGCTTATTGAAGTGTTAGAAATGCATGTTTTTAGTTAATTTTAGATTGATTATGGTTTGGTATGGTTTCCTGCATTTCCAGGTGAGTGTTGTCGATGCAGAACAAGACACACGCCTGTGTGCCCTTGTTTCTGTAGGGAGACACCTGTGTGCACGAGGTGTGCACGACCTGTTTGCAGAAGACACGCCCGTGTGTCCTGAGGGACACGACCGTGTGCTAGTTACTTTAGTAATAATACGTAGTTTTTCCAAAAGCAAACACGTCCGGTTACATGGCCAGCGCACGACCTCGTGTGTCTGGGCACACGCCCGTGTGCCTTTGCCATGCACGCCCGTGTGTGTCTCTTGCATGCCCGTGTGTTTTGCTCACACGCCTGTGCGTCAACATATTTTTCCAGAATTTACAAAAAATGGTTAATTAAGCATGAGAAACCTTTCCAATGGCTAATAAGCATCAGATATGAAGGAATTCAGGTAATAAATGTTGCATGAGCATTTCATAATATGACATGTAACATGAGAAAGGATCAAGGGATCCGAATTCAATAGCATATAGCATTCAGAACCCGATATCTGGATTAGAGTTTTGGGTGAATTCGAGGGGGCATCTGTGGGATTTTAGCCTTCTGACACCAATCAGATCGTTCAACATTTTATATTCAGCTTTCTAGCCCTTAGCTAGACTATTCAGCCCACATGGCCAAGATGCCGAATCCCTGTGTTCATCAGCCTGATCAGCACAGCAGGTATCTTTGGATACATAGACATTCAAATGCATGCATATTCAGTTTTCAGTTGTATTCAGCATGACATGACATATAAATCATGACATGTATTAATAATGAGATTCAGTTAATCAGTTAAGCAACCAGATAACAGAATAAGCAACGTGTCCAGATCCAGCAAGCGATTAGATGAATGATTAGGGCTAAGGCCAGGTATGTGTGTTTGTGTTTGCTTGCTTGGGTTGAAGGAAGTAAGGATCGCTTACTGGGTGATCTTTATCACTCATCCATTTCCTTCTTCCTTCATTTTCAGGTGTGTTTGCTGTTGGCGAGGAGCGGGTGGATCGTGGCTGACGGAGAGGACCCCACACAGTCTTTCAGTGTATAGTTTTGGCCTATTGGGCTTTGCATTGTAAATGTTTTCATTTACTCAGATGTAAGAATGTTGTACAGAAACAGATTATATATGACAATGTATATTGGGACCCATTCTATATTTCAGTTAAGCTTCCTCAATACGTATGTATTTAGCAGCAGTTTCTTTTCGTAGGATTCTGGTCACGTGTACCAAATTTCCAATGTATTAATGAAAAGAAAAGATAATATTTTGCAGCAGGGGTACACATGGCTCCGAGTCTTACACAACATCCAAAAAATTTAAAAAATTAAATTAAATTAACTCTGTTACAAATATCACATTAACATTTAAAACATGACACTTTTGACTTTTTTTAGTATTCAAAACTTGTAATTTAGTTGTTATAATTCTTCAAAAGCCTTAGTCGCCATTGTCACTCCTTTACCACTAGCATGATCTTATTGTCATCACAAGCTTCGACCCTTATACTCCTCTCTATCATCACAATTCAAGTCGTCGTTGATGACATGATCGAATAAATGAATCATTGACAATAACTTAGATTACACCAGAAAAAAGGTGGTAAGGGTTGATGACACTTGCAATAATGCAAATGAAAGATGGTGACACAAGAGAGTGTGACTTAAGGGTTTGATAATGTATGATGGATCTTTAAAGAAAGGAAGGTAGTATAGGACAATTGGAAAACCAAGGAAAAAGGAGGTAACGATTAAAAGAATGGGAAACTAGATGTATTTTTTTTATGGGTTAATTTGGAGTGATATAATAATTTTAAAAAATAAAATAATTAACGAATAATATAAATATTTAAATTTGTTAATATGGTATTAGATTTTTTTCATTAATAAAATTTGATTTTGAGTTGATTAATTTTATTTTTTCCACAAAGTGAAAATGTGTTTGAGAGCCAATTCATTATAATTTACTCCTAATTAAAATTGATTACCAGCTTATTTTATTTAAATAGGCCAAACGACTAACTCCCACCCAAAGTTTCCTCAAATGAAAATGTCTCATACAAGAAATTTTAAAAAGTCAAATGCCCACTTTTATCCCTTGAAAAAACTAATATGTCATCAATAAAAGTAAATAATATTAATATTAAAATAAAATTTAATATAAAATAATATTAAAATAAAATTCAATATAAATTAATAATAAATTTTTAAAAATATAAAAATTAAATAAAAATGTTTAAAAAACAATCACTAACGTCGACAGCTTCATCAATAGCAATAGTTAGCATTAACCTAACCAGATGATCGAAAACGATCATCTAGTTCTATTGGCGATCAGATTTGGCTATATTGATAACAAAAGGTTAGATCTAACAACTAAAGATCTAGTCAGATAGCCATCAGATCTGATGGAGGCGACCAGATCTAGCCCCTTTCGCTATCAAAAAAAGTCAAAAATAACCAATATGCTTAAAACTAATCGTTTTCGACCATTTTAGATAACGGAGGTGGTCAAATCTGACTAGATCTTTGATGGCCAGATATAGTCGTCTCTATCATCGAGAAAATCAGATCTAGCCCCCAAGGGAATCAGGTAGCAGTTTTCAACTACCTTATTAGGTTAATGACGACCACTGTTGCTAACGATATTACCGACGATGATGATTGTTTTTTTTTTATTGTTATAAATTTTTTTATTAATTATTAATTTAATATTATATTAATAGTATATTATTTTTTAATTATTTTTATAAATTAATATTTTTATTTTTATTTAAAAAGATAAATATATAAATGAGTATTTAGTTTTTTGAAACTTTTTAAGTGAAACTCTGCCGTTTAAGGAAACCTTGGGTGGGGAATATTTTGTTTGGCCATTTAAATATCACATAAACTTTAGATTCTCATCACAACATCTGTAATCAAATAATGTAACGATTTGTGTCATTAAATCTGAAATAATAATAATAATAATAAGTAGGTTTAATTTTGTTCCATGATATGGAGATTACGATGCTTTTAGGCACTTAAATTAATTGACAAACTAAACTTAATTTTGCTTAATTTAATCATGGATTTGATAATGTCTAAAAAGATTTATATTCCAAAAGTATTGCCAATTACAAATCAACACCATTTATGAGAAGTTTTTTTGGTAGATTCCTACAAACCCTCTCCGTATAATCTTGATCGATTAGAATTTTTTTTTTTTTTATTTCAATCGTAAAAAATCGATTAGTATAGATATATTTTAAATTAAAATATAATTTTTAAAAAAATTACAAAAGGCAAAATATTTTAAAAATAATTATAGTTTTAATAATTTATAATATAATATTTAAACTCTTAATTTATTAGATTATAAGGGATATAAATATCTTTTTAAAAATCATTGAGGGACGATATTAAAATTTAAAAGTTTAAATATAGTTCCAAACTTTTTTAAATTTAAAAACCCTTTTAAAGTTTTTAAAAATATATTTTATTTTCAAATATACTATTATATATTATTAATATTCCTATTTAGTTACACAATTAAAATTTTTTCTTATTTTTAATTAAAGTTAATATAATTAAAATAAAAAAATTTTAAGTATTTTTATTGAAACATAATAATATTATATAAAATTTTAATTTTTTCAAATTAATGGTTGAAAATATACAAATTTATGATATTAAACATTTTGTTTTTAGGTTGGACGAAGCAAAACCGAGGGGAAAATAAAAACCACTTTCCTTCAAACACGATTAACACGCATGTGAACGCTTCATGCTCTTGAAAACACAGCTGAGAGCCTCTGTAATCGGAGGATCCAAGGATACACTTGAGAGACGCAAATTATTAAAAAAATCCATTACCCACTTTACCTGTTTTATTTTTTTAAGGTAAGTAACAAGCCTGTAAATATTGTTACCGTGACGCCTTCAATTTCTTATTGCCGTGTGCCAAGCCGCAGTAAAACATATTCTCGTTGTCAACTTTGAACGATCTTTCAAGATTGTTAAAGGTTTGAGCCACCTCTTCCTCTTTCTTTTTTCTATAAGTTTCTCATTAAAACAAACATCCTCATCAATCTTCTCTTTTCCTCTGTGCAATCCTTGTTTCTCTGATATTGTTAACTATTTCGTTTTCTTCCTGTAAACTTCTATCTGATTCAATCTCTCGGTTTCAGAGTTTAAATGGCTAAGAATCCCACTTCAGGTGAGTCTTTCTTTTTCTTTCTATGCGTCTACACTTGTTTGTTTTTCATTCAATCTTTGTTATTTTTCTTGTTCTGATTCTTTCTTAAGAGGAAATCAATAAATTTTGTATCTCGGTTCTTTTGTACTGGTTTTATTATTGCAAGATTGTTTCTTTCTGGATTTTTCTTATGAAGGTTTTATTATTTTTATCTTCTGATTGAGATTCTTCTTGAGATTCTATGTGTTGAATCAGCTTGACCTTATAGATCTCTAGCAGCATCTTCTGGGCGGTGCTCTCTGTCATGTGAATAACATGATGCTCTATTGTTGTCCATTGACTATGGTTTTCTTTCTTTAGTATCTCTACTCACAAATTACTTGGGGAAACTTTAAGCCGGAAGTGTTTTATGCACTGGGGTTATCAGAGATTTACTGTAATGTAACTTTTTGTATCAGTTTTCTTAATTTATTCGAGCAGAATTATGGTGAAAATTTTGGTTTTTGACATATCTACTTTCGCTGAGTCTTGAATTATGACAAGAAGATATTTTTCACAATTGATCTAGGAATGGCGTCTGATTCCGGAACGTATGCTTGATTTGTTTTCTCTGAAAATATTTTCTTTAGTATTAAGATTTTGAGATTTCTATGGCTTGACTGAGAACACTTTAGATCTTAATTGCAGCTGAAACCCTTTTGAGTTGGGATGCTACAGAGAATACAAGGCAGTTTCCGAATAATGTTGTTTAAATTATAGATTACCTCTTGAATTGATATCAATAATTATGTAATTATTGGAGGTTCTTATATCTTCTTATGGATATGAAAGCAGGATCTGGGAATGGAAATTCACTTGTCGTTTGCTTTGGGGAGATGTTAATTGACTTTGTCCCAACAGTTGGAGGGGTTTCACTTGCTGAAGCACAAGCGTTCAAGAAGGCTCCTGGTGGTGCTCCTGCTAATGTGGCTGTTGGGATATCAAGGCTTGGAGGTTCATCGGCCTTTGTTGGCAAGGTGTGTTAATAGCATTGTCTTGTTCCATCTTAGTCACTTGGATAATTGTGTGACACATTTTTGTTCTTTCTGCTTGGATCCTCAACAGAGAAAAAATTGCTTTATTGCCGCTTTCATGACTTTCATATGGTAAGTCTGAGTGTAACTTGCATAAACCTGCTTTTTAGTGGTTGGTTCCAATCCCAGTCTTTCCCTTAATCTAGATTAAACCAACAAGTGCAGATTGTTTCTGAAGTAGGGAAAAATTATATGACTGTTTTCATGTTTGAAATGAGCCTTTTGATAACCTATTATGGAACATCTGTTTAGAATTGTTGTCTAAAATTCATTTCTATTAGTGGCATGCTTTTGACTTATATCTGCCAAATACTGATTTAGTGATTTTCATTTATCACTATGTGCACAAAATGAGATTCAAACATTGTTGTAAGCTTAACTTTTGTGTACCTACTTTGAATCTGCTTCATTAGGTCTCACTAATGTTACTCGTACATCTAAGCAAATAGAACATGGAGAGTTAAATAATTAAATTTAATGGTTGATCATTAAATTTAATTAGTCAAAGAGACATTTTTATCTTTTTATATTAAAAATATAAAAAATAAAAAATAATAAAAATAATTTTATAAAAATAATTAAAATATAAAATAATATTAATGTAATATTAAAATAATAATAAAAACATAAAAAATAAAATAAAAATAAAATTTTAAAGGTCGCCACATTTTTTAAAATTTTATTTCTATTTCTATTTTTTTATGTATCAGAGCCGTTCTCTGAACCATTTTAGTAGAATTTGAGATTGTATGTGTGTGGAGTCTGTTTTCTTTCCTTCGCAGCCATCGTCCAAACCCTCCTCATAGCACAAGTCAGGTATTATTTTCAGTTATGATGTGTTATGTATTCATAACCCGTTGTTTGTTGGTAATGCTATAGATAGAGAAGAATATGTTCCTAGACACATAGATGAAGCCGATAGTAGTTCTCTCGCTCATCCTATGAGTGTTAGTGATAAGCGACAATCTCAGAGTTCCTCTCATGTGTCTATTAGATCAGCAGAGTTAAGAGAAATGATGAGAGAAATGGTTAGAGAAAGTCTTCAGCTAGCTGAAGTGGGTAATGTATAAGAACCAGCTAGAGTAACACCACCCCAGTATGAGACTTATCAGATTCCAAGAAGAAGACAAGCATAGTCCTCAGCCATAGCCACAACCACAATTTCAGTCTCAGCCACAGTCAGTCAAAGACAGATATCAGTACCCAACTGGTTACAGAGAGTACAGTCAGTGTATGAGTATAAAGACAGTTGGCATTAGTTCTTCAGAGAGATTACATCCTATCTACCATCTGTCAGAGAGACTGCATCCTATCTACCATCTGCCAAGGTCTTTCTAGCCTTCAAAATTCAGTGGATCTAGAGATCCAGCAATGACATGATGATCTGTTGTGTTCAGACGAGTAGATTGCTAAGTAAAGGTTATGTAGGGTACTTGGCTAATGTAGTATGTTACAGTGTAGTGGGACCAAATATCGAGGAGATACCAGTAGTCAGAGAGTTTCTTGATGTCTTCCCAAATGAGTTGTTAGGGCTACCTCCAGACAGAGAGTTAGAATTTAGTGTCGAGCTTCTTTTTGGTACGGTTCCACTCTATAAGGCTTTGTATCGGATGGCTCCAGTTAAACTCTAAGAGTTAAAGAAGCAATTGTAAGAGTTAACAGACAAGAGATTCTTCAGGCCAAGCTATTCACCTTGGGGAGCTCCAATTTTATTTGTGAAAAAGAAAGATGGGTTAATGAGGATGTGCATTGACTATAGAGAGCTGAACAAAGTCACTGTAAAGAATAAGTATCCTCTGCTAATGATAGATGACCTCTTTAATCAGTTGAGAGACGTAATTGTGTTTTCCAAGATTAACCTGAGATCAAGTTATTATCAAGTCAGAGTGGTAGATAGGGATGTCCCCAAGATTGCATTCAGGACCAGATATGGGCATTATGAGTTCGTAGTGATGCCATTTAGGTTGACTAATGCTCCAACGATCTTTATAGATCTAATGAACCGGGTGTTTCATGATTGTTTGGATCGGTTCATAATGGTATTTATTGATGACATTCTGATGTATTCTAGAAGTGTAGCAAAGCATGAGGAGCACCTCAGATTTGTACTTAAGAGGTTGAGAGATAGACAGTTTTTCATCAAGTTCTTCAAGTGTATGTTTTGGCTTGACAGAGTGGCATTTCTAGGCCATATAGTTTCAGCAGATGACATATCAGCAGACCCCAGTAAAGTTGAGGTTGTATTGAGTTGGCCGAGGCCGAAGACAATGAAAGAAGTAAGAAGCTTCCTTGGTTTTGTAGGCTACTACAAGAGATTTATTGAGGGGTTCTCGAGTCTAGAGAGACCTTTCACTGCTTTGACCAGGAAAGAGATTCCTTTTGTGTAGACAGAGGAGTGCGAGATGTATTTCCAGGAGCTCAAGCAGAGATTGACTAGCACTCCAGTATTGGTACCACCTCAAAAAGGGGTAGAGTTTGACATTTATACAAATGCGTCCCATTAGGGGATCAGGGCAGTTTTGATGCAATCTGGTAGGGTAATTGCCTATGCTCTCAAGCAATTAAGAGATCATAAGTTGAGATACCCTACCCACGACTTAAAGTTAGCTGCAGTCGTGTTTGCCCTGAAGATTTGGAGACATTATCTGTATAGAGTCAAGTGCAGCATCTATTTAGACCATAAGAGTCTGAAATACTTCTTCACTCAGAAAGAGCTGAATATGAGGCAGGAGATGGCTGGAGCTGGCAAAAGATTATCAGTATGAAATCAAGTATCACCTAGGAAGAGCCAATGTAGTGGCTGATGCCTTGAGTAGGTGAGTGGCCTTATCTAGCATTTCTGTTCAGAGAGAGCTGTAGTATGAGATTGTCAGAGAGCAGATTGAGATAGTGACTGCAGGTTTCTCTAAACTGCAGATCAGATTCTCACTGTTTGATGAGATCAGAGATAGCCAAATATCAGATGAGTAGACTCAGTGTATGCTTCAGAAGATGTCAGAGAGATCAGTAGCAGATTTTGAAGTCAAAGATGAGATCTTGAGATTCAAAGACAGAGTTTGTGTGCCTCAGATTTTAGAGTTGAGACAAAAAATTTTGTCAGAAGCGTACATGTGGTGTATTCAACGTACCCAGTTAGTATAAAGATGTATCAAAATCTCAAGAAGAATTTTTGGTGGTCAGGAATGAAGAAGGACATAACAAACTTCGTCTCTAAATGTCTGATATGTCAGCAAGTTAAGGCAGAACACCAGAGACCCTCAAGTTTACTTCATCCTTTGAGTATTCTTGAGTGGAAGTGGGAAGACATCTTCATGGATTTTATTTTCGGTCTTCCTAGAGTCCAGAGAGGATTTAATGGCATTTAAGTGATCGTGGATCGATTGAGCAAGTCAGCTCATTTTCTGTCAATCAGACAGGGTATGTCTACACACCAGTTAGGGCGGCTGTACATCAGGGAAGTGGTTAGACTTCATGGGGTTCCTAGGACGATAATGTCAAACAGAGACTTGAGGGTAAATAAAATCTTAGAAGATATGTTCAGAGTCTAATGTATGGACTTCCACACCAGTTGGGCAGAGTTGCTTCCTCTAATGGAGTTTGCGTACAATAACAATTATCTGACAACCATTCAGATGGCTCCATTTGAGGTGTTGTATGGTTGGAAGTGTAGATCTCCTCTTCATTGAAATGAGATTGAAGAGAAAGATCCTTTAGAGACAATAGTGGGTCTAGAGACGACACAGAGGATGATTGAGCAGATCAAGATCATTAGGTAGAGAATGAAACAGACCCAGGATCGACAGAAAAGCTATGCTGATATGAGACGTAGAGAGATTGAGTTCTCAGTAAGCGACAGAGTATTTCTGAAAGTTACTCCCTACAAGCAAGTTCTCAGATTTGACAAGAAAGGAAAGTTAGCCCCTAGATTCATTAGTCCCTATGAGATACTTGAGAGAGTAGGGACAGTGACCTACAGATTAGCACTGTCAGCCAGTATGGACAGAATCCATAATGTCTTCCATGTGTCACAGTTGAGGAAGTATGTGAGAGATGAGTCTCATGTACTTCAGTTTTCCTATGTGGACTTGGCAAAAGACTTGAGCTACCAAGAGCAACCAGTGTAAATTATGGATTACAAGGTCAAAGTCCTCAGAAATAAAGAGATCCTATTAGTAAAAGTTTTGTGGGTAGCTAGAGAGTGGAGTAAGCCACTTGGGAGGTAGAGACTGAGATCAGGAATAGGTTCCTAGAATTGTTCAAGTAAATTTCGAGATCAGAATTTTTATAAAAGGAGAGGAATATAGCATCCCAAGATTAGAAAAGCCCTTAGGGGTAGAGTTTTGGAGTTAGATAGATTTAGAAATAGACTTGGAGTTTAGAAGAGTTTAGGGGTGAGATAGTGTAAAACCCTAAATACTAAATGGCAAATAACCTAGAGGGGGGGTGAATAGGTTATTTTGAGTTTTTCTCAAGTTTAAAAACTTTTTTTTATTCTACCAACTCAAACATATATATAATTCCAATTAAACACAACTAAGCAAATAAATAATATAAACACAAATTAAAGAGAGTAAGGGAAAAGAAATACTCAGCCGATTACAGTGGTTCGGAGTTTCTCCACGCCTCCTACGTCCACTACTTCAAGCAATCTCGCTTGAAGATTTTCTTTCCACTAACTTCAACCCCAAAGTTACAATAGTTTTGATCCAAGGGATTTCGTTTTTCATACACTAGTTTTGATACGAGGGATTGCGCCCTTAACTTAGTTTTAACAGGGATTACGCCTCATACTAGTTTCACAGGATTGCGCCCAAGGGTCTGTGGAAATTTACAAGAATTTATCTCACAAGGCTAATACAACAATTAATCTCACAAGGTTTCCCTCTAAAGAAATACAATATAGTTTTTGTGAGAGAAATTGTAGAAGAATTAGAGAATGAAAGAATGGGAGTGTTTTGCATAATTCTCTAACCCTTGCATCTTCAAATCAACTCTAATTTATAGATGGTGGGAGAATATAGCCGTTACTGCTGATTTGGGAGCCGTTGGAGACTTTCTGAAAAACTGCATGGGCGTGTCATTTTTCTTGCATAGGCGTGCTTCCCTTAATCTGTATTTTCAACAGTCATATTTGTGCTAGCATGGGCGTGTGTCTCTTCATCACACGGGCGTGTGTTAATTTTTCTTCCATCTTCTTTTGGATTCCAGAAGCTAGCACGAGATACACGCACTGTCAGCACACGAGAAACACACAGCTCAATTTTTACCTTGCACATAGGCGTGTGTTTCTATTACACGGTCGTGTGTTTCTATTACACGGTCGTGTGTTATTAATGCTTTTAATTTGTCTTTATTTGGCACAGCAGCATAACACGGGCGTGTAAAAATTTTCTTCATGACACATAGGAGTATGCTTCATGCACATGGGAGTGTGCCCCATACACACGAGTGTGTGCCTTAAAACACATAGGTGTGTGCCTTAAAACACACGGGTGTGTCTCATGCACATGGTCGTGTGCCTCATGCACATGGTCATGTGTCTTCTTTAAGCAAATTTGAAGTGCAACAAAAGATAACACGATTGTGCGGTTTGATTGCGCATGATCATGTATTAGATAATTTCTGCAAAAAATAAACCCTTTCATCATATTTGTCATATTCAATATATGCATGGATCGGTTAGATATTTTAACATATGTTTTACATCAATTCAAAATCCACAAGGGCCAACAATCTCCCCATTTTCGATTTGATGACAAAACTTATGTTAAAATACATTTAAGCACAAAATATAAAATTTTATCAAAAATATTCATATTCATATTAAACACAAAAAAAAGAAAATATTCAATATCATTTTAGCATACTTAACATGTCTCCCCCTTTTTGTTATAAATCAAAAAGGTATGTTAAAAGAAAATTTTCAATTTAGCACAAAAAAAATTTCTGCCCCTTTGAAAAAAAATATTTTTATCAAATTATGCACACATATTAATTTTCTCCCCTTATCAAATAAATTTTGCTCCTTCTCTTTCAAAGAAAATGAGACCATTTGTTGATAGAAATTATAAATACCCCACTGATACCAATTGATAGAAAAAAAATTATAAATACTCCTCTCACAAGAACATACTTTTTCAATTAAGGAGCATTCAATTTTTATTTCTCCCCTTTTTGAATAATCATATGCATTAAATTCATCATTTTCATCTTAAAAGAATTTGATCATTAAAGCATGTAGGGAAAATATTTACAGAAAATTAAAAGATTGTGAAACTGAAGCATTTTCTGCAATTTGTGTCATGCACAGTCGTGTTGATGCTTTACACGGGCGTGTATGTCTGATTTCGTGACATGCACGGTCGTGTATGACCTATAAAATCCAGAAATTCTGTAGAAAACTACAGTTTGACATATGAGGCTTTTTTAAAAAGGTTTCAAATTTTTCAAAATTGATTTTTATTCAATTCAGAGCATTGAAAACAAACTAAAACCATATTTCAAACATGTTCAAACAGAATTTAAACATACTTGACATATTTGTAACATTTTTACAAATTATGGGGAATTATAACACATTTTATGCAAATTTTAATCAAAACACATCAAATATATCATTTTTGCACGTTTTGACCATAGGGGACTTTTACTGTACAAATTCATGTCATTTGCACTTAACACAAGTAAATTTGATCCAATTTGACATGAATTTCAAATCATGCACATATCATAGCTCAACCATATGTACATATCATGCTTGCATCAATTCAACCAATCAAACAAGACAAGTATAAATATGCATATCAATTCAGCACAGTTATAACATGGCAAAATTATTCTCATCATTATCCAAGTATTAAAATTTATCAAGTTAGAAATACTTACTTGGAATAATAAGCTTTCAAAAACCTTGCAAAGCCATTTTTGGTCTTCATTGCTTCCATTGGCTCAATGCCTCTATCAATGACTTCCATAAAACATGTCCTTTCTCTCAACTAGAAAATTTTTTCATAAAAAAAATTTGAATCGTCCCTCTTTTAACAAAAAAGTTTTGGAAATATATTTGCCATGAAAATTTTAAAAATGGATCTCGAACTCTAAAAATCGCTAGATTTTCGAAAACAAGAGCCCAAGCTCTGATACCAATTGTAAAACCTCAAATACTAAATGGCAAATAACCTAGAGGGGGTGAATAGGTTATTTTGAGTTTTTCTCAAGTTTAAAAACTTTTTCCTATTCTACCAACTCAAACATATATATAATTCCAATTAAACACAACTACGCAAATAAATAATATAAACACAAATTAAAGAGAGTAAGGGAAAAGAGATGTTCAACCGATTTAGAGTGGTTCGGAGCTTCTCCACGCCTCCTACGTCCACTACTTCAAGCAAACTCGTTTGAAGATTTTCTTTCCACTAACTTCAACCCCAAAGTTATAATAGTTTTGATCCAAGGGAATTCGCCCTTTATACACTAATTTTGATACGAGAGATTGCACCTTTAACTTAGTTTTAACAAGGATTACGCCTCATACTAGTTTCATAGGATTGCACTCAAGGGTTTGTGGGAATTTACAAGAATTTGTCTCACAAGGGTAAGACAACAATTAAGCTCACAAGGTTTCTCTCTAAAGAAATACAGTATAGTTTTTGTGAGAGAAATTGGAGAAGAATCAGAGAATGAAAGAACGGGAGTGTTTTGCCTAATTCTCTAACCCTTGCATCTTCAAATCAACTCTAATTTATTGATGGTTGGAGAATATAACCGTTACTATTGATTTGGGAGTCGTTGGAGACTTTCTGGAAAACTGCAAGGGCGTGTCATTTTTCTTGTAC
Source organism: Anacardium occidentale (assembly GCA_026122585.1). Classification (NCBI taxonomy): domain Eukaryota; kingdom Viridiplantae; phylum Streptophyta; class Magnoliopsida; order Sapindales; family Anacardiaceae; genus Anacardium; species Anacardium occidentale. The sequence continues at coordinate 214,852 of JAJEJH010000096.1, read as the reverse complement.
GAGCGTGCTTCCCTTAATCTACATTTCCAACGGTCATATTTGTGCTAGCACGGGTGTGTGTATTTTCATCACACGGGCGTGTGTCAATTTTTCTTCCATCTTCTTTTAGATTCCAGAAGCTAGCATGTGATACATGTACTATCAGCACACGAGAAACACACGGCTGAATTTTTACCTTGCACACGGGCGTGTGTTTCTATTACACGGGCGTGTGTTATTAATTCTTTTAATTTGTCTTTTTTGGCACAGTAGCATGACACGGGCGTGTAAAAATTTTCTTCATGACACATGGGAGTGTGCTTCATGCACATGGGAGTGTGCCTCATACACACGGGTGTGTGCCTCAAAACACACGGATGTGTGTCTCATGCACATGGTCGTGTGCCTCATGCATATGGTCATGTGCCTTGTACAAATGGTAATGTGCCTCATGCACATGGTCATGTGTCTTCGATATATGCATGGATCGGTTAGATATTTTAATATATATTTTACATTAATTCAAAATCCACAAGGGTTCAACAGATAGTAAGTTTCCAGAGTCCGTGTGGCTTGCACATGATTCCTTTTGGGAGGTTTCAATCATGCGTAGCGTGGAAAATGAAGTTTACTCATTTTCCCTTGTGCACTCCCGTGCACTGTGCCCTACACGCTCGTGCAGGTGAGTTAGATGAGAGAGAGACGAGAGATTTAAGTTTTCTCACCCACCTTTTATCCCATTTCAACCAAGTTTTCCTTCTGTTTTCAGTTGCTCCCAGCCTTAGACCAGAATTTCAGCAATCAGCAGCTCCCAATCTAGCTAGAAAATGAAGAGAATAAATAGAGTTGAGATTCCCAACAGCCATGGCAAGAGGTAAGTGTTTTCTTACTACTTCCTTGCGTTTTCCAACTTGCCTTTGATGTTTGATGATGCTTGGAAATGTTTGTTTACGTTTCTAGTATATTTATGAGATGTTTGTATGCTGATATGTGATAAAAATGATGCTTGAGATACTGATTTTCCTCCCTGAAACCATGCTTGCTTATGCTTGTGTGTGTATGTGAGAGAAATGGTGATTTCCATGGTGGATTGAGATGTAGATTGTGATTGATGAAATTGAAGTGCTTTGCATGCTTATTGAAGTGTTAGAAATGCATGTTTTTAGTTAATTTTAGATTGATTATGGTTTGGTATGGTTTCCTGCATTTTCAGGTGAGTGTTGTCGATGCAGAACAAGACACACGCCTGTGTGCCCTTGTTTCTGTAGGGAGACACCCGTGTGCACGAAGTGTGCACTACCTGTTTGCAGAAGACACGCCCGTGTGTCCTGAGGGGCACGACCGTGTGCTAGTTATTTTAGTGATAATACGTAGTTTTTCCAAAAGCAAACACGTCCGGTTGCACGGCCAGCGCACGACCTCGTGTGTCTGGGCACACGCCCGTGTGCCTTTGCCATGCACGCCCGTGTGTCTCTCTTGCACGCCCGTGTGTTTTGCTCACACGCCAATGCGTCAGCATATTTTTCCAGAATTTAAAGAAAATGGTTAATTAAGCATGAGAAACCTTTCCAATGGCTAATAAGCATCAGATAAGAAGGAAATCAGATAATAAATGCTGCATAAGCATTTCATAGTATGACATGTAACATGAGAAAGGATCAAGGGATCCGAATTCAATAGCAGACAACATTCAGAACCTGATATCTGGATTAGAGTTTTAGGTGAACTCGAGGGGGCATCTATGAGATTTCAGCCTTCTGACACCAATCAGATCGTTCAACATTTTATATTCAGCTTTCTAGCCCTTAGCTAGACTATTCAACCCACATGGCCAAGATGTCGAATCCTTGTGTTCATCAGCCTGATCAGCACAACAGGTATCTTTGGATACATAGGCATTCAAATGCATGCATATTCAGTTTTCAGTTGTATTCAGCATGACATGACATATAAATCATGACATGTATTAATAATGAGATTCAGTTAATCAGTTAAGCAACCAGATAACAGAATAATCAACGTGTCCAGATCCAACAAGCGATTAGATGAATGATTAGGGCTAAGGTCAGGTATGTGTGTTTGTGTTTGCTTACTTGGGTTGAGGGAAGTAAGGATCGCTTACTGGGTGATCTTTATCACTCATCCCTTTCCTTCTTCCTTCATTTTCAGGTGTGTTTGCTGTTGGCGAGGAGCGGGTGGATCGTGGCTAACGGAGAGGACCCCACACAGTCTTTCAGTGTATAGTTTTGGCCTATTGGGCTTTGCATTGTAAATGTTTTCATTTACTCAGATGTAAGAATGTTGTACAGAAACAGATTATATATGACAATGTATATTGGGACTCATTCTATATTTCAATTAAGCTTCCTCAATACGTATGTATTTAGCAGTAGTTTCTTTTCGTAGGATTTCCATCACGTGTACCAAATTTCCAATATATTAATGAAAAGAAAAGATATTATTTTGCAGCAGGGGTACGCATGGCTCCGAGTCTTACACAACATCCAAAAAATTTAAAAAATTAAATTAAATTAACTCTGTTACAAATATCACATTAACATTTAAAACATGACACTTTTGACTTTTTTCAGTATTTAAAACTTGTAATTTAGTTGTTATAATTCTTCAAAAGCCTTAGTCGCCATTGTCACTCCTTTACCACTAGCATGATCTTATTGTCATCACAAGCTTCGACCCTTATACTCCTCTCTATCATCACAATTCAAGTCGTCATTGATGACATGATCGAATACATGAATCATTGACAATAACTTAGATTACACCAGAAAAAAGGTGGTAAGGGTCGATAACACTTGCAACTCAGCAAATGAAAGATGGTGACACAAGAGAGTGTGACTTTAAGGGTTTGATAATGTAGGATGAATCTTTAAAGAAAGGAAGGTAGTACAGGACAATTGGAAAACCAAGGAAAAAAGAGGTAATGATTAAAAGAATGGGAAACTAGATGTATTTTTTTTATGGGTTAATTTGGAGTAATATAATAATTTTAAAAAATAAAATAATTAACGAATAATATAAATATTTAAATTTGTTAATATGGTATTAGATTTTTTCATTTATAAAATTTGATTTTGAGTTGATTAATTTTATTTTTTCCACAAAGTGAAAATGTGTTTGAGAGCCAATTCATTGTAATTTACTCTTAATTAAAATCGATTACCAGCTTATTTTATTTAAATAGGCCAAACGACTAACTCCCACCCAAAGTTTCCTCAAATGAAAATGTCTCATACAAGAAATTTTAAAAAGTCAAATGCCCACTTTTATCCCTTGAAAAAACTAATATGTCATCAATAAAAGTAAATAATATTAATATTAAAATAAAATTTAATATAAAATAATATTAAAATAAAATTCAATATAAATTAATAATAAATTTTTAAAAATATAAAAATCAAATAAAAATGTTTAAAAAACAGTCGCTAACGTCAACAGCTTCATCAACAGCGATAGTTACTATTAACCTAATCAGGTGATGGAAAATAATCATCTATATCTATTGGCGACCAGATTTGGTTATATTGATAACAAAAAGGTTAGATCTAACAATTAAAGATCTAATCAGATAGCTGTTATATCTGGTGGAGGCGGTTAGATCTGACCCCATTCGCTATAAAAAAAACAAAAAATGACCAATATGCTTGAAACTGATCGTTTTCGATCATTTTAGATAACGAAGACGGTTAAATCTAGTTAGATCTTTGATGGCCAGATATAGTCGTCTCTACCATCGAGGTAATCAGATCTAACCCTCAAGGGAATCAGATAACAGTTTTTGATCACCTTATTAGATTAATGATGACCACTATTGCTAGTGACATTAGTGATTATTTTTTTAATTTTTATTTTATTGTTATAAATTTTTTATTAATTATAAATTTTTTATTATTATTATTTTAATATTATATTAATAACATATTATTTTTATAAATTATTATTATTATTTTTATAAATGTTTATTTAAAAAGATAAATATACAAGTGAGTATTTAGTTTTTTGAAACTTTTTAAGTGAGAGTCTGTCATTTAAGGAAACCTTGGGTGGGGAATATTTTGTTTGGCCATTTAAATATCACATAAACTTTAGATTCTCATCACAACATCTGTAATCAAATAATGTAATGATTTGTGTCATTAAATCTGAAATAATAATAATAATAATAATAGGTAGGTTTAATTTTGTTCCATGATATGAAGATTACGATGCTTTTAGGCACTTAAATTAATTGACAAACTAAACTTAATTTTGCTTAATTTAATCATGGATTTGATAAAGTCTAAAAAGATTTATATTCCAAAAGTATTGCCAATTACAAATCGACACCATTTATGAGAAGTTTTTTTGGTAGATTCCTACAAACCCTCTTCGTATGATCTTGATTGATTAGAATTTTCCTTTTTATTTCAATTGTAAAAAATCGATTAGTATGGATATATTTTAGATTAAAATATAATTTTTCAAAAAATTACAAAAGGCAAAATATTTTAAAAATAATTATAGTTTTAATAATTTATAATATAACATTTAAACCTTTAATTTATTAGATTATAAGGGGATATAACTATCTTTTTTTAAATTATTGAGACAGGATATTAAAATTTAAAAGTTTAAATATAGTTCCAAACTTTTTTAAATTTAAAATCCCTTTTAAAATTTTTATTAACATCCTTACAATTTTTAAAAATATATTTTATTTTCAAATATACTATTATATATTATTAATATTCTTATTTAGTTATACAATTAAAATTTTTTCTTTTTTTTAATTAGAGAAAAAAATTTTAAGTATTTTTATTAAAAAATAATAATATTATATAAAATTTTAATTTTTTCAAATTAATGGTTGAAAATGTACAAATTTATGATATTAGACATTTTGTTTTTAGGTTGAACGAAGCAAAACCGAGGGGAAAATAAAAACCACTTTCCTTCAAACACGATTAACACGCATGTGAACGCTTCATGCTCTTGAAAACACAGCTGAGAGCCTCTGTAATCGGAGGATCCAAGGATACACTTGAGAGACGCAAATTATTAAAAAAATCCATTACCCACTTTACCTGTTTTATTTTTTTAAGGTAATTAACAAGCCTGTAAATATTGTTACCGTGACGCCTTCAATTTCTTATTGCCGTGTGCCAAGCCGCAGTAAAACATTTTCTCGTTGTCAACTTTGAACGATCTTTCAAGATTGTTGAAGGTTTGAGCCACCTCTTCCTCTTTCTTTTTTCTATAAGTTTCCCATTATCAATCTTTTCTTTTCCTCTGTGCAATCCTTGTTTCTCTGATATTGTTAACTATTTCGTTTTCTTCCTGTAAACTTCCATCTGATTCAATCTCTCTGTTTCAGAGTTTAAATGGCTAAGAATCCCACTTCAGGTGAGTCTTTCTTTTTCTTTCTATGCGTCTAAACTTGTTTGTTTTTCATTCAATCTTTGTTATTTTTCTTGTTCTGTTTCTTTCAGTCTTTGTTATTTTTCTTGTTCTGTTTCTTTCTTAAGAGGAAATCAATAAATTTTGTATCTCGGTTCTTTGGTACTGGTTTTATTATTGCAAGATTGTTTCTTTCTGGATTTTTCTTATGAAGGTTTTATTATTTTTATCTTCTGATTGAGATTCTTCTTGAGATTCTATGTGTTGAATCAGCTTGACCTTATAGATCTCTAGCAGCATCTTCTGGGCGGTGCTCTCTGTCATGTGAATAACATGATACTCTATTGTTGTCCATTGACTATGATTTTCTTTCTTTAGTATCTCTACTCACAAATTACTTGGGGAAACTTTAAGCCGGACGTGTTTTATGCACTGGGGTTATCAGAGATTTACTGTAATGTAACTTTTTGTATCAGTTTTCTTAATTTATTCGAGCAGAATTATGGTGAAAATTTTGGTTTTTGACATATCTACTTTCGCTGAGTCTTGAATTATGAAAAGAAGATATTTTTCACAATTGATCTAGGAATGGCGTCGGATTCCGGAACGTATGCTTGATTTGTTTTCTCTGAAAATATTTTCTTTAGTATTAAGATTTTGAGATTTATATGGCTTGACTGAGAACACTTTAGATCTTAATTGCAGCTGAAACCCTTTTGAGTTGGGAGGTTCTTATATCTTCTTATGGATATGAAAGCAGGATCTGGGAATGGAAATTCACTCGTCGTTTGCTTTGGGGAGATGTTAATCGACTTTGTCCCAACAGTTGGAGGGGTTTCACTTGCTGAAGCACAAGCGTTCAAGAAGGCTCCTGGTGGTGCTCCTGCTAATGTGGCTGTTGGGATATCAAGGCTTGGAGGTTCATCGGCCTTTGTTGGCAAGGTGTGTTAATAGCATTGTCTTGTTCCATCTTAGTCACTTGGATAATTGTGTGACACATTTTTGTTCGTTCTGCTTGGATCCTCAACAGAGAAAAAATTGCTTTATTGCCGCTTTCATGACTTTCATATGGTAAGTCTAAGTGTAACTTGCATAAACCTGCTTTTTAGTGGTTGGTTCCAATCCCAGTCTTTCCCTTAATCTAGATTAAACCAACAAGTGCAGATTGTTTCTGAAGTAGGGAAAAATTATATGACTATTTTCATGTTTGAAATGAGCCTTTTGATAACCTATTATGGAACATCTGTTTAGAATTGTTGTCTAAAATTCATTTCTATTAGTGGCATGCTTTTGACTTATATCTGCCAAATACTGATTTAGTGATTTTCATTTATCACTATGTGCACAAAATGAGATTCAAACATTGTTGTAAGCTTAACTTTTGTGTACCTACTTTGAATCTGCTTCATTATGTCTCACTAATGTTACTCGTACATCTAAGCAAATAGAACATGGAGATTTAAATAATTAAATTTAACGGTTGATCATTAAATTTAACTAGTCAAAGAGACATTTTTATCTTTTTATATTAAAAATATAAAAAATATAAAATAATAATAATAAAAATATAAAATAATATTAATGTAATATTAAAATAATAATAAAAACATAAAAAATAAAATAAAAATAAAATTTTAAAGGTCGCCACATTTTTTAAAATTTTATTTATATTTCTATTTTTTTATGTATCAGAGCCGTTCTCTGAGCCATTTTAGTAGAATTTGAGATTGTATGTGTGTGGAGTCTGTTTTCTCTCTTTCGCAGCCATCGTCCAGACCCTCCTCACAGCACAAGTCAGGTATTATTTTCAGTTATGATGTGTTATGTGTTCCTAACCCGTTGTTTGTTGATGATGCTATAGATAGAGAAGAATATGTTCCTAGACACATAGATGAAGCCGATAGTAGTTCTCCTGCTCGTCCTATGAGTGTTAGTGATAGGTGACGATCTCAGGGTTCCTCTCATGTGTCTATGAGATCAGCAGAGTTAAGAGAAATGATGAGAGAAATGGTTAGAGAAAGTCTTCAGCTAGCTGGAGTGGGTAATGTACAAGAACCAGCTAGAGTAACACCACCCCAGTATGAGACTTATCAGATTCCAAGAAGAAGACAAGCATAGTCCTTAGCCATAGCCACAACCATAATTTCAGTCTCAGCCACAGTCAGTCAAAGACAGATATCAGTACCCAACTGGTTACAGAGAGTACAGTCAGGGTATGAGTATAGAGACAGTTGGCATTAGTTCTTCAGAGAGACTACATCCTATCTACCATCTGTCAGAGAGACTTTATCCTATCAACCATCTGCCAGGGTCTTTCCAGCCTTCAAAATTCAATGGATCTAGAGATTCAGCAATGGCAGAGGAATGGGTAGAGTCAGTGGAGAGTGTGATGAGTCTCCATCAATGAAAAGTAGTTAACTTGAGCAGAATTCAGGCAACTATTCGATGTAGAGTACAGAAGCACAAAAATGCTTTATGCCAAGGCTCAAGAGTTCATTGATTTGACTCAAGGGTCAAGTTCAGTCAAGGAGTACGCCACTAAGTTCATTGCGTTGGCGAGATTTGTCCCAAGTTTGGCAGGGACTGAGATGGGAAAAGTACAGAAATTCATCCACGGCTTGCATCTTGCAATAGCCAAAGATGTGATGACTGAAGCACATCCTTCCCATAGATTCAGTGATGCATTGGGGAGAGCGCTCAGATCAGAGGCTGGTTTATAGAGAATGGGTGCTATGACCAGAATGGTTGAGAGAACAGAAGACAGAGGCAAGAGACCAATGTCAGCTAAGAGATCAGCTAGGGGATTTTAGAGACAGAGAACTGCACCTCAGTTGCCTCAGTGTGTCAGATGTGGTAGGTGATATTCAGAAGAGTGTTTAATCAGTCAGATAGTGTGTTATGGGTGCCATCAGCCATGACACATGATTACAGAATACTCAGCTCAAGGTGGAGTTGGAGCAGGGCAGAGCAGAGGCGGTGTTAGCCAATTCAGAGGTCGAGGAGGTCCACCCAGAGGCGGTGTTGATGCCGAGAAAGGTGGAGCAGATATTCCCAAATCTGGTGGTAGAGCACCAGGGGGAGGTGCTGATCTTTCAGGTGTAGGCGGAGGTAGAGCCAGAGTGTATGTTGTTCGCCAGGAGCAGGCAGGTCATTCCCTATGCAGTAACTGGTCAGTTACTTTATTTTGATACTCTTCTTTTTGTTTTCATTGATTATGGAGCCACACACAACTTTATAGCTAGGAGCGTAGTGGAGAGATTAGAAGTTAACCCTAATATGGCCAGTAGGAGTATCCATGTTGAGATATCTGATGGAGAATTTATGGTGAGCGATAGAGTCCTGGTAGATCAGGAGATAGAGATTTTAGGTAGACAGATGAGCATAGATCTGATTCTGTTGAGTTAACAGATTTTGATATGATATTATGGATGGATTTCTTAGGGGAATACAGTACAAAGATAGATTACGGAAGAAAGAAAGTGAGATTCCACATAGGCCCTGATCATTTTGTTTTTGGTAAGGGCAGAGTTGACAGCATGATGATCTCTTGTGTTCAGGCGAGTAGATTGCTAAGTAAAGGTTGTGTAGGGTACTTGGTTAATGTAGTATGCTGCAGTGTAGTGGGACCAAATATCGAGGAGATACCAGTAGTTAGAGAGTTTCTTGATGTTTTTTCAAATGGGTTGTCAGGGCTACCTCCAGGCAGAGAGTTAGAATTTAGTGTCGAACTTCTTCTTGGTACGGCTCCACTCTATAAGGCTCCGTATCGGATGGCTCCAGTTAAACTCTAAGAGTTAAAAAAACAATTGTAAGAGTTAACAGACAAGAGATTCTTCAGGCCAAGCTGTTCACCTTGGGGAGCTCTAATTTTGTTTGTGAAAAAGAAAGACGGGTTGATGAGGATGTGCATTGACTATAGGGAGCTGAACAAAGTCACTGTAAAAAATAAGTATCCTCTGTTAAGGATAGATGACCTCTTTAATCAGTTGAGAGACGTAACTGTGTTTTCCAAGATTGACTTGAGATCAAGTTATTATCAAGTCAGTATGGCAGATAAGGATGTCCCCAAGATTGCATTCAGGACCAGATATGGGCATTATGAGTTCGTAGTGATGTCATTTACGTTTACTAATGCTCCAACGATCTTTATGGATCTAATGAACTGGGTGTTTCATGATTGTTTAGACCGGTTCATAGTGGTCTTCATTGATGACATTCTGATGTATTCTAGAAGTGTAGCAGAGCATGAGGAGCACCTCAGATTTGTACTTCAAAGGTTGAGAGATAGATAGTTTTTCGTCAAGTTCTTCACGTGCGAGTTTTGGCTTGACAGAGTGGCATTTCTGGGCCATATAGTTTCAGTAGATGACATATTAGCGGACCCCAGTAAAGTGGAGGTTGTATTGAGTTGGCTGAGGCCGAAGACAATGAAAGAAGTAAGAAGCTTCATTGGTTTTGTAGGCTACTACAGGAGATTTATTGAGGGGTTCTCGAGTCTAATGAGACCTTTCACTGCTTTGACCAGGAAAGAGATTCCTTTTGTGTAGACAGAAGAGTGTGAGATGTATTTCCAGGAGCTCAAGCAGAGATTGACTAGCACTCTAGTATTGGTACTACCTCAAGAAGGGGTGGAGTTTGACATTTATACAGATGCGTCCTATTAGGGGATCAGGGCAGTTTTGATGCAATCTGGTAGGGTAATTGCCTATGCTTTCAAGCAATTGAAAGATCATAAGTTGAGATACCCTACCCACGACTTAAAGTTAGCTACAGTCGTGTTTGCCCTGAAGATTTGGAGACATTATCTGTATGGAGTCAAATGCAGCATCTATTCAGACCATAAGAGTCTGAAATACTTCTTCACTCAGAAAGAGCTGAATATGAGGCAGAGAAGATGGCTGGAGCTGGTAAAAGATTATCAGTATGAAATCAAGTATCACCTAGGAAAAGCCAATGTAGTGGCTGATGCCTTGAGTAGGTGAGTGGCCTTATCTAGCATTTCTGTTCAGAGAGAGCTGTAGTATGAGATTGTCAGAGAGCAGATTGAGATAGTGACTGCGGGTTTCTCTATACTGCAGATCAGATTCTCACTATTTGATAAGATCAGAGAGAGCCAGATGTTAAATAAATAGACTCAGTGTATGCTTCAGAAGATGTCAGAGAGATCAGTAGGAGATTTTGAAGTCCAAGATAAGATCTTGATATTCAAAGACAGAGTTTGTGTGCCCCAGATTTCAGAGTTGAGACAAAAAATTTTGTCAGAAGCGCACAGTATGGTGTATTCAGCGTACCCAGTTAGCATAAAGATGTATCAAAATCTCAAGAAGAATTTTTGGTGGTCAGGAATGAAGAAGGACATAACAAACTTCGTCTCTAAATGTCTGATATGTCAGCAAGTTAAGGCAGAACACTAGAGACCCTCAAATTTACTTCATCCTTTGAGTATTCCTGAGTGGAAGTGGGAAGACATCTTTATGGATTTTATTTTCGATCTTTCTAGAGTCCAGAGAGGATTTAATGGCATTTAGGTGATCGTGGATCGATTTAGCAAGTCAGCTCATTTTCTGCCAATCAGACAGGGTATATCTACAGACCAGTTAGGGCGGCTGTACATCAGGGAAGTGATTAGAGAAATTGGATGAGAGTATATTTACAAGAATTTACCTCACAAGGCTAATACAACAATTAATCTCACAAGGTTTCCCTCTAAAGAAATACAATATAGTTTTTGTGAGAGAAATTGGAAAGAATTAGAGAATGAAAGAATGAGAGTGTTTTACATAATTCTCTAACCCTTGCATCTTCAAATCAACTCTAATTTATAAATGGTGGGAGAATATAGCCGTTATTGCTGATTTGGGAGCCGTTGGAGACTTTCTGAAAAACTGCACAGGCGTGTCATTTTTCTAGCATAGGCGTGCTTCCCTTAATCTGTATTTTCAACAGTCATATTTGTGCTAGCACGGGCGCGTGTATCTTCATCACACGGGCGTGTGTTAATTTTTCTTCCATCTTCTTTTGGATTCCAGAAGCTAGCACGAGATACAAGCATTGTCAGCACACGAGAAACACACGACTGAATTTTTACCTTGCACATGGGCGTGTGTTTCTATTACACGGTCGTGTGTTTCTATTACACGGTCGTATGTTATTAATGCTTTTAATTTGTCTTTATTTGGCACGGCAGCATAACATGGGCGTGTAAAAATTTTCTTGATGACACATAGGAGTGTGCTTCATGCACATGGGAGTGTGCCCCATACACACGAGTGTGTGCCTTAAAACACATAGGTGTGTGCCTTAAAACACACGGGTGTGTCTCATGCACATGGTCGTGTGCCTCATGCACACGGTCATGTGTCTTCTTTAAGCAAATTTGAAGTGCAACAAAAGATAACACGGTTGTGTGGTTTGATTGCGCACGGTCATTTATTAGATAATTTCTGCAAAAAATAAACCCTTTCTTCATATTTATCATATTCGATATATGCATGGATCGGTTAGATATTTTAACATATGTTTTACATCAATTCAAAATCCACAAGGGCCAACAATCTCCCCATTTTCGATTTGATGACAAAACTTATGTTAAAATACATTTAAGCACAAAATATAAAATTTTATCAAATATTCATATTCATATTAAACACAAAAAAAAAGAAAATATTCAATATCATTTTAACATACTTAACATGTCTCCCCATTTTTTTTATAAATCAAAAAGGTATGTTAAAAGAAAATTTTCAATTTAGCACAAAAAAAATTTCTGCCCCTTTGAAAAAAAATATTTTTATCAAATTATGCACACATATTAATTTTCTCCCCTTATCAAATAAATTTTGCTCCTTCTCTTTCAAAGAAAATGAGACCATTTGTTGATAGAAATTATGAATACCCCACTGATACCAATTGATAGAAAAAAAAATTATAAATACTCCCCCTCACAAGAACATATTTTTTCAATTAAGGAGCATTCAATTTTTATTTCTCCCCTTTTTGAATAATCATATGCAATAAATTCATCATTTTCATCTTAAAATAATTTGATCATTAAAGCATGTAGGGAAAATATTTACAAAAAATTAAAAGATTGTGAAACTGAAGCATTTTCTACAATTTGTGTCATGCACAGTCGTGTTGATGCTTTACACGGGCGTGTATGTCTGATTTCGTGACATGCACGGTTGTGTATGACCTATAAAATCCAGAAATTCTGTAGAAAACTGCAGTTTGACATATGAGGCTTTTTCAAAAAGGTTTCAAATCTTTCAAAATTGATTTTTATTCAATTAAGAGCATTGAAAACAAACTAAAACCATATTTCAAACATGTCCAAACACAATTTAAACATAATTGACATATTTGAAACATTTTTACAAATTATGGGGAATTATAACACATTTTATGCAAACTTTGATCAAAACACATCAAATATATCATTTTTGCACGTTTTGACCATAGGGGACTTTTACTATACAAATTCATGTCATTTGCACTCAACACAAGTAAATTTGATCCAATTTGATATGAATTTCAAATCATGCACATATCATAGCTCAACCATATGTACATATCATGCTTGCATCAATTCAACCAATCAAACAAGGCAAGTATAAATATGCATATCAATTCAGCATAGTTATAACATGGCAAAATTATTCTCATCATTATTCAAGTATTAAAATTTATCAAGTTAGAAATACTTACTTGGAATAATAAGCTTTCAAAAACCTTGCAAAGCCATTTTCGATCTTCATTGCTTCCATTGGCTCAAGGCCTCTATCAATGACTTTCATAAAACATGCCCTTTCTCTCAACTAGAAAAATTTTTCATAAAAAAAATTTGAATCGTCCCTCTTTTAACAAAAAAGTTTTGGAAATATATTTGCCATGAAAATTTTAAAAATGGATCTCGAACTCTAAAAATCGTTAGATTTTTGAAAACAAGAGCCCAAGCTCTGATACCAATTGTAAAACCCCAAATACTAAATGGCAAATAACCTAGAGGGGGTGAATAGGTTATTTTGAGTTTTTCTCAAGTTTAAAAACTTTTTCCTATTCTACCAACTCAAACATATATATAATTTCAATTAAATACAACTACGCAAATAAATACTATAAACACAAATTAAAGAGAGTAAGGGAAAAGAAATGTTCAACCGATTTAGAGTGGTTCAGAGCTTTTCCACGCCTCCTACGTCCACTACTTCAAGCAAACCCGTTTGAAGATTTTCTTTCACTAACTTCAACCCCGAAGTTATAATAGTTTTGATCCAAAGGAATTCGCCCTTTATACACTAATTTTGATACGAGGGATTGCACTCTTAACTTAGTTTTAACAAGGATTACGCCCCATACTAGTTTCACGAGATTGCGTCCAAGGGTTTGTGGAAATTTACAAGAATTTGCTTTACAAGACTAATACAACAATTAAGCTCACAAGGTTTCTCTCTAATGAAATACAATATAGTTTTTGTGAGAGAAATTGGAGAAGAATTAGAGAATGAAAGAACGGGAGTGTTTTACCTGATTCTCTAACCCTTGCATCTTCAAATCAGCTCTAATTTATTGATGGGGGGAGAATATAACCGTTACTACTGATTTGGGAGCCGTTGGAGACTTTCTGAAAAACTGCAAGGGCGTGTCATTTTTCTTGCACAGGAGTGCTTCCCTTAATCTACATTTCCAACGGTCATATTTGTGCTAGCACGGGTGTGTGTATCTTCATCACACGGGCGTGTGTCAATTTTTCTTCCATGTCTTTTAGATTCCAGAAGCTAGCACGTGATACATGCACTATCAGCACACGAGAAACACACGGTTGAATTTTTACCTTGCATACGGTCGTGTGTTTCTATTACACGGGCGTGTGTTATTAATGCTTTTAATTTGTCTTTTTTGGCACAGCAGCATGACACGGGCGTGTAAAAATTCTCTTCATGACACATGGGAGTGTGCTTCATGCACATGGGAGTGTGTCTCATACACACGGGTGTGTGCCTCAAAACACATGGTCATATGCCTTGTACAAATGGTAGTGTAACTCATGCACATGGTCATGTGCCTTGTACAAATGGTAGTGTGTCTCATGCACATGGTCATGTGTCTTCGATATATGCAAGGATCGGTTATATATTTTAACATATGTTTTGCATTAATTCAAAATCCACAAGGGTCCAACAGATAGTAAGTTTCCAGAGTCCGTGTGGCTTGCACATGATTCTTTTTGGGAGGTTTCAATCATGCGTAGCGTGGAAAATGAAGTTTATTCATTTTCCCTTGTGCACTCCCGTGCACTGTGCCCTACACGCTCGTGCAGATGAGTTAGATGAGAGAGAGACAAAAGATTTAAGTTTTCTCACCCAGCTTTTATCCTATTTCAGCCAAGTTTTCCTTCTGTTTTTAGTTGCTCCCAACCCTAGACCAGATTTTCAGCAATCAGCAGCTCCCAATCTAGCTAGAGAAGGGAGAGAATAAATAGAGTTGAGATTCCCAATAGCCATGGCAAGAGGTAAGTGTTTTCTTGTTTCTTCCTTGTGTTTCCCAACTTGCCTTTGATGCTTGATGATGTTTGGAAATGTTTGTTTACGTTTCTAGTATATATATGAAATGTTTGTATGTTGATATGTGATAAAAATGATGTTTGAGATACTGATTTTCCTCCCATGAACCATGCTTGCTTATGCTTGTGTGTGTATGTGAGAGAAATGGTGATTTCCATGGTGGATTGAGATGTAGATTGTGATTGATGAAATTGAAGTGCTTTGCATGCTTATTGAAGTGTTAGAAATGCATGTTTTTAGTTAATTTTAGGTTGATTATGGTTTGGTATGGTTTCTTGCATTTCCAGGTGAGTGTTGTCGATGCAGAACAAGACACACGCCTGTGTGCCCTTGTTTCTGTAGGGAGACACCCGTGTGCACGAAGTGTGCACAACTTGTTTGCAGAAGACACGCCCGTGTGTCCTGAGGGACACGACCGTGTGCTAGTTATTTTAGTGATAACATGTAGTTTTTCCAAAAGCAAACACGTCCGGTCGCACGACCAGCGCACGACCTCGTGTGTCTGGGCATACGCTCGTGTGCCTTTGCCATGCATGCCCGTGTGTGTCTCTTGCAAGCCCGTGTGTTTTGCTCACACGCCCGTGCGTCAGCATATTTTTCCAGAATTTACAGAAAATGGTTAATTAAGCATGAGAAACCTTTCCAATGGCTAATAAGCATCAGATAAGAAAGAAATCAGATAATAAATGCTACATGAGCATTTCATAGTATGACATGTAACATGAGAAAGGATCAAAGGATCCGAATTCAATAGCATATAGCATTCAGAACCTGATATCCAAATTAGAGTTTTGGGTGAACTCGGGGGGGCATCTGTGGGATTTCAGCCTTCTGACACCAATCAGATCGTTCAGCATTTTATATTCAGCTTTCTAGCCCTTAGCTAGACTATTCAGCCCACAAGGCCAAGATGCCAAATCTCTGTGTTCATCAGCCTGATTAGCACAGCAGGTATCTTTGAATACATAGACATTCAAATGCATGCATATTCAATTTTCAGTTGTATTCAGCATGACATGACATATAAATCATGACATTTATTAATAATGAGATTCAGTTAGTCAGTTAAGCAACCAGATAACAGAATAAGCAACGTGTCCAGATTCAGTAAGCGATTAGATGAATGATTACGGCTAAGGCCAGGTATGTGTGTTTGTGTTTGCTTGCTTGGGTTGAGGGAAGTAAGGATCGCTTACTGGGTGATCTTTATCACTCATTCCTTTCCTTCTTCCTTCATTTTCAGGTGTGTTTGCTGTTGGCGAGGAGCAGGTGGATCGTGGCTGATGGAGAGGACCCCACACAGTCTTTCAATGTATAGTTTTGGCCTATTGGGCTTTGCATTGTAAATGTTTTCATTTACTCAGATGTAAGAATGTTGTACAGAAACAGATTATATATGACAATGTATATTGGGACCCATTCTATATTTCAGTTAAGGTTCCTCAATACGTATGTATTTAGCAGCAGTTTCTTTTCGTAGGATTCTCGTCACGTGTACCAAATTTCCAATGTATTAATGAAAAGAAAAGATATTATTTTGCAGCAGGGGTACGCATGGCTCCGAGTCTTACACAACATCCAAAAAATTTAAAAAATTAAATTAAATTAACTCTGTTACAAATATCACATTAACATTTAAAACATGACACTTTTGACTTTTTTCAGTATTCAAAACTTGTAATTTAGTTGTTATAATTCTTCAAAAGCCTTAGTCGCCATTGTCACTCCTTTACCACTAGCATGATCTTATTGTCATCACAAGCTTCGACCCTTATACTCCTCTCTATCATCACAATTCAAGTCGTCATTGATGACATGATCAAATAAATGAATCATTGACAATAACTTAGATTACACCAGAAAAAAGGTGGTAAGGGTCGATAACACTTGCAACACAGCAAATGAAAGATGGTGACACAAGAGAGTGTGACTTAAGGGTTTAATAATGTAGGATGGATCTTTAAAGAAAGGAAGGTAGTACAGGACAATTGGAAAAGAGGTAATGATTAAAAGAATGGGAAACTAGATGTATTTTTTTTATGGGTTAATTTGGAGTGATATAATAATTTAAAAAAATAAAATAATTAACGAATAATATAAATATTTAAATTTGTTAATATGGTATTAGATTTTTTCATTTATAAAATTTGATTTTGAGTTGATTAATTTTATTTTTTCCATAAAGTGAAAATGTGTTTGAGAGCCAATTCATTGTAATTTACTCTTAATTAAAATCGATTACCAGCTTATTTTATTTAAATAGGCCAAACGACTAACTCCCACCCAAAGTTTCCTCAAATGAAAATGTCTCATACAAGAAATTTTAAAAAGTCAAATGCCCACTTTTATCCCTTGAAAAAACTAATATGTCATCAATAAAAGTAAATAATATTAATATTAAAATAAAATTTAATATAAAATAATATTAAAATAAAATTCAATATAAATTAATAATAAATTTTTAAAAATATAAAAATCAAATAAAAATGTTTAAAAAACAGTCGCTAACGTCAACAGCTTCATCAACAGCGATAGTTACTATTAACCTAATCAGGTGATGGAAAATAATCATCTATATCTATTGGCGACCAGATTTGGTTATATTGATAACAAAAAGGTTAGATCTAACAATTAAAGATCTAATCAGATAGCTGTTATATCTGGTGGAGGCGGTTAGATCTGACCCCATTCGCTATAAAAAAAACAAAAAATGACCAATATGCTTGAAACTGATCGTTTTCGATCATTTTAGATAACGAAGACGGTTAAATCTAGTTAGATCTTTGATGGCCAGATATAGTCGTCTCTACCATCGAGGTAATCAGATCTAACCCTCAAGGGAATCAGATAACAGTTTTTGATCACCTTATTAAATTAATGATGACCACTGTTGCTAGTGACATTAGTGATTATTTTTTTTAATTTTTATTTTATTGTTATAAATTTTTTATTAATTATTAATTTTTTATTATTATTATTTTAATATTATATTAATAACAAAACTAAAAAGAATTTGGTTTAGGGGTAGGTATTTGGCTTTTTTAAAATCTTTGGTAGCAAAATTTGTTAAGAAAACCTTGGGTGAGAATTGTTAAAGATAATATTTGACTTTACAGAGAAGCGGAATAACGAATTGTTCAAACTTAAAATATGTGAATGTTATTTCATAAATTTTTGGGTGGAATATAGCCATTTGACCTCATAATAATAAAAGTCCTGTTGAGTTTCAATAACATAAATAAATAATATTTGTTTTATTCAAAATCAAACTCTATCTACAAAACTAATCTCAAAATAGTAAAATAGTAATTTCAACATCTAAAAAAATTAAAAATAAAATAAAATTAACTCTATTACAAATA